>JBANSL010000014.1:37719407-38079407 GCA_037127255.1 Persicaria tinctoria
ATGTTAACTAGTAAAATCTTATTAGAATACTATAAGAGTATGTTTTGAGGAAAACTCATATAATTGACTAGTAAATGTTGAATAAAGCCTAATAATAAGCAATAAATTCTTATTAGAATTCTATAAGAGTATGTTTTGAGGAAAACTCGTATAAGTTAGTAATAAATGTTGAATAAAACCTTATATTAACTAGTAAAATCTTATTAGAATACTATAAGAGTATGTTTTGGGGAAAACTCATATAAGTAACTAATAAATGTTGTATAAAGCTTTGTATTAACTAATATATTCTTATTAGAATACTCTAAGAGTGTGTTTTGAAGAAAACTTGTATAAGTGACTAATAAATATTGAATCAAAGCTTATATTCACTAGTAAAATCTTATTAGCATACTATAAGAATATGTTTTGAGGAAAACCCGTATAAGTGACTAACAAATGTTGAATAAAGCATTATGTTAACTAATAAATTCTTATTAGAATACTATAAGAATGTGTTTTGAGAAAAAACTCGTAAAAGTGACTAATAAATGTTGAATAAAACCTTATATTAACTAGTAAAATCTTATTAGAATACTCTAAAAGTATGTTTTGAGGAAAACTCATATAAGTAACTTACAGGTGTTGAATAAAACTTTATATTAAGTAATAAAATCTTATTAGAATACTATAAGAGTATGTTTTGAGGAAAACTCATATAAGTGACTAATAAATGTTGAATAAAGCCTTTATAATAACTAATAAATTCTTATTAGAATTCTATAAGAGTGTGTTTTGAGGAAAACTCGTATAAGTGACTAATAAATGTTGAATAAAACCTTATATTAACTAGTAAAATCTTATTAGAATACTATAAGAGTATGTTTTTGTGGAAAACTCATATAAGTGACTAATAAATGTTGAATAAAGCCTTATATTAACTAATAAATTCTTATTAGAATTCTATAAGAGTGTGTTTTGACGAAAACTCGTATAAGTGACTAATAAATGTTGAATATAACCTAATATTAACTGGTAAAATCTTATTTGAATACTATAAGAGTATGTTTTGATGAAAACTCATATAAGTAACTAATAAGGGTTGAATAAAATTTTATATTAAGTAATAAAATCTTATTAGAATACTATAAGAGTATGTTTTGAGGAAAACTCATATAAGTTGTAAAGACTCGGATTTGAAATCCTAATATCAGGAAAAAGGAAACTAAAAATGAACTAAAACTGAATTTAAAACTCATTTAGCGGATTCCGACCGAAATATAAAATTTGACGAACGATTTCCGTCATTTTACCTCGAAAATTGAAAATAATTATCGGATGGCGATGTCCTTTTTGATTAAAAATAATATTTAAAAACTAATTTCGGAATTTAAAATTCAGGTATTCGAAATTTATTTTCGGGTGTTACTTTAACCAATTCAACACTCCACATTCACCCACTCTCTCACCTTACCCTGCAACTAAACCCATCCCCGACCTATTTCAACCCGTCACCTTCACGGCTTCACCTGCTCCCATCGCATTCATCACCGTCATCCACCATCACCTATCTCCTTCCTTCTTCTTCATTCTCTTCCTCCTCTCCTCTTGTGGAACCCAACAATCAGCCCCCCAAACTCACACATTTCTTTCCCTGTCTTTCTAAGACAAGCCGAGCTCTCTCCACTCCGTTCCTCCTTCCTCGTAGAGCTGCCTACAGAGCAACTCCCAGAGCGCTACCCCTGTTTGGCCAGGCAGGAGCCACAACACACCTCTGACATCCACCGCCACACCGGAGCCAGCCAGGAGCCACCCAGCGTCGCCGCAGAGCCACCCTAGCTCCACCTCCTCCGTTGGAGTGCGATTAGCTTCCGGTAAGCCGTTCTCCTCCGTTTTCGATCGGAACCATCCTCGAACTTCACCATCACACCCACCCATGCCCAACGCAGGTCCGACGACCCATCGCGAGCCACCGACGACGCCCAATCCTCCTATCAAAGCTCCGACATCCACGATATTTCCTCGGTGAGCTCTTGTCGCTTCGTTCCCTTCCTCGTTTTGAATTCGTGCTTTATTCGATGCTTAGATTAGTCGGGAGTGAGTGAGAGCTGAGTGCGGGACGGTTGGGTTAGCTCGAGAGCTCCGGCGAGCTCGAGAGAGGCGTAAGCGAGCAACGTTGAGCCGAGAGCGAGAGGCGAGAGTGCGGGCGAGCGAGGAGCAAGGTCGAGCGTGTGCGAGCGTAGATGAGCGAGCAGGCTAGGATGAGCGAGAGCCGAGGGGCTGGCTGCGAGCAAGGTCGAGCTTGGCGGAGCCGAGGCGCAGTGAGGAAGCCGGCGTCGAGCAACAGGCGGGAGCAACTTTGTTCAAATGGAATTTGGAGGAAGGGGATGATAGTGGGGCCCTCCACATTTTATTTTATTAATTGTTAAACCGGGTTGGGATTATATAATGGGTTTGGTTTGGTTCGGTTCGGGTTATCCGTTTATCTATTTAACTAATTAAAGGAATTAAAAGTATTATATTTATACAATAACATGACTTGCGGTGATTTACTATATGAGATTAAATGTTAGATATTATGATGTTGATATACATCTGTATGCCAAGTGTGAGTATGAAACGGTAATATGTGAAATTGGCTAAGTATAATATGGAGGTTGTCATGAGCTGATAAGGATGATGTTATGATCGAATTGAGAAAGATGTTAATTTATGAGATATGATGAGACAATATGAGAATTGAAGATGAGATGATAATGTTAATAATGACAAGATGGTTGAGTTATCATATGTGTGTATCTTACATGTTTTATATGTGACTTGTGTGCTTTGTGTAAATTAGACTTAGACTTACTATGTTATTTATGGGATTACTAGGTGATCTCTGATATGTTGGATTGCTTGCCATTGCTGATCATTGTTTGGACTCTGCGCTTCTCCTGGTAAGTTATTTGAACTTACTCATGATGGGCGCTCTATGCACTGGGTGTTATATAGTAGGCTAGCGTCCATGCACCATACGACCTAGAATCACGCTTAGGAGCTAAAATGAAAATCATATGATTGCTATATGTCCTTGCAAGAGAGCGGCCGTTATCTGTGAAGTAACTAGAGTCTTTGCTAGGATCATTGGACGACCTAGTCCCATCGGGTCCCGTCCTGAGTCAATCGAGTCATGGAAGTTCCTTTACTTATATTATGAGCATGATTGCGAAAGCTGCCTGCGGGCTTTATTATTTCTTATGGGGCGGGTTGGGCATGCGTGCCGCCCGATTATTATGGAATGCATTCACGAGCTGGCCAGTTTCCGCCCTATCGGAAGGGGGTGGAGGTAGGAGAGGGACATGCCACCTGGCATTCGGTGTGGATCCATTTATCGCTTCCTGCATTATATTAAACTGTATATATATATATATGTGATTTAATTTCCGTACTTCATTACACATTTCATCTTAGGGATAAGATGCTTATTATATGCCTCTTAGAGTGTGGTTACACACGCGCATGAGTGACCTGATGATTGACCCAGATCCCCCTCTTTTTTTTAGATTCAGGTACCCGTTTCACTCCTTGATTTCGTGCTGTTATGACGGGGTCCATTCATATGGCGGAGAGTGAGTGTTGAACTATGACTTCACCAGATTTACACTATTGTTTTCAGCACTTATGTCCTTTGCATGATAAAATGTTTTCCGCGTTGTAGACTTAGGACAGGTATAGGGGTTTACCCCGGGATCTCCAACGGACTTTCAGGATTTGGGTGCGAAATCCCGCTTTAAACTACAAATCTTCGGTTTCAAACCTTCAACCTGTACTCGGAGCGCAAGATCCTAACGAGGGGTTTTATCCCTCGAAACGTAACTCGGGAATCATAATCCTGGGTCGTTACAAAGGTGGTATCAGAGCTGAGGTTTTGCAATCCGAGTACAATAGGTTGAAGATGGTTTTGAAAATCGCCCAATGTTTTCAAATGGTTTTGAAAAATGTTTTATGAGGGAAAAATGAATTTAATTGGAATTAAACCTAAAATGTATAAAAGGGAAACAATCTCGTGGGTAGAGACCAAAACGATAGACATCCCTTAAGGATGTAGAACTCGGGATATAGTAGGCAAAATACTAGCTTTTATTTACAGATGAGCCTAGAAGACTCCAAGGAGCACCACGAAGGTTGGAGTGTCGAGTTAGGAGGCCGTGAGGTATTTGCCCCTCCGGCCAGCCGTCCCTGGAAGGACGACATAGATCGTCTCTGTGATCGTATGCATTATATTCAATTGAGCCCGAGGGCAATCCTCCTTGAAGAGGATCATATTAATTTCGTTGATTGCTTCCGTGTTGAGTGCTATTGTGCTTAGGATAGCGAACTAATCAGTATGCCGTAACTTGATCATGTATTGAATGTGTCAACGGAATAGCGGGAGGAAACCTTGACCTTGTGTAATCGGAATACGTGTCTTGTCAGAATAGCTCTTCCATAACTCAACCCCCCTTGATGATTCTGATTCCGTCATCCGTCCCAACAAAGCATCTAGGCATGTTACCAAGGGTCGAGAAGCTTCTGCTCTCCCTGTTTCGAGTCCTGTTGGTTCCCTACTATCTATGCTTTTATCGAGTCTCGTACATGAGGTTGGTGTCTTCCACGGGAAATTTGGGTCGGTCAACTAAATACCTTCAAAAATCGTGTCGGGTGTGAGGGTTACCTGGTACGTTAGTGGGGGAGATGATTGAAGTAGTTTCTAGTTAGAGCGAGTTACCTCATGGAGTCATCCCTTTCGATCATTGTAATGGTCGACCATGTCTTCTTGCCGCAAGAGTCTAAACATGAATTCTACCATCTTCTCTCGGAAACAGTGTGAATGTCCTTGTGTCATACCGAGCAAGTCATACTAGCGTCCCACGGGGAAACGGGGTGATGAGTCGGTGATTGCCCTTGGAGAATTCTGTCGGTTATAGCAGTAGCCATTCTTGTGATTCTATGACCTAGTACATTGATGTATTTCAGCATGACTTGCATGATATCTTGCATTATTGATTTTATGAGGAAATATATGTGCGATATGTGTAGAACTCCATGATTATCGTCTTCCCATGAATTAGGTCCATGATAGTGTGGTCAACCCTCGTTGTATGTTACTATGAGAAATGAATGTCTTAGCATGCTAAATTGATCTAATTGGACCTCACTAACTGTGTACCTGCTTGATGAGTGTTGCTAGTATCATGTAGGACATACACCTCCCCATTATAGGCCCTCATATCATTATATGTCATCATTGTCTTACTATGCGAATATGGATGTATACGATGTGATGGTTGCTACCCCTATATGACCTCCCCATATCCCTTAGCATGACTAGTAGGGTGTAACTTAACATGCTTGCATTGACACCATGTTGTCCTGACCTGCGTATGTGCGTACCTGAGTGAGTAATACATTGTACATGTGATATCTTGTGATGTTTGCTAGATCTCACACAACTTATCCAGCATGTGTCCCATGTCAATTCGTGCATGTATGCCCTTAGTATGTCGGGCATGATTAATGAATGAGATGATAGATTGCTAGCTTGTACTGTGCACATGTAGAGTTGATTATATGAACATGTTATGAATACATGGGTCACTATTCCTCGAGATAGGTGCATGTCAGTGTGGAATGATGTGACGATATTGTGATTATTATGTGTTTGTGTGCAACAATTATAACCTCATGGGATACCCTAAGGGCATCGTTTTAATCCTCGGGTGGGGATTCTATCTTGGTCTCGTCGACCCTAGTCCTGGTCCGTGTCTGAATCCTTAAGGAAGTCGTGTTGTCTGCCTTTGTCTCTCCCCTATCTCTGTAACTCTTAATCCTTGTGATCCTTTGATGAGCGCCGACATGAAAGAAAGAACTGACAACCAAGTGGCATCGGAACGACACAATGGAAGCGTGGTGGGTCCATGACCCATATACTTCTTGGACGGCGTCACCGATGGCTGTGAACAGTACCCTCCCAGCTGACACGAGAAAGAGCATTCTTAATTCAAATCGTGGATTCTTCTATACTAATCGGAATTGATGTTGTGTGATAGGCCAAGAACTGACATAATTGAATGTGTGATGACGGATGTGCTGAACTAGTAGCAATGATTGCCTGACTAACTTGTTTCTAAGATGATGTGCCTTGGTGCTTGGTATACTGACTTGTTGATGAGTAGGTTATGGGTTATATGTGTGGTGGTGCTTTTTCTTGGGCATGAATCGAGAGATTCTTCGGTAAGCTAGGTCGGAAAGTGGCAGGTGGATTGAGGTCTTCAGATTGGGTCTTTGGTTGTGTGAGATAGGGTGCGGGAATAATGCGTTAGTTAGAGTAGCGCCAAGTGAGTTGGGGTGTTTTGAAGATAGTGGTCCATGAGTATAGATGAGCTTCCAGGTGGGTCTTAGGTGGGGAGTGAGGCTAGTATGTTGAGAATTTGAGGGAGATGTCCTAGCTAGAAGTGTCGATAGGTAGTGGGTGCGCGATGTGAGCATTTAGGCTAGGAGGGTAATGGTTGAAGTCTAGACTAGTTCCATGAGAGTGACCTTAAGAGTGGGTGTTAGTATAGGTAGTTAGGATAGTTCTAGAGGTGGATGGGCGAGCTAGGAGTTGATCGGGGGATTCTTGAGGGGAGGTGTTGTGAGACGGATTGGTGCACTAAGGAGGGTGTCTAGATAGTCTAGGAGCGGATCGTGGGCGGTGTCGAGGATGATCGATTAAGGAACGTCTGAGGAATCGTAGAAAAATGGGACTAGGTGATGTGTGTGGGAGCGATTTCGGTAATGAGTGAGGTTGAGGAATTGCCAAGGAAGAGTAGTTTGAGGTTGCTTGGGAAATTATCGATCGAGGATATTAGGTTGTTCACATCAGGGTTGTTCGTATGATGAGTATTTGGGGTTGTTTAGATAGGATTGGTAATGCTTGAGGAAATTATGAGTGAAAGATTTCTAGATCGTTGTTGGGGGATTTTGGCATAGGGAATGAATCGGTATTTATGAGTGGAGGTTATTGTGACTATTGAGGTATTTGAGGATGTGAAATGAATCTTCTAGGAAAGGCTGGTAGTTAGGCAAGGATGTAGTTGAGATTCCTAGTAAGACTGTGGGCTTAAGGTTGGGATAAGGAGATTATGAGTATGGATTTGAGAATTAGGCAAAGCAGAAGGTATTGAGGATGCTAGAGGATAAGAGATTTTAGAAGGTCGGGTTTCGTGAGTTCTGGAATGGGATGAGTAGGGAAAATCATTGGTTGGTCATTGAGGATAGGCGTTGGAGATGAGGGTCTTGGTAATTCGTGGTTGGGAGTAACACGAGATGGATTTCTGCATTAGAGTTGGTCGAGAGTGATAGGTGTAAGATGGTTATTATGAGTTGGATTCTTAGAGGTGGATGGTTGGTGAAAGTGGTCAGTGGTGCGTGGAATATGATCAGGTTAGCAAGGTGATTCGAGATATCTTTTTGGGGGGATGATGTTCAGGCGGAGTCTTGAGAACCTAGAAACAGTAAGCGAGATTGTTAAGAGGTGTCTAGATCAACCGTGAGAGCGGTTTAGTTGAGGATATGAAATTTCTCTTAGAGGGTAAAGATGGGACTAATAGAGGACCCCTAGGGCAATGACGTATTATATATGAAGTCTTGGTAGTAGATCGAGTTGTTCAGCTTGTCGGAATGAGGGAATGTTGTGATTTGGGAACCTCGAGAGATAGTTTTAAATGGTCGAATGGAAGGTATGACTTTAGATCGGGATGTCGAAGTGGTTTGAGTGGGTAGAACTCGGTGAATTTAATCTTAATTAATGCAAGAGCTGATGGGTAGTGGCCGTGTTTTGTCATGATTGGTAGTTATAGGCAGGTTCTCTGGATGATGTGATCTAGCGTATGCTTTACTTGGGGCCGAATGTGGTGCGAATTTTATGCTATAGACAATGTTGATTCTATGATGTATTGTCATTGACAATAGTGAACTGTTAGTACTAACATAGATGAACTCGATGGAATGCTAGTGTACGGAAGTACTTATTTTCCTCTAATGTGATTACACTTGTCAGTAGCATGAGTATGATGTGCTTATGTGTTTGATATGACGTGCTTATCTGATTGATATGGTGTGTAACTTCTGTGAGATGATATGATAAATCCTTCCATGAACGATACGATGCTAGATATGTTATGGTATGTGACTATTCGTGACATGCGTATGACTGGTTATGAATGTGTGATACGATGGCTATGTTGGATAGTTGCTATGATATATGATGCCTTGAATAGGAATTTCTAGGATTATAGAACCGAATTGATGAGATTTGATTCCGACTTGAACCTAGGAAGGAAATATGGGATTAGCCCTTAGAGGTGGATGATTCCACCTCTTGAGATTTGATAATTGCTTGATTAACGTCGGGTTAGAGAATTTTGAATGGTGTAAAGAAAAAAAATAAAATTGAGACCAGAAATTTTCAAACTAAGAACTCTCTTGAAATTTTCTAACCGAGCTTGCATTATGACGCCCCACGAAGTGGATACATGCATTTTGTAGGGGGCCTTATAGACTGCTTGCTAAGACCTAGTGGAGATGTTGTAATGTTTTTCGAGTTATGATATAGCCGAGAAGTCGGAGTAAGGATGTGGTAGGGGCCCATATTACATTCTTGCTACGATCTATTAGAGATATCATGGTTATGACAACGGTACTGTGAGGATCTCATAGGGGCACTTATGAGGTACTTACGGGATTAATGGCATGATCCTTGAACTCACCAATTCTAAACTTCATCCCTTGTGTTAAGATGATTTTAGTCTCGGGGACGAGACTTGTTTTTAGAGGTGGATGATGTAAAGGCTCGGATTTTCAAATCCTAATTTCAGGAAAAAGGAAATTAAAAATGAACTAAAACTGAATTTAAAACTCATTTAGCGGATTCCGACCGAAATATAAAATTTGACGAACGATTTCCGTCATTTTACCTCGAAAATTCAAAATAATTATCAGATGGCGATGCCCTTTTTGATTAAAAATAATATTTAAAAACTAATTTCAGAATTTAAAATTCACGTATTCGAAATTTATTTTCGGGTGTTACTTTAACCAATTCAACACTCCACATTCACCCACTCTCTCACCTTACCCTGCAACTAAACCCATCCCCGACCTATTTCAACCCGTCACCTTCACGGCTTTACCTGCTCCCATCGCATTCATCACCGTCATCCACCATCACCTATCTCCTTCCTCCTTCTTCATTCTCTCCCTCCTCTCCTCTCCTCTTGTGGAACCCGACAATCAGCCCCCCAAACTCACACATTTCTTTCCCTGGTTTTCTAAGACAAGTCGAGCTCTCTCCACTCCGTTCCTCCTTCCTCGTAGAGCTGCCTACATAGCAACTCCCAGAGCGCTACCCCTGTTTGGCCAGGCAGGAGCCACAACACACCTCCGACGTCCACCGCCACACCGGAGCCAGCCAGGAGCCACCCAGCGTCGCCGCAGAGCCACCGTAGCTCCACCTCCTCCGTTGGAGCGCGATTAGCTTCCGGTAAGCCGTTCTCCTCCGTTTTCGATCGGAACCATCCTCGAACTTCACCATCACACCCACCCATGCCCAACGCAGGTCCGACGACCCATCGCGAGCCACCGACGACGCCCAATCCTCCGATCGAAGCTCCGACATCCACGAAATCACCTCGGTGAGCTCTTGTCGCTTCGTTCCCTTCCTCGTTTTGAATTCATGCTTTATTCGATGCTTAGATTAGTCGGGAGTGAGTGAGAGCTGAGTGCGGGACGGTTGGGTTAGCTCGAGAGCTCCGGCGAGCTCGAGAGAGGCGTGAGCGAGCAACGTTGAGCCGAGAGCGCGAGGCGAGAGTGCGGGCGAGCGAGGAGCAAGGTCGAGCGTGTGCGAGCGTAGATGAGCGAGCAGGCTAGGACGAGCGAGAGCCGAGGGGCTGGCCGCGAGCAAGGTCGAGCTTGGCGGAGCCGAGGCGCAGTGAGGAAGCCGGCGTCGAGCAACAGGCGGGAGCAACTTCATTCAAATGGAATTTGGAGGAAGGGGATGATTGTGGGTCCCTCCACATTTTATTTTATTAATTGTTAAACCGGGTTGGGATTATATAATGGGTTTGGTTTGGTTCGGTTCGGGTTATCCGTTTATTTATTTAACTAATTAAAGGAATTAAAAGTATTATATTTATACAATATTATTTGAGGTCTTAAGAGATAAAATATTATTTTGGGAGATTTATAAAGGATTGGTTTTATCGAATACAAATGGGTTGAAATTATTTCATAAAGGATTTAGAAATACTTTATAAGGGTGTTTTATTTAATGATGTTTTAAAATATAACATAAAATCATTGGGATTTAGAAATAAATTATTAAGACTCATCGATTTAAAAAGAGAATTTGGAAAAGAATTTCAAGGTCGGAAAATGATTTAATAAATAATAGAAAAAGGGAATTTTGCTAACACTTTCAAGGGTCGGGATTCTAAGCGGATTTGACGCAGATTTGAATCTAAACTTGGGAATAAGACTTATTCGATGATTAACTAGCATGATAATATGAGTGTTTGACTAACGAGATGATATGTGTGACTAATAGCATGACTTGCGGTGATTTACTATATGAGATTAAATGTTAGATATTATGATGTTGATATATATCTGTATGCCAAGTGTGAGTATGAAACGGTAATATGTGAAATTGGCTAAGTATGTTATGGAGGTTGTCATGAGCATATAAGGATGATGTTATGATCGAATTGAGAAAGATGTTAATTTATGAGATATGATGAGACAATATGAGAATTGAAGATGAGATGATAATGTTAATAATGAAAAGATGGTTGAGTTATCATATGTGTGTATCTTACATGTTTTATATGTGACTTGTGTTCTTTGTGTAAATTAGACTTAGACTTACTATGTTATTTATGGGATTACTAGGTGATCTCTGATATGTTGGATTGCTTGCCATTACTGATCATTGTTTGGACTCTACGCTTCTCCTGGTAAGTTATTTGAACTTACTCATGATGGGCGCTCTATGCACTGGGTGTTATATAGTAGGCTAGTGTCCATGCACCATACGACCTAGAATCATGCTTAGGAGCTAAAATGAAAATCATATGATTGCTATATGTCCTTGCAAGAGAACGGCCGTTATCTGTGAAGTAACTAGAGTCTTTGCTAGGGTCATAGGACGACCCAGTCTCATCGGGTCCCGTCCTGAGTCAATCGAGTCATGGAAGTTCCTTTACTTATATTATGAGCATGATTGCGAAAGCTGCCTGCGGGCTTTATTATTTCTTATGGGGCGGGTTGGACATGCGTGCCGCCCGATTATTATGGAATGCATTCACGAGCTGGCCAGTTTCCCCCCTATCGGAAGGGGGTGGAGGTAGGAGAGGGACATGCCACCTGGCATTCAGTGTGGATCCATTTATCGCTTCCTGCATTATATTAAACTGTATATATATGTGATTTAATTTCCGAACTTCATTACACATTTCATCTTAGGGATAAGATGCTTATTATATGCCTCTTAGAGTGTGGTTACACACGCGCATGAGTGACCTGATGATTGACCCAGATCCCCCTCTTTTTTTTAGATTCAGGTACCCGTTTCACTCCTTGATTTCGTGCTGTTATGACGGGGTCCATTCATATGGCGGAGAGTGAGTGTTGAACTATGACTTCACCAGATTTACACTATTGTTTTCAGCACTTATGTCCTTTGCATGATAAAATGTTTTCCGCGTTGTAGACTTAGGACAGGTATAGGGGTTTACCCCGGGATCTCCAACGGACTTTCAGGATTTGGGTGAGAAATCCCGCTTTAAACTACAAATATTCGGTTTCAAACCTTCAACCTGTACTCGGAGCGCAAGATCCTAACGAGGGGTTTTATCCCTCGAAACGTAACTCGGGAATCATAATCCTGGGCCGTTACATAAGTGACTAATAAATGTTGAATAAAGATTTATATTGACTAATATATTCTTATTAGAATACTATAAGAGAGTGTTTTGAAGAAAACTTGTATAAGTGACTAATAAATATTGAATCAAACCTTATATTAACTAGTAAAATCTTATTAGAATACTATAAGAGTATGTTTTGAGGAAAACCCGTATAAGTGACTAATATATGTTGAATAAAGCCTTATATTAAATAATAAATTCTTATTAGAATACTATAAGAATGTGTTTTGAGGAAAACTGATATAAGTGACTAATAAATGTTGAATAAAGCTTTATATTGACTAATATATTCTTATTAGAATACTATAAGAGTGTGTTTTGAGGAAAACTTGTATAAGTGACTAATAAATATTGAATCAAACCTTATATTAACTAGTAAAATCTTATTAGAATACTATAAGAGTATGTTTTGAGGAAAACCCGTATAAGTGACTAATATATGTTGAATAAAGCCTTCTCTTAACTAATAAATTCTTATTAGAATACTATAAGAATGTGTTTTGAAAAAATCTCGTATAAGTGACTAATAAATGTTGAATAAAACCTTATATTAACTAGTAAAATCTTATTAGAATACTATAAGAGTATGTTTTGAAGAAAACTCATATAATTGACTAATAAATGTTGAATAAAGCCTTATAATAACCAATAAATTCTTATTAGAATTCTATAAGAGTGTGTTTTGAAGAAAACTCGTATAAGTGACTAATAAATATTGAATCAAAGCTTATATTCACTAGTAAAATCTTATTAGCATACTATAAGAATAGGTTTTGAGGAAAACCCGTATAAGTGACTAATAAATGTCGAATAAAGCATTATATTAACTAATAAATTCTTATTAGAATACTATAAGAATGTTTTTGAGAAAAAACTCGTATACGTAACTAATAAATGTTGAATAAAACCTTATATTAACTAGTAAAATCTTATTAGAATACTCCAAAAGTATGTTTTGAGGAAAACTCATATAAGTAACTTACAGGTGTTGAATAAAACTTTATATTAAGTAATAAAATCTTATTAGAATACTATAAGAGTATGTTTTGAGGAAAACTCATATAAGTGACTAATAAATGTTGAATAAAAGCCTTCTAATAACTAATAAATTCTTATTAGAATTCTATAAGAGTGTATTTTGAGGAAAACTCGTATAAGGGACTAATAAATGTTGAATAAAACTTTATATTAACTAGTAAAATCTTATTAGAATACTATAAGAGTATGTTTTGAGGAAAACTCATATAAGTGACTAATAAATTTTGAATAATGCCTTATATTAACTAATAAATTCTTATTAGAATTCTATAAGAGTGTGTTTTGACGGAAACTCGTATAAGCGACTAATAAATGTTGAATATAACCTAATATTAACTGATAAAATCTTATTAGAATACTATAAGAGTATGTTTTGAGGAAAACTCATATAAGTGACTAATAAATATTAAATAAAGCTTTACATTAAATAATATATTCTTATTAGAATACGATAAGAGTGTCTTTTGAGGAAATCTTGTATAAGTGACTAATAAATATTGAATCAAACCTTATATTAACTAATAAAATTTTATTAGCATATTATATGAATATGTTTTGTGGAAAACCCGTATAAGTGACTAATAAATGTTGAATAAAGCCTTATATTAACTAATAAATTCTTATTTGAATTCAATAAGAGTGTCTTTTGAGGAAAACTTGTATATGTGACTAATAAATATTGAATCAAACCTTATATTAACTAGTAAAATCTTATTAGCATACTATAAGAATATGTTTTGAGGAAAACCCGTATAAATGACTAATAAATGTTTAATAAAGCCTTATATTAACTAATAAATTCTTATTAGAATTCTATATGTAAAGACTCGGATTTTTTTTAAATAATAAAATTTAATAATAATAAAATAAAAGGGATTTAAGTCAAAAAAAATAAATCGGATATTTGGAAATTCTCATCGTCACCTTAAAAATCGTATTTTAAAATCCTTAAAATGAGTTCCGACATTATTTAGTTAAAAATTTAAAATATGCTTTATCCCGCTTTCATATGCGAAGATTTAAAAATAATATTTGGAGTTTTTATTAAATTCGGAATTAGAAATTTGAAAATCTTTTAAGTCGAGTCGGGATAATGTCGAGAGAGTGGGTTTTGAGATTCATTTCCGGGTAATTTTGAATTGGTGCTATAGGTACCACTCCTCATATGGTTTCCCCTTTCTTTACTCTCTCTCAGAAGTCATAACCGATTTGAGGAAGGATTCCTCCAGCTCATCTTTTGTCTTCTTCTTCTGCACTCCCTCCTTGCTCTCGGTACCCAAACCACACACCTTGCTTGCTCACTCTCCCTTCCTATAAATGGATCAATCTGGAAACCCTAAAGCAGCCTCCTTTCACTCCAGGAATACTGAGCTCTACCCACCATGGCACCATCTCTCACTTCTCCGTTCAAATCGCAGCTAACCGAGATCCCAAATCACCACCCCTGTTCGTTTGAATCAGGAACCGTCGAGCTTTCGCCACCTCTTCCTCCGTTTCCGTTGCTCACCAGCGCCTCCCTAGCCTTCCTCCTCCGTCGACCTCGTCTGGTCACCCCTGTTCTCTGTAAGGATCGAGATTTTTAAAATATTATTTATATAAATTATAGATTTTATTCTAATTAAAATTCGTGTAAGATCCAAGACTCGGGAAAATTTTAAAAATTTACGTATTCGATAAACCGAATTATTTTATTTCTCGAGACCACTCCCGGTATAAATTTGTTATTCGAAGTTGAAAATATTTTCGGGACTTGTTATTTATCTCGGGTTTGGATATTTAATTTAATCGCGTCGGGTTAAGATCAAAAAGCGGGATTCAGGATTTATTTCCGGGTATTAAGTGGTCATTTCTCCGTATTTAATGCACATCCCATCCAAGCCACCCTATGGCTAGGTTGTGCAATGCCCATCATCCCCTATTCCTAGCTGAAAAGCTAATCCCCTTCCATCTCTCCTTTTATTCACCCCGTCACCTCCATTCACCTGTACTCCCTCCTCCTTTCATTTTCATTTTCATCATCAATCATCCCTCCTCCATCACCGTCACTTCCTCCTCTCGACACCATCGCCACAAACCACGCCTTGGAGCCCCTTCATTATCGTTGTCACCCTCGCATCCTCCTCTTTCATCGAATAGCAATAACAATCGCCCCCGGAGCACTCGACGTCACCGACGAGCCACCGAAAGTCCGTCGTCTACTCTAACGCGAAACAACTTTCCAGTAAGCCATTCTCCTTCGTTTCCAATCCAAACCACTCTCGAGCCCTACCATTACACTCACCCCCATCCGACGCAGATCCGAGGAGCCATCGAGAGCCTCCGACGATGCCCAGAACTCCGTTCGAAGCTCCGACATTCACGAACCTCGGTGAGCTTCATTCCTTTCTTTCCGTTAGACTTTCATTTCCTTTTCGTTCTTCAGAGTCGGGAAGGGAGTGTGTGAGCTGAGAGTGGAGAGCTTGGGCAGCTCGAGAGCTCCGGCGAGCTCGAGAGCCGGCGAGACCGAGAGAGAGAGAGCGTGTGCGAGAGAGTGAGCTGCGATGGACAGGCCTACGAGAGCCTGAGCAGTGGGCAAGAGCGGAGATGGCGGCGCTGAGGTACTGGGACGAGCAGCCGCCGGCGAGCCTTCTTCTCCGGGCGGTGTCAAAGCGGTCGAGCAACACCGGCGAGCTACGGGAGCGAGAACCTCCATTTTTGAAGGAAGAAGAAGGACGTGTGGGGCCCCTGCCCAGTCAGCATACGTGGCCCCACCTTCTTTGTTTCATTATTTTGTTTAACCGGTTGGGATTTAATTAAACGGGTTCGGTTCGGTTCGATTCGGCTGGATTTAAATGGGTTTTATTCGGTTTGGGTTAAAAGGCATTGGTTCGGTTCGAATTTATTCGTTATTTATTTATTTAATTAATTTATTAATTAATTGTTTAACCGATTTCCGATAATTGATTATTTAGAAATCGATTTGTGTGTCGATATTTAAAAAGGGTCGGTTTTTAAGTATATAAATTGAATTATCTAGTAACGGTTGAAAGCTAATTAAGTCCCTAGAATGATGATTTTAATTAAAGTAAAGTATGCCGGGATTATTTAATCAGATTTTTGGGAAGTAGTTTTAAAGATTAAATATTTTATGAATTAGAAATGGCTAAGTATAACTTTGAAGTAATTGTTTTGACTAACAACTGGACTAGCTAGTGAGATTATATGGATTGAAATATGATTGAGCCAGTTATGGAAATGACAATTGAATAAGATGATATAAGATGTTGAGATAAGTTGAGATAAAGGATGTTGATGATGCTATGATTAAGGGATTGATGAGCATGTTTCGTAATGGTAAATGGATCCCGTTGTGTGCAGTTTACTTATGCATATTTATTAATAATTGCTAGGTGATCTGTAACCTCCTTGCTTATATCTTGCTGCTTTTCATCTTGTTGATCTGCTACTCCAGGTAAGTTCTTTGAACTTACTCATGATGGGCGCTCTATGCACTGGGTGTTATATAGTAGGCTAGTGTTCATGCACCATACGACTTAGAATCACGCTTAGGAGCTAAAATGAAAATCATATGATTGCTATATGTCCTTGCAAGAGAACGGCCGTTATTTGTGATAGTCCTAGAGTCTTTGCTAGGGTCATAGGGTAGCCCAGCCTCATCGGGTACCCTGAGTCAATCGAGTCTATATGAGCATGATATGATAGCCCAGCACCATCGGGCAAGCGATGAGATGATATGATATGATGATGCCGTGGTTTTTGCACCACCATGAGGAAATTGATATGCTATAGCACCGAACTGGCCAGTCTCCGCCCTATTGAAAGGGGGTGGAGGTACGAGAGGGACATGCCATTTGGCATTCTGTGTGGATCCATTTATCGCTTTCTACATTATATTAATCTGTCAGTATATATATATGTGATTTAATTTACGTATGGCATTACACATTTCATCTTAAGAATAGGGTGCTTATTATATGCCTCTCAGAGTGTGTTTACATACGCGCATGAGTGACCTGATGATTGACCCAGATCCCCCTCATTTTTTTTAGATTCAGGTAACCGTTAGCCGCTATCGTTGCTTATGTGGATGCTTGGCGGGTTCAGACTTTTGGCGTTAGATCGAGAGGTTGAGAGACCACCACACTTCCTCTCTTTTATACTCCTTTTCGGATTGTATTTAAACTCAACCTTATTTTTGCTTTCGCTCGATTTCACGATTAGACTAAGGCAAGTATTTGATCCCCAGTGGATCCGCGATCTTTAAGGGTTCGAAATCCCTTCTTTTAGTACAAATATTTTGTTTTAAAACTCAACCCGTACCTGGATTGCAAGATCCGAACAAGGGGTTTTATCCCTTGAAACGTAACCCGGAAATCATAATTCTGGGCTATTACAAAGATGGTATCAGAGTGAGGTTGTGCAATTCGGGTACACAAGGGTCGAGTGTATGTTTTGAAAACATCCCACGAGTTTCAAAGACTTTTTGAAAAGGATTTAAAGGGGCAAAATGAATTTAAGATGCCTAACTAAAATTGGACTAAGTAATGAACTCGACTTGTAATAAATGAGGAAAATCGACCAAACGGGGACACGAGTGGGTAGTAAAGGCGCTAGACCACCCCTATTGGGTGTAGTTGGGAACGGTAGGCAAAATACTAGCTTGCTCTTTACAGAGGGTCCGGAAGACTCCAAGGAGATTGCACCAAGGTGGTTGGAGTGGCGAGTTAGGTAGGATCGCGAGGTTTTTGCCCCTCCGGCCAGTCGCTCCTCGAAGAGCGACATTTGATAGCTTGATGTGCTTTATATATTGAGACCGAGTACGATCTCCCTCGAAGGAGGTCATTATAATTGTCATTGATTGATTCTATGCTGAGTGCTTGATATGCTAAAGTCTGATTTGTATGCCTAACAATTAAATGTGTATCGACTGATCTGTGCAAACGGGATAGTGGGAGTATCCTTAATTCTGTGTGGTCAACCCAGCTTGTGTGAAACAACCCCTTCCACTATGTTTGTCAACCCTTTGACGGTTCTATCGAGTCTTTCTCCCGGATCTCAGTATCTATCATGGGAATCGGATTGGTAAACACATTGTGTCAGGAACTCATGTATGTATATGAAGTTTGTCTGAGTGAATATTGGAAGGTAGTTCTTGATGTCATTTTGAGTCAAAAGTAAGGTGTTTTCGGGGTTGTCTTCCTTGATTCTTATGATGATCAACCGAGGTTTTCAAGGAGTCGTACGTACCAAGGTCCCACGAGAAATAGGGGTGATGAGTCAGTTGGGGAAGGTCAATGGTTGCCCTTAGAGATCTCTGTCCGGTTGTAATGGTGACTCTCTCTAAACTGCATGACATGATTTTGTAACCTCCTGCATGTACCTTGCAAATGCTCATTTGTAAAATGTTACTCATGTTATTACATCTGTGATTAGTTACATTGATCAAGTTTTGTGTTATGCCTCACTCTTTATCGTGATTACGTTGTCATAGCATGCCTACTTGACTTATTGTATTAATTGTACTAATAATTGATTGGAAGCATTGTAACGGCCCAGGATTATGATTCCTGAGTTACGTTTCGAGGGATGAAACCCCTCGTTGGGATCTTGCGCTTCGAGTACAGGTTGAAGGTTTGAAATCGAAGATGCGTAGTTTAAAGTGGGATTTCGCACCCAAACCCGGAAGGTCCGTTGGAGACCCCGGGGTAAACCCCTGTACCTGTCCTAAGTCTACAACGCGCGAAAACCTTTATCATGCAAAGGGCGGAAGTTCTGAAAACGATACAACCAGTGCCACGGCAGAGCCGGGTCAAAACGGAGTGTAATAGGAAGAAATCCAAAAAGCATGAGTTTGGTGAAGTCAGGGTTCATACACTCACTCTCCGCCATATGAATGGACCCCGTCATATCAGCACAAAATCAAGTAGTAGATCGGGTACCTGAAACAATACCACCAAGTCAGGCCAAGAGTCCGCCTGCGGGTCCTCTGACCGCGCTGAGGACATATAATACGCCTATATCTAGAATAAAGGATCCCTTCATGCAGTACTGAAATAAAACCACACTATCATGCTCCTAATTCATATGTGCAGAATATTGAGGAAGGTCTTAACAAAGAATACCAAGCGGTATATCCCTCTTTTACCACCACCCCTCTTCCAGACAAGATGGAGACTGGTCAGTTCGATGCTATAATCATATCAAATCTCATTGTCATATCATATCTCATCATCATATCATATCTCATGCCCATCTTGTATCTCGCGATATATATAAATGACTCGAGGAGGACAACACCCGATGAAGCTGGGCGGCCCTATGACCCTAGCAAGGACTCTAGGACTCACAGATAACGGCCGTTCTGTATTCAAACGCATACAGAATAAGGATGCTCATTTGTAAATGCAATTCCTAAGCATGATACTACATGATATGCTCTTATGCATATGCAGCACCTACATACTATATGACACATCAGGCAGGAGGTACTGGTTACTGAGTAAGCCCTGGAGGTACTTACCTTGCTAGAAGGTCAGAAAAAGAAGAACCCAGCACACAGTAGTCACGATCACATAATATCACCTAACCACATAACGAGAATATACTAAGTATACTTCTATAGCCTTTCTGAACACATATATTACTCGCTCAAATTAGCAGATAGATAAGTAAGCTTGCATCAATCATACTTTCAATTTATCACGATCAACCATCTCTTATCTCATACCATTCATCATAATTTGTCAACTCATCAGTTTAAAAAAATATACTCCCTATATATATCATACTTAGCCAAATTCGCATATTATTATTTCATACGTATACTTCCCATATATATATATATCACCATAAATATTGAACATTTAATCTCTTCTAAAAATCACCACAATATCATGCTATCAGTCACACATATCATACCTTTAATCAAACGATCATATTATCATGCTAGTTAGTAATCGTCTTATTCCCAAGTTAGCTTCAAAACCATTTCAAATCCGAATTAAACAGTTAAGAGTTCCGACCCTTGAAAATACTCGCTAAATTCCCTTTTCAATTTATTTATTAAATCACTTTTCAACCTTTTATAAAATCTCCAAAAATAATATTTTATCATTTAAATCCTCAAATACTATTATATTTTGTTTTATTACCATTTATTAAATACTTTCACAAACCATTTCCCAATCCTTACAAAAAACCCCAACTATTTTTTTATTTAATAAAAAAATCAGCCCCTTATAATTACCCAAAATCGCCCTCTATTTAAATCAACTTCAAAACCGGCCCTCAAAACCCAAAACCCAATTCTTTTTAAAAGTGAACGAACCGGTTTATTAATTAAACCACTGAACCGGATCCATTTTAAAACAAAACTAAAACCGAACCATTTTTACTGTTCATCATCAACTTCCTCCGATTCAAAACAGCCCGGCGCCATGGCTCTGGTCGCGCCTCGCTCTCGCCGGCGATCGGGGCTCTCGAGCTCAGCTCCTCCGCCTAACCCGCTAGTTGCCCAGTGCTGGAACTCACGGCCTCCTCCTCGCTCACATTCCCACGCCCAGCTGCTCCTACCACTGCCTCGTTCTCGCTCTGCTCGCGCTGCTCTCGACGTTGCTCGCTCGTACCTCTCTCGAGCTCGCCGGAGATCTCGAGCCCACCAGAACGTCCCACACTCAGCCCACGCTCACTCCCGACTAGCCTAAGCACCGAAAAAGACTAAAAACGAATCGAAACGAGGATAAATTCGAAGCTCACCGAGGTGGATTTTTCGCGACTTTGGAGCTCTCGATCGGAGTTCTGGGCTTCGCCGATGGCTTGCGATGGCTCGTCGGATCTGTACCGGACATGGGTGAGTATTGGTAAAGACCGAAGGCGATTTCGATCGGAAACGAAGGAGAACGGCTTACCGGAACGAGGCTTTGCGAAACAGAGCAAGGAGGCTGTTCGGTGGCCCGTCGACGGCGCTGGTGGCTCTGGGGCTGCTGGTGGTGCCTTGGCAGATGATGGTGATGGTGGTGGTTGTCCGCCAACAATGGAACGGCGGCTAGAGGTGGTGATCGGCGGTGGTTGATGGAGCAACGGGGAGCGAGAGGTGGCGTTTGTAATGGTGAACCGATGGGGAAGGAGGAAAGTGATGGTGAATGGAATGGTGAAGGGTAGGAGTGGTTGATGATGGTGAATGAAGAGTGACGGGGGTAAGGGGGTGATTTGAAGGAGGTATGGGCGAGGGGTTGAGTGGGAAATTGGGTAAACAAATACCCGGAAATAGATCCCGAATACGCGAATTTTGAATCCCGAAATTAGTTTCCAAATGTTAGTTTTCCCGAATCCCGCTAAACGAGTTTTAAAATCGATTTTAATTTCATTTTTAATTCACTTTTTCCGAAAGAAAAGATAAAATAAATAAAAAATCCGAGCCTTTACATCATCCACCTCTAAAAACAAGTCTCGTCCTCGAGACTAAAATCATTTTTAAAACAGGGGATGAAGTTTGAAATCGGTGAGTCCATGAATCACGCCATTGATCCCGTAAACATCTCATAAGTGCCCCTATGAGGTCCTCACAGTACCGTTGCCGTGATCATAATATTCCCAAATAGACCGTAGTAAGGATGTAATATGGGCCCCTACCACATCCTTACTCCGATTCCTTGGCCATATCATAACTCAAATACTTATCCACTTCGTGGGGCGTTATAATGAGGTCTAGTGTTGTATTATTATTATTTTTATTATTATCCAAGTTAGTCTCTTTTGAAACACGATTCAAAATTTCATGTTCGACGTTAGTCAAGTTCATTTCCACCTTCTCAGTTCATCTTACCATCCACCTCTAAGGGCTAACCCCACATTCTCTTCCTAGATTCCATGTTATGATCAAATTCCCATACTTCAACTTCCATCATTTCTATCATCACGCCTCATATATATATAGAGTGACACTCATATCACATATTAATAGCATGACCTAAACACGTCAAGTATAGTCGCATACCATAAATATCTAACACGTCATCACATCATCACAGCTCATCATATCATATCACCAAGGATCTGCACACAACTACCAATCATAAGTACACAAGCAAAGAGATACTACCAACCAACCCCAATCCAACTAGACACCTCACCGCACTCGCGAGGTCAGGGAAATATCTACGCTCGGCTCGACATAGGATGCGAGCAACTCGTCTAGGACATCCCCATAACTAGCCTGAATACTCTCCTCAGTCTCCCACGTGGCCTCCTCAGGGCTCCTCCTAGACCACTGAACTAGAAGCAAAGGAACCTCCCTGTTCCTAAGCCTCTTGACTCGACGGTCAAGAACTCTCACAGGACGCTCTACAAAGGTATGGTCAGGCTCAACCTGAAGATCTGAATAATCTAGGACATGGCTAGGGTCAGGCATATACTGGCGAAGCTGTGAGACGTGAAAGACGTCATGAACACCGACCAAGGATGGGGGCAATGCTAAGCGATAGGCCACCTCGCCAACTCTATCCAAAATCTCAAACGGGCCAATATACCTCGGACTCAACTTTCCCTTGATCCCAAACCGTCGGACTCCTCTGGTAGGCGAAACTCGAAGCCACACATGCGAACCTACCTCGAACTCAATCTCTATCCTTCGCCTGTCTGCATACTTCTTCTGGCGATCCTGAGCGACTCTCATGTGCTCACGGATGCGTCCTACCTTGTCAATGGTCTCTCTAACTAGGTCCGGTAAAGATGAAACCGTGTCCGCAGGCTCATCCCAACAAACTGGCGACTTGCATCGCCTCCCATACAGAGCCTCATATGGAGCCATCTCGATCGACGCATGGTAGCTGTTGTTGTATGAAAACTCCACCAATGGTAGGTGTCTAACCCAAGGGTCTCCCCACTCCAAAACACATGATCGCAGCATATCCTCCAAGGTCTGAATCGTCCTCTCACTCTGACCATCTGTCTGAGGATGAAAAGCTGTACTGAAATGCAGTCTAGTACCTAGGCCCTCCTGAACCTGGTGCCAAAACCTCGAGGTAAAACGTCCATCTCTGTCGGATACGATCCTCTCAGGTACTCTAGGAAGTCTAACGATCAGGCAAATGAACTCCTCAGCTAACCGCGATGCTGGCTATGTCTCCTGAATCGGAATGAAGTGAGCCGACTTGGTCAACCTATCGACCACGACCCAAATGGCGACGAATCCTCTGACATCCCGCCTCAGCCCGGTGACGAAGTCCATCGAGATATCTGTCCACTTCCACTCGGGAACTGGAAGCGACCTGACAAGTCCTCCCGGTCTCTGGTGCTCAATCCGAACCTGCTGGCAAACCTGACATCTGGCTACAAAATCTGTTATGTCTGCTCGCATCCTCTGCCACCAATAATACCTCCTCAGATCCTGATACATCTTATTCGTCCCTGGATGGACAGAATAAGGAGTGGAGTGAGCCTCCTACACGATCCTCTGCCGCAGATCTGACGTCGACGGAACTACCACTCTGCCCTGAAAGGTCAGCATCCCATCTCCTCTCTCTACAAGCTCTCTGAATCGACCCTGGGACATCCGATCCCTCAGAACTGCAATCTCTGGACAGTCTGCCTGACCTCGCCGAATCTCCTCGGTCAACTCAGCCTGAACCTCCAAGAATGATAACTGTCCATTCTCCCGCTGAACCCACACCTCGAAGCAACACCTCATCAAATCTGTCTGCAAATCCCTCTGACCCGTAAGCCTCGCAACTGATGCCTCCTGGTGAGTCTTCCTACTGAGCGCATCTGCCACCACATTGGCCTTTCCTGGGTGATAAACTATGTCCAAGTCATAGTCCTTTAGAAGCTCTAGCCACCGTCTCTGTCGCATGTTGAGCTCTTTCTGAGTGAAAATATACTTCAAGCTCTTGTGATCCGTCATCACCTTGCATGAAGTGCCGTACAGGTAATGCCTCCAAATCTTCAAGGCATGAACTACAGCTGCCAACTCCAAGTCATGAACGGGATAGGACACCTCTGCAGGCTTCAACTGGCGCGAAGCATAAGCGATGACCCGATCTCTCTGATGCAAAACACATCCCAAGCCGAAACGCGAAGCGTCTGTGTAGACGACGAAGTCCTCTATCCCTTCTGGCAACGCTAGTACTGGGGTGGTCGTCAGCTTCTCCTTCAGAAGCTCAAAGCTGGCCTGACACTCTACACTCCACTAAAAAGGAACATCCTTCTTCAGCAGCTGCGTCATCGGCCTAGCAATGCTCGAGAAACCCTGAACGAATCTCCTGTAGTAACTGGCCAATCCAAGAAACGAGCGGATGTCCTTGACGTTCTTGGGCACCCCCCAAGCAACGATAGCATCAATCTTCGCCGGATCCACGGCGACTCCCTCAGCTGAAATCACATGGCCTAAGAAAGCCACCTCTCTGAGCCAGAACTCGCACTTGCTGTATTTCCCATACAACTGATGTTTCCTCAGCGTCTCGAGCACGATCCTCAAATGCTCCTCGTGCTCCTCGCTACTCCTCGAGTAGACTAACATGTCATCTATGAAGACAACGACGAATCTGTCGAGGTAGTCAATGAACACGCGGTTCATGAGTTCCATGAAAGCAGCTGGTGCATTGGTCAGCCCAAACGGCATGACCACGAACTCGTAGTGACCATAGCGAGTCCTAAAAGCGGTCTTCTGGACATCCTCTGGCTTCACTCTCAGCTGGTGATAACCCGACCTCAAATCAATTTTCGAGAAAACAACGGCGCCCTGCAACTGATCCAACAGGTCGTCAATCCTGGGAAGGGGATAACGGTTCTTCACCGTCGCACGGTTCAGCTCCCTATAATCGATGCATAGTCTCAATGACCCGTCCTTCTTCTTGACGAACAACACTGGTGCTCCCCAAGGTGATGCACTAGGCCTGATGTAACCCTTCTCGGCTAGCTCCTCCAACTGAGCCTTCAGCTTCGCCATCTCCGTCGGTGCCATGCGGTAAGGGACTCGTGAAATAGGTCTGGTGCCTGGGTCTAGCTCGATCCCAAAGTCAACCTCTCTCGGTTGGGAAGTCCCGGTAGCTCATCTGGAAACACATCTGCGAAGTCCCTCATAACAGGGACATCTGCCAAGCTGGGATGTGTGCGATCCACCTCTAAAGCGTAACACCAATACCCCATGCATCCCTGGTCTAGAAGTCTGGCGGCTCTGACTGCGCTAATGAGCGCTCCGTTCCTCTTGGGGTCGCTCCCCCAAACCTGGTGCTCAGTCCCGTCATCCGCCAAGATAGACACCGTCCTCGTCCTCAGATTGATGATCGCTCCATAGTGGTCCATGAAATCCATACCCAGAATGAGATCATCCATCCTCAATGGCATGACAATAAGGTCGGTTGGCCACTCACGCTCACCTATATGGATGGGGCAACATAAAATCTCCCGACTCGTCCTAACCTTTGCCCCGTCCGCTAGACCAATAGTAAGGGGTAAACCACTCGTGTAGCTCAGGCTCAGCCTAGCAACGCACGCCTCTGCTATGAAGCAGTGAGTAGCACCAGTGTCAAACAATATAGAAAAGCACGCATCATGGAAATGTATAGTACCTGCGGAAGTAGGGGCAGTACGGTCATCAGCTCTCATCTGGAACACGCGGGGCGGTGGGGGTAATGCTGGTCCTCGGCCTCCGAAACTCTGGCCACGATCATACCCGGACCTAGATGGCCCTGCAGATGACGAACCTCTACCCTGACCTGGCCCTGACGGCCCTCTGCCTCCACGATCGTAACCTCTACCTCCTCTACCTCCTCCTCGACCTCTACCAGAAGCATCTCCTCGCCCTTGACCCTGGGGATAAGTCAGCAGTGGCGGCTGTGGAGCCGCAGGAAGTCTCGGTGGCTGTGCAGTCGGCGGGGCTCTACCGTCCTGGGGACAACGGGCAGCTCTGTGCCCCATGGTGCCGCAAGTGAAGCAGACAATCGAACGATCTGGGCAGGAAGCGACATAATGACCCCTCTCGAAGCATCCATGGCAAGTGACACTCCTCACTCGTGCATCTCCTCCATAAACAGCTGGACCGGGCGGCTGGGGTGCCCTCGGTGTAACTCCGTGATGTCCCCCTCTAAATCCTCCTCCATAACCTCCTCTCCTGGATCCGTCGTCTCCGCGACCATCCGCTGGTCTCGCTCTCTTCGCCTTAGGGCGAGAAGTGGTGTATGCAGTCTCGGACAAGATCCGCTCCTGGTCGTACAGGAGGATGACCTCCAAGAATCGATCAAAGCTGACAACTCCCAAGCTAGAGGCATGCAGAAGTACTGGAGGCGGCAGTCTCATCGATAACATGCGAATCCGGCTCTCATCGGAAGGGCACAAGTGAGCACAGTAGACCAGTTCCTTCTTGAACTGGCGAACGATGGTAGAGACAGAAGCTGATCGGTCGTAGTAGCGTCGCATAAAGGACACCTGTCGGGCTATCTCAATCCCAGGAGGGCGGTACTCTTTCAGCATCAGGTCCCTAAACTCCTCGTAGGTCCACTCAGCCTGATCTATCTTAAATAAAGACCAGCGGTCAAAAGCGTCTCCCTGTAGACGGCCTGCGGCAAGTCTCTGTCTCTCAGAAGCGGGGACAGCAACATGGTCGAACAACCCATCCATCTCACGGAACCATCTCTCAATATCCCCCCCAACCTCTCCAGTAAAAGCCGGAGGGCAGCACTGAGCTAATGTCTTGACCCAGTCGACGCGCTTCTCAGAGCGTGCATCGGCTACGGGCTCAGCTGGCTGAACAGGAACCTCGGGCGTCGGTGCTGCAGATCGGGATCCTCTCCGTAACTCGCTCAGAATGTCATGAAGTGCCGCCTCTAGCTGTCCAAGTCTAGTCTCTGTGGGGATCGGAATCTGGTCTTCAGCCGGTGGAGGTGAAGCTCGCTCCTCAACGTGATCGTCAGCAGCGCGCTCCTCGACGTTCTCAACAGCAATCCGACGGGGGCGTCCCCGACCACGATGTGCCCTACCCCCACGCCCAACAGAACCGCGTCTAGTATCGACCATGAGTACTACATGAACGGTTAATTTAAACACTCAGCACATAAGCACTCGACGATTAATATGATCCCCTTCAAGGAGGATCGCCCTCAGGCATAATTGCATATATGTATAAATTAAGCATAGAGACGATCTATGCCGTCCTTCGAGGGACGGCTGACCGGAGGGGCAAAACCTCACGGTCACCTAACTCGACACTCCAACCTCCATGGTGTTCCTTGGTGTTATCTAGGCCCATCTGTAAATCAAAGCTAGTATTTTGCCTACCGTTCCCCGAGTTCTACATCCATAAGGGAGGTCTATCGCTTTGGTCTCTACCCACGAGATTGTTTTCCCTTTATTCATTTTACGTTTTAATTCCAATTAAATTCATTTTGCCCTTTTGAAAGCATTTCTCAAACCCATTTGAAAACATTGGGCGATTTTCAAAACCATCTTCAACCTGTTGTACTCGGATTGCAAAACCTCAGCTCTGATACCACCTTTGTAACGGCCCAGGATTATGATTCCCGAGTTACGTTTCGAGGGATGAAACCCCTCGTTGGGTTCTTGCGCCCCGAGTACAGGTTGAAGGTTTGAAATCGAAGATGCGCAGTTTAAAGTGGGATTTCGCACCCAAACCCGGAAGGTCCGTTGGAGACCCCGGGGTAAACCCCTGTACCTGTCCTAAGTCTACAACGCGCGAAAACCTTTATCATGCACAGGGCGGAAGTTCTGAAAACGATACAACCAGTGCCACGGCAGAGCCGGGTCAAAACGGAGTGTAATAGGAAGAAATCCAAAAAGCATGAGTTTGGTGAAGTCAGGGTTCATACACTCACTCTCCGCCATATGAATGGACCCCGTCATATCAGCACAAAATCAAGTAGTAGATCGGGTACCTGAAACAATACCACCAAGTCAGGCCAAGAGTCCGCCTGCGGGTCCTCTGACCGCGCTGAGGACATATAATACGCCTATACCTAGAATAAAGGATGCCTTCATGCAGTACTGAAATAAAACCACACTATCACGCTCCTAATTCATATGTGCAGAATATTGAGGAAGGCCTTAACAAAGAATACCAAGCGGTATATCCCTCTTTTACCACCACCCCTCTTCCAGACAAGGTGGAGACTGGCCAGTTCGATGCTATAATCATATCAAATCTCATCGTCATATCATATCTCATCATCATATCATATCTCATGCCCATCTTGTATCTCGTGATATATATAAATGACTCGAGGAGGACAACACCCGATGAAGCTGGGCGGCCCTATGGCCCTAGCAAGGACTCTAGGACTCACAGATAACGGCCGTTCTGTATTCAAACGCATACAGAATAAGGATGCTCATTTGTAAATGCAATTCCTAAGCATGATACTACATGATATGCTCTTATGCATATGCAGCACCTACATACTATATGACACATCAGGCAGGAGGTACTGGTTACTAAGTAAGCCCCGGAGGTACTTACCTTGCTAGAAGGTCAGCAAAAGAAGAACCCAGCACACAGTAGTCACGATCACAGAATATCACCTATCCACATAACGAGAATATACTAAGTATACTTCTATAGCCTTTCTAAACACATATATTACTCGCTCAAATTAGCAGATAGATAAGTAAGCTTGCATCAATCATACTTTCAATTTATCACGATCAACCATCTCTTATCTCATACCATTCATCATAACTTGTCAACTCATCAGTTTAAAAAAATATACTCCCTATATATATCATACTTAGCCAAATTCGCATATTATTATTTCATACGTATACTTCCCATATATATATATATATATATATATATATATATCATCATAAATATTGAACATTTAATCTCTTCTAAAAATCACCACAATATCATGCTATCAGTCACACATATCATACCTTTAATCAAACGATCATATTATCATGCTAGTTAGTAATCATCTTATTCCCAAGTTAGCTTCAAAACCATTTCAAATCCGAATTAAACAGTTAAGAGTTCCTACCCTTGAAAATACTCGCTAAATTCCCTTTTCAATTTATTTATTAAATCACTTTTCAACCTTTTATAAAATCTCCAAAAATAATATTTTATCATTTAAATCCTCAAATACTATTATATTTTGTTTTATTACCATTTATTAAATACTTTCACAAACCATTTCCCAATCCTTACAAAAAACCCCAACTATTTTTTTATTTAATAAAAAAATCAGCCCCTTATAATTACCCAAAATCGCCCTCTATTTAAATCAACTTCAAAACCGGCCCTCAAAACCCAAAACCCAATTCTTTTTAAAAGTGAACGAACCGGTTTATTAATTAAACCACTGAACCGGATCCATTTTAAAACAAAACTAAAACCGAACCATTTTTACTGTTCATCATCAACTTCCTCCGATTCAAAACAGCCCGGCGCCATGGCTCTGCTCGCGCCTCACTCTCGCCGGCGATCGGGGCTCTCGAGCTCAGCTCCTCCGCTTAACCCGCTAGTTGCCCAGTGCTCGGACTCACGGCCTCCTCCTCGCTCACATTCCCACGCCCAGCTGCTCCTACCACTGCCTCGTTCTCGCTCTGCTCGTGCTGCTCTCGACGTTGCTCGCTCGTACCTCTCTCGAGCTCGCCGGAGATCTCGAGCCCACCCGAACGTCCCACACTCAGCCCACGCTCACTCCTGACTAGCCTAAGCACCGAAAAAGACTAAAAACGAATCGAAACGAGGATAAATTCAGAGCTCACCGAGGTGGATTTTTCGCGACTTTGGAGCTCTCGATCGGAGTTCTGGGCTTCGCCGGTGGCTTGCGATGGCTCATCGGATCTGTACCGGACATGGGTGAGTGTATTGGTAAAGACCGAAGGCGATTTCGATCGGAAACGAAGGTGAATGGCTTACCGGAACGAGGCTTTGCGAAACAGAGCAAGGAGGCTGTTCGGTGGCCCGTCGACGGCGCTGGTGGCTCCGGGGCTGCTGGTGGTGCCTTGGCAGATGCTGGCGATGGTGGTGGTTGTCCAGCAACAATGGAACGGCGGCTAGAGGTGGTGGTCGGCGGTGGTTGATGGAGCAACGGGGAGCGAGAGGTGGCGTTTGTAAGGGTGAACCGATGGGGAAGGAGGAAAGTGATGGTGAATGGAATGGTGAAGGGTAGGAGTGGTTGATGATGGTGAATGAAGAATGACGGGGGTAAGGGGGTGATTTGAAGGAGGTATGGGCGAGGGGTTGAGTGGGAAATTGGGTAAACAAATACCCGGAAATAGATCCCGAATACGCGAATTTTGAATCCCGAAATTAGTTTCCAAATGTTAGTTTTCCCGAATCCCGCTAAACGAGTTTTAAAATCGATTTTAATTTCATTTTTAATTCACTTTTTCCGAAAGAAAAGATAAAATAAAAAAAAAATCCGAGCCTTTACAAGCATATAAACCACATGATATGAACCTACATGATAATTGTTTTCTCCTGGGTTAGGCCCATGATAGCGTGATAAACTCTTTTTCGTGTGAATGCCTGTAAATGATATCTTTAGCATACTAGTTGATGACGCCTTGATGCTTATTATTCATTTTATAACAAGAATCTACAACATGCCCATCTATTCTGTATTCGTCAGATGGTTGTTTTGCACTTTATATTGTTGTGTGATTAGTGCGTTGGATGAGGAGTATTTGGTATAATTGAGTCTTGATGAATGCATGCTTTAATGTTTATGACTTCATGATGGCCATTGTGTGAGTTCAAGTTACACATTTTACGTCTCTATCATCCCAGCATGCCTTACTCAGTATGTTGCATCGCTATACTAGTGCATGAATGTAAATGTCATGTGTTAGGGAGCCACATGATTAATGTTCTCCCTGTAAATAGGTTCATAATAGTGTGATTGTTCAGTTCTAGTGTCATGATAGAGTGAGTTCCATACTTGATGAATATGTGTTATAACTTGATGTCAACATGCCTTATATGATACGTAATTCCCAGTACATGTTAAGATGATGATCCTTAATGTAAATTCGTGGTTGTATGACATTCTGTACCCATGCTTGCCCCATTGATTAGGTCCCATGTTGCACCTTGCTTCCTGTCCTGATTATATGTCGCCTTTGCATGTCTAATTGACCTGTTGTATTGGTCGTACTAACGACTGATTTGAAGCATGAATTGCATGACAGGAGTTTGTATATAGTTATTGTCTTCCCCTAGATTAGACCCATGATAGTGTGTTACACTTCCCTTGTATGAATGTCGTAAGATGATTTCCCCTGCATGATTAGTCGATGTTACCCATGGTTATTGACTAAATTAGTATTTCAATTGTGATCATGCTATTTGACGTGATGTCTTGGTAAATGCATGCCTTATTCAAATGGTTGTTGAGTTGGAATACCTTGTATGCTAGTCATATTGCTTGTTGCGTAGGCTTGCATTATGCATTGCTATATTCCTCCCATGCTTCTATATCGACGGGCTATGTTAATATGATTTCTTACACATCGATGTGTTGGTCATTCAAGCGCATGTATGTATCGAATGTCATATTGAGCTTTTAGCATCATGTAGGGTCATTGGTTGTGACTTGTGCGAATTTATAACTTGCTTGCATTATTGCTGATTCCCTCTTGAGCTAGGTCCCTCATAGTGTGATCCTTCCCTCTTTCTATCACCTTGAAATATCTTACTCATGCAAATTAGATTGATGTTGAATTCGATGATCAATTGCTTTATGTGAAGGTTTATCCTGGCATGCTTACATGTTATCACTCGGTAGTGTTGGCATAGATGTATGACTTGCTATATGACTGGTCACCCCTGTTCTCGCCTTCCTTCTCGCCTCCCCTGTTCGCAGTGCGTGAAGGAGCCTCTTTCATCCAAGACCGAGCTATCTGGAGCCATAGCACCGAGCCACCACTCCCAGGAGTTGAGGATGCCAGATAAGGAGCCAAATCGTCGGCCGTCGGAGCCCCAAAGCAAATCGCTCCCACCCCAGTTTCCGATCGAGGTTCGTTCATGGTTTATGCTCGATTCCTACTTTAATCTCCTCCAAACTATCTCCTCGCTCACCTCTATTCCTTCCTAGGCCCTCGAGCCGCTGTCCCTTGCGTCCTCGCAGTCGGGACGCCGCCGTCGAAGCCGGAGCCGCCCTCGGAGTCGCTCGGTAATCCCTCTTTTCTTCCTCTGTGTGCATTTGAATCTGTGTGTGTTGGTTGGGGTCGGAAACTCCTTTCGGTCAAGATTGGGTGAGTGTGGTGTCGGAAGGGAGCCGCCGGTGGCCTGAGTTCTCTCCTCCCCTTCCCTTCACTTTTTGTCGTCGCTCTGTTCGCTTGTATTGAGGAAGACGAGCATGTGGGAGTGTGGGACCTATTCCTCCTTTCTTTCTTTTCTTTGGGCCATCGGGTTGGGCCGGATTCTTTTTCAGATTGAGAGGTCTGGGTGTTGGGCTGCTGGGTTTTGTTTATAAATGGTTATTGTTATTTGTTGTTGTTATTCCGTGTTGCACTATACATTTATATTAGCATTGGTAGTTGTTAGTATTATTATTATGTTATATTTTCTGTATTGGTGAAAATAAATAATTCTGAAATTACTATACATTATAAATTATTTGAAAGTAATATTATGTGTAAAGTGTTATTATAAGATGTATTTTACGCGATTTTGGAATTTGTAAAATGATTTATTGATTTGCTTTGATAAGGTTTGTGAAGAGAGATTTATTTTGGAAATGTTTATCGTTATTACTTGAAACATTAAAGTCAAGATCTTGAAATAAAATGCCAGAACTATTTTTATAATATGATTTTGAGATATTGGTTTTAAGGATTAAATGTTTAATGTCGGGATCCTTTGTCTTGGTTTGATGATGTTGTTTTGAGAAGAAAGTTGGAAATATTGCTGGTATGTTTTATCAATGGTTTTGATTGGAAGAATGTTTTATCAATTAGGCTGCACTAATTGAATGAGCATTTGCTTACTTTATGCGTTTGAAACAGAACGGCCGTTATCTGTGATAGTCCTAGAGTCTTTGCTAGGGTCATAGGGTAGCCCAGCCTCATCGGGTACCCTGAGTCAATCGAGTCATGAACTTCCTTATATTATGAGATGCCTGCGGGCTTTATTGTGGAGCGTGTTAGGCATGCGTGTCGCCCGATTATGATGGAATGCATTCACGAGTTGGCCAGTCTCCGCCCTATCTGAAGGGGGTGGAGGTAGGAGAGGGATATGCCATTTGGCATTGTCTTGGGCCCTTTACAGTATTTCTGCACATTATTATAACTAGGAGCATGCTAGTGTGTTTGACTTTTGTACTGCATTAGTGCATCTTTATTAGGTATAGCACATACTATGTGGCCTCAGCGAGGACTGTCGGTCCCTCCTGAGTGGCTCGACCTGACTCCTTTCCCCGTTCTTTTTTTTAAGGTATTTTCTGCAGATTTTGATTGCTCGATGTCTATATGACGGGGTTCCCTTTTTGCGAATCGAAGAACCTGGGTAAATCTCCAACTCATTATAAATGGTAATCATACACTTATGTTTTGGTTTTGACCCGGCTCTGCCGTGGCGCTTTGTATCTTAATTTTGCTTCCGTCTTGGTTCCGTTTGAAATGGATTTCGCGACATAGTCCTAAGATAGGTTAAGGGTACCCTACAACCCTTCGTGGCTTTTAGGGTCTGAAATCCCTCTTTCTACTAATCTTAACATGAGTTTGAAACCTCGACCTGTACCTGGATTGCAAGATCCGAACAAGGGGTTTAATCCCTTGAAACATAACCCGGAAATCATAATTCTGGGCCGTTACAAAGATGGTATCAGAGCCGAGGTTGTGCAATTCGGGTACGCAAGGGTCGAGTGTATGTTTTGGAAAACCGCCCATGAATTTCAAAGGATTTGAAAGGATTTTAAAAAGGGGCAAAATGAACTTAAGATGCCTAACTTAAATCGGACTAAGTAATGACCTCGACTTGTAGAAAAGGAGGAAAACCGACCAAACGGGGACACGAGTGGGTAGTAAAGGCGCTAGACCACTCATATTGGGTGTAGTTGGGAACGGTAGGCGAAATATCAGCTTGTTCTTTACAGATGGGTTGGGAGACTCAAATGAGATCATTATGAGTGTTATTAACTGATTCTGTACTGAGTGCTTGCTATGCTAGAGATCTGATTTGGTATGCCTAACAATGAGATGTGTATTGATTGATCTATGAGAATAGGATAGTGGGAGTACCCTTGTTTCTGTGTGGTTATACCCAGCTTGTGTGGAACGACCCATTTCCGCCATGTTAACCACTTTTTTCGGTTCTATCAAATCTTTTCCCGAATGTCATTATCTTCCACGGGGAAATGGGTTGGTAACCACATTCTGTCGGGAGTCATGTATGGGTATGAAGGTTGTCTGAGTGAGTATTGGATGGTGGTTCTTAATGTCCATTTGAGTCAAAAGTAAGGAGTTTATGGGGCTGTCTTTCTCAATTATTATGGTGAGCAACCAGTGTCTTCTTACCATAAAGAGTCGTACCAGAGTCTCACGGGAAAGAGAGGGTGATGAGTCAATTGGGGAAGAGTCAATGGATGCCCTTAGGGATCTCTGTCCAGTTGAAATGGTGACTCTCTCTGAATTGCATGACATGATTTTGTAGTCTCTGACACACGCCTTATGAATAACCATTGGTACCAAGTTGTTGTGTTATTACATGTGTGACTAGTTACATTGATTAAGTCTCGTGCTATGTATTGCCTTCTGTCATGAGTGTATGTTGTTATAGTATGCCTCATTGACATATTGTATTAATTGCGCTAACGATCAATTGGCAGCATGGACCACATGATATGAACTTATATGCTTGTTGTTTTGCCTGGGTTAGGTCCATGATAGTGTGATCAACTTTTCTCTGTACAAATGCATGTAAATGATCTCCTTAGCATGCTAGATGATGACACATCGATGCTTCTTATTCCTTTTGTGACAAGAATCTATCGCAGGCCCATCCATTTTGTATTCGTCAAATTGAATAGTGTTGATGATTTTACAAGTTAATATTGTTGTGTGTTACTTGTGTGGAATGGAGAATATGTGATACGGGGTTAGCCGTAGGTTGGTCCGATCTTCGACAACAAGCAAGAATTAAACAAGAAACAAGAACGCATCAATATAAGACTCAAGAAACGCCAAGAACTCGATCAAGAATTGATCAAGATCTTCAAGAAAGACACGAAACAGCAAGAACAAAAGGAAAGACTCGAAATTTAATGTAAAGAATGGAAAGACACGACCTGATAAGGACTGAGTCGATCTATATAGAACAAGATAAAGACCCCAGGCCTCCTCAGAGGGTAGGAACCAATACCAATGACTATATAACCCGCCTCTACAACCCTACACAATCAAGCAGACAACTTGAAGGCACAAGGAGGGGGCTTGTGGATGCTTGATAGCACCAATCCTATGACGACAATCGACACACACCATGCATGATGGATAGCACCAATCCTATGACGAGAATCGACACACACCAAACATGTGGTAGCACCAACCCACCAAAGAGGATCAACACACACAAGACAAACCAAGCTAAAAACAACACATCGAAACCTATCCCACGCAGGGGAACTCGGTTCCTCCCTAGGAGAACTCTCCAAATCTGACTTTTGTCAAAAATTCAATTCTAATATCTGATTTTATTGAATGAATAAAAACGTCTTAAATAGAAAACATAATCCTAGATAAAATCAAACTACTTGGTGGCCAAGGAAATATCTTAAAGATAGATTTCCCTTTTCCACTTTATTTATCCTAGAAAATAAATATAAAAACTAATTAGATATAATATCAATTGATTGAAAAGTCAACTAATAGATATTATTCTAATTTACATTATTCCTAAATGAATATAAGGATAAAGTAATAAATTAAATATGGAAAGATAAGTATTTTCGTCCAAACAGTGAACAGCTGCAAAGATGTAGAATTTCGGCCATGTTCTCGGTGGATTCTGGAAAAACCTTCAACAACAAAGTTGTAGATCTCTTCGTCCTCGTTCCGACAAGGTATGGCACGATCCAATCCGATTAGTATGGACTCTTAACGACCCATTTTACTGAGACGTCGCAAAGCTGTCAAATCTGCTGAACGAATCCAAACGTGTTGATAAGCACCACTTGTTTTCCCTTCATCATTCTCCCTTTCTTGAAAAGGATTCGTCCTCGAATCCGGGATGTTATTTGTGCAAGGAGATGCAATTTGTGGTGGTGTAGGCGAACAGATGGTGGTGGCGGATGCAACTTGACAACGCTATGGGACTGTCTTTGGGAGAAAAAAAAAAATTGTGTTTTTTGTGTGGTGGTAGAGTCGGCCAAGAGAGATCTATGGGGACAGAACTAGGCTGCCGTCGGCTGCTAAGGCACACAACAAGGGTTGTGCACTTCGTGGTCAACTCCACTGGTCTCGGCTAGGCTTTGTGTCTAGGTCTATTTTTGTGTTTTTGTGTTTAGGAAAAGAAAAAGACTCAATCTTGATGTCGGAAACCAAAGCTTTGATACCAATTTGATACGGGGTTAGCCGTAGGTTGGTCCGATCTTCGACAACAAGCAAGAATTAAACAAGAAACAAGAACGCATCAATATAAGACTCAAGAAACGCCAAGAACTCGATCAAGAATTGATCAAGATCTTCAAGAAAGACACGAAACAGCAAGAACAAAAGGAAAGACTCGAAATTTAATGTAAAGAATGGAAAGACACGACCTGATAAGGACTGAGTCGATCTATATAGAACAAGATAAAGACCCCAGGCCTCCTCAGAGGGTAGGAACCAATACCAATGACTATATAACCCGCCTCTACAACCCTACACAATCAAGCAGACAACTTGAAGGCACAAGGAGGGGGCTTGTGGATGCTTGATAGCACCAATCCTATGACGACAATCGACACACACCATGCATGATGGATAGCACCAATCCTATGACGAGAATCGACACACACCAAACATGTGGTAGCACCAACCCACCAAAGAGGATCAACACACACAAGACAAACCAAGCTAAAAACAACACATCGAAACCTATCCCACGCAGGGGAACTCGGTTCCTCCCTAGGAGAACTCTCCAAATCTGACTTTTGTCAAAAATTCAATTCTAATATCTGATTTTATTGAATGAATAAAAACGTCTTAAATAGAAAACATAATCCTAGATAAAATCAAACTACTTGGTGGCCAAGGAAATATCTTAAAGATAGATTTCCCTTTTCCACTTTATTTATCCTAGAAAATAAATATAAAAACTAATTAGATATAATATCAATTGATTGAAAAGTCAACTAATAGATATTATTCTAATTTACATTATTCCTAAATGAATATAAGGATAAAGTAATAAATTAAATATGGAAAGATAAGTATTTTCGTCCAAACAGTGAACAGCTGCAAAGATGTAGAATTTCGGCCATGTTCTCGGTGGATTCTGGAAAAACCTTCAACAACAAAGTTGTAGATCTCTTCGTCCTCGTTCCGACAAGGTATGGCACGATCCAATCCGATTAGTATGGACTCTTAACGACCCATTTTACTGAGACGTCGCAAAGCTGTCAAATCTGCTGAACGAATCCAAACGTGTTGATAAGCACCACTTGTTTTCCCTTCATCACCAACCTACGGCTAACCCCGTATCAATATGAGGTTTAATTGAGTCTTGGGGAATGCATGTTTCATCCTAGTATGTGCTGATTTGAACTCATGTCCTCGTATTCTAGTCATACTGCCCCTTTACTTAGACTTGTGTTATACATCGTTAAACTTTCCTCATGCTTCTATACCGTCAGAACGTGATTGAATTGATTTCTTACGTATCGTCATGATTAGTTGCATGCATGTATCGTATGTTAAGTTGAGTTTTTAGCATCATGTAGGGTCCTTGGTTGTGACTTGTGGGAATTTATATCTCGCCAACGGTATTGCTGACCTCCTCTTGAGCTAGGTCCCTGATAGTGTGGTTCTTCCCCTTTTCTATCATCTTAAATTGTTGTACTCATCCTGATTAGTTACTGTCGAATTCGATGATTGATTTGCTTTCCGTAATGAGTAATCCTAGCATGCTTACATGTTATCGCTCGGTAGTGTTTCCCTATTACTCTATGACATCCTCTCGTGCTTGCATAGATGTATGTCTTGACACCTCGCATGATCACACACCACGCTATATCATGATTCCGCATATGCATGACACCTAAATGTTGGAATGAATCTATTCGAATTGCCTTGGTTGTAGTCATGTTTTGAGATGTGCTAGTAGTATCCTGTAGGGCTTTATGCTCCCCGATAAAACTCGCTAAATGATGATTTACCATACTTATTCTATTACGTGAACATGCTTGTCCCATAATGTGATAGTTGTTAAACCCTTTTATGTGCACTGTGATAGTTGCTCCTAGTATGCTTATAATCTATCACTGGTGATGTCCTCTTGGTTACTCTATGTAATGATGCATCATGCTTTATGAACATTATGTTGAACTCTTTCAAATGACTCTTGACTATGCCCATGCCTTGTCATGTAACGCTAGTATTGTTTAGGACTTATGCTTTCTAAATGCATCTCGACGTATGATTACATGTTGTTCTTAACCTACTATATGATCATTGTTGTCAGATGTGATGGTTACTATGCTGCTTTTATGTGTGCTCGTATGACGCTTCGTCTGATTGTTATGATATGCCTCGTTATGCTATAATTGAACTCAATTGTTGATGAGTATACCATGTTCGTCCATCGTTCATATACATGATACTTGTCATCCTTATTAAATCCTGCATGACTTCGAATCTTGCATGATCATTACTAGTTCCGCATATCTTGCTTGAAGTTGCGAGGCATCTCTACTTCCATAGAATAATAGACTGCTAGTTGTCTCACAAGCATCAGTGTAGGACTCGATTGTGCCTTTGGAATGAATATGCATGTCGTTCTCCTTGCGATAGGTACATGTTAGTGTGGATTAATATGACTGATGGGCTCCATGATGAATCCATTTTGCTCGTCACAATTGTAACCTAATAGACTTCCATAAGGGCATCGTTGCTATTCTCGGGTCAGAGTTTCGTCTCTAGTTGTCGTCTTTAGTTGTGGTCCGTTTTATCCCCGAAAGGAATTTGGGTTGTCCGCTCTTGTCACTCCCCTATCTCCACTAACTTGGACTCTTGCGCGATACATTATACGAGCGACTGCATGGGAAAAGAGAATGAGGAGTTGGATAGCGATAGAACAGCGCAACGAAAGTGTGGGCCCATAACCCACGGGCCTCAAGATCAATGATGTCGGCGGAACGGGCACGCATCAAGACTTATGGTTACTGAGTAAGATATGACTTGCAAGCGAGAGTGTTCTCCGTTCGAATTGCTAACCCTTTTTGAACTTGTTGACAATGATATTGCACTAACTTGGCGATGAGATTTACGTGTTGATGTGCTGACTTGATGATGATTGTTGCCTGATTGCCTGTCGTCTATAATGATATGATGTGATGCCTTATAGATCTCAGGTATCATGATGTCTTGGCGTGTTGCTACTCTAAGTTGCGAAGCATGATTTGAATTCCTTTGCTTGTAAAATGTGAACTACATATGCTAAGAGACCTGAATTGTATCTGATGAGGTTATAATGCAACATGCTAGCTTAACTTGATTACGTTCATACATGATGTTTGCAATGATTATTGAGCATGATGGTAAATTGAGACTTGTTTAACCCATGTTGTTATGGTTATAAATGCTAGTTGGTATGATGTAGACTTTATGTTTGACGATTTTCATAATTGCTTCTTTCTTAAACCTGTGGGTGAGGTCATTTGGTAGCGTGGTTGGAGAGTGGTGAAAGAGTTTTGGGGCGGTGATTGAGAAATTTTCTAGAGAAGGTGTGACTAACGGGGCATGATACTTGTGATATCTTGGGAAGTGAGGAAAGTTTAAGGAATGACCTTAAGAGAATTGAAGATATAGTATGAGAGGGTGCTCGAGTGTGATGTTAGAGGTAGGAGTTGGATTCTTAGAGGTGGATGGTGTGTGTGAGTGTTTGTTCGAATGAGGGCGAGATTGAGCATTGAGATGAATTGGGATCTCCTTAGGGAATTTTGTCTAAGTTGATGTTGGTGAGTCTAGAAGAGGATTGGTCTTGGCTTAAAAGTGGAGATGAGCGAGTAGGGATTTTGTTTTATTTTGACTGGTATGATGTGAGAATTTCCTTGATTATGTGATTTATTTATATTTGCTGGCATGATGTTAGATAGTGACCATGATAAAACCTGATGCGGAATAACATTACCTATTGAAACGCAATGTTAAAATCTAATTGGTAGTGACTAGTGTTATCATGATATATTGATGTTTTGCTATCCTGTTATGTTGTTTTAGAAGCATGATAGGAGGTGTTGTGATATGACATATGAAGTAATGAAGAGTATGAACTATGGGATAATGATGTGTTATTATGTGGTAGTAAGCATGATGCGTACTATATGGTTGACAAGCATGATTAGTGGTTATGTAAATGATGAATATGACTTGAAGTATGATCATGGTTAGTATATATGAGATAATGGTGCATGATTTTTAAATGATTGTCATTCGATATTGCGATGAGTTAAGGTGATGTTTTTCAGAGCATGCTGACATTTTGATGATTTATATACTGCTTGATCTTCCTTTTTCTGAATCTTAATAGCATGACTTTGTTGTGTTGATATGTTAACGTGATGAATATGTTCTACTTTTGTTGCAATATCGATATGCGATAGTGAGATTTGATGTGTACTAACATACTAACCCCATAACACATCTAACCCGTTGATTTCTGGACATGTGTGCTTACGTGATGAGTAATGAGCATTCGATTATGCACTTGTGATGCCTTCAGTAGGATGTAGATATACCTTATGATTTTTGGTATGTTGTTTAGATGCGCATTTTAACTTTTAGTATGATTTGGAGATGCTTCATGTGACCTTGTGGAACTGTGTGGATACATGGTTGAGACTTGTCGTATGATGTACTCGTTGAGGATCGATTGGTTATGTGGTTATGCATTACTTATGACTTGTGAATCTTGCTTGAATTGAGACTGATAGATTGATTTGATTCTGGAAACTATGAAGAGAATATGGGATTAGCCCTTAGAGGTGGATGATTCCACATCCCAACTTCTGAATTTGATTGTTTGATATGCGAGAAACTAATCTGGTGGTTGGAAGATTTGACGAAATCTCGATTTGAAAGGATTTGACTTGTTTTGGTGTAAGGTTGCTTGATTAGACGTCTTATTTGAAGATTTTGACGATTTTGAAAAAGGACCAACTTTGATTGTAAAAGAATGAACGCTACCGAGAATTTCAACGATTTTGAGGCTAATCTTTATTTTCAATTGCGGAATCCCTTTAGAAACTTTTCAAACCCGGGCAACTCTATGATACTTTACGAAGTGGATACATGCATGTTATGGGGGCGCCTATCGGGTGCTTGCTAAGACCTAGTAGTGATGCTATTGTAGAACTTTTAAAGTTGTGGTACTTCCGAAAAGTCGAAGCGAGGATGTGATAGGGGCGCTTATCGCATACTTGTCAAGGCTAATTGGAGATGTCACGACCGTGACCAGGATGTTGTGAGAATCCCGGAAGACGCAACCGAGATGATTACAAGATCCTTGGACATGGTCCTTGGACTCATCAATTTCAACTTCATCCCCTACTTTACTTTGGTTTTAGTCTCGGGGACGAGACTTGTTTTTAGAGGTGGATGATGTAAAGACTCGGATTTTTTTTTAAATAATAAAATTTAATAATAATAAAATAAAAGGGATTTAAGTAAAAAAAAAATAAATCGGATATTTGGAAATTCTCATCGTCGCCTTAAAAATCGTATTTTAAAATCCTTAAAATGAGTTCCGGCATTATTTAGTTAAAAATTTAAAATATGCTTTATCCCGCTTTCATATGCAAAGATTTAAAAATAATATTTGGAGTTTTTATTAAATTCGGAATTAGAAATTTGAAAATCTTTTAAGTCGAGTCGGGATAACGTCGAGAGAGTGGGTTTTGAGATTCATTTCCGGGTAATTTTGAATTGGTGCTATAGGTACCACTCCTGATATGGTTTCCCCTTTCTTTACTCTCTCTCAGAAGTCATAACCGATTTGAGGAAGGATTCCTCCAGCTCATCTTTTGTCTTCTTCTTCTGCACTCCCTCCTTACTCTCGGTACCCAAACCACACACCTTGCTTGCTCACTCTCCCTTCCTATAAATGGATCAATCTGGAAACCCTAAAGCAGCTTCCTTTCACTCCAGGAATACTGAGCTCTACCCACCATGGCACCATCTCTCACTTCTCCGTTCAAATCGCAGCCAACCGAGATCCCAAATCACCACCCCTGTTCGTTTGAATCAGGAACCGCCGAGCTTTCGCCACCTCTTCCTCCGTTTCCGTTGCTCACCAGCGCCTCCCTAGCCTTCCTCCTCCGTCGATCTCGTCTGGTCACCCCTGTTCTCGCCTTCCTTCTCGCCTCCCCTGTTCGCAGTGCGTGAAGAAGCCTCGTTCATCCAAGACCGAGCTATCTGGAGCCATAGCACCGAGCCACCCCTCCCAGGAGTTGAGAACGCCAGATAAGGAGCCAAATCGTCGGTCGTCGGAGCCCCAAAGCGAACCCCTCCCACCCTAGTTTCCGATCGAGATTCGTTCATGGTTTATGCTCGATTCCTACTTGAATCTCCTCCAAACTGTCTCCTCGCTCACCTCTATTCCTTCCTAGGCCCTCGAGCCGCTGTCCCTTGCGTCCTCGCAGTCGGGACGCCGCCGTCGAAGTTGGAGCCGCCCTCGCAGTCGCTCGGTAATCCCTCTTTTCTTCCTCTGTGTGCATTTGAATCTGTGTGTGTTGGTTGGGGTCGGAAACTCCTTTCGGTCGGGATTGGGTGAGTGTGGTGTCGGAAGGGAGCCGCCGGTGGCCTGAGTTCTCTCCTCCCCTTCCCTTCACTTTTCGTCGTCGCTCTGTTCGCTTGTATTGAGGAAGACGAGCCTGTGGGAGTGTGGGACCTATTCCTCCTTTCTTTCTTTTCTTTGGGCCATCGAGTTGGGCCGGATTCTTTTTCAGATTGAGAGGTCTGGGTTTTGGGCTGTTGGGTTTTGTTTATAAATGGTTATTGTTATTTGTTGTTGTTATTCCGTGTTGCACTATACATTTATATTAGGATTGGTAGTTGTTAGTATTATTATTATGTTATATTTTCTGTATTGGTGAAAATAAATAATTCTGAAATTACTATACATTATAAATTATTTGAAAGTAATATTATGTGTAAAGTGTTATTATAAAATGTATTTTACGCGATTTTGGAATTTGTAAAATGATTTATTGATTTGCTTTGATAAGGTTTGTGAAAAGAGATTTATTTTGGAAATATTTATCGTTATTACTTGAAACATTAAAGTCAAGATCTTGAAATAAAATGCCGGAACTATTTCTATAACATGATTTTGAGATATTGGTTTTAAGGATTAAATGTTTAATGTCGGGATCCTTTGTCTTGGTTTGATGATGTTGTTTTGAGAAGGAAGTTGGAAATATTGCTGGTATGTTTTTATCAATGGTTTTGATTGGAAGAATGCTTTTGGTTGATCAAATCGGAACGGTTTTGAAAAATGGTTTTACCATCGATGGTTTTGAGGATATTGAGCACTTGGGTTCGTGTGTGTGTGAATGTTGGTTCAGTAGCTTATTGAAATGACTTGATGATAGGTGTGTATTGCTTTTGGATTGCTTTGGACTTGCATTTGGGCCCTTGCTTGTATTATCCTCCTGTTCTGCATCTTCAGGTAAGTTCCCTAGGGGCTTACTCAGGTTGGACATTCATGCATGTTGTTGAATTTTATGTTAGGTGTTGCATATGCATAAAAGCATGCCATGTAGTATCCTGTTTAGGCTGCACTAATTGAATGAGCATTTGCTTACTTTATGCGTTTGAAACAGAACGGCCGTTATCTGTCATAGTCCTAGAGTCTTTGCTAGGGTCATAGGGTAGCCCAGCCTCATCGGGTACCCTGAGTCAATCGAGTCATGGACTTCCTTATACTATGAGATGCATGCGGGCTTTATTGTGGAGCGGGTTAGGCATGCGTGCCGCCCGATTATGATGGAATGCATTCACGAGCTGGCCACTCTCCGCCCTCTCGGAAGGGGGTGGAGGTAGGAGAGGGATATGCCATTTGGCATTGTCTTGGGCCCTTTACAGTATTTCTGCACATTATTATAACTAGGAGCATGCTAGTGTGTTTGAATTTCGTACTGCATTAGAGCATCTTTATTAGGTATTATAGCACATACTATGTGGCCTCAGCGAGGACTACCGGTCCCGCCTGAGTGGCTCAACCTGACTCCTTTCCCCGTTCTTTTTTTTAAGGTATTTTCTACAGATTTTGATTGCTCGATGTCTATATGACGGGGTTCCCTTTTTGCGAATCGAAGAACCTGGCTAAATATCTAACTCATTATAAATGGTAATCATACACTTATGTTTTGGTTTTGACCCGGCTCTGCCGTGGCGCTTTGTATCTTAATTTTGCTTCCGTCTTGCTTCCGTTTGAAATGGATTTCGCGACATAGTCCTAAGATAGGTTAAGGGTACCCTACAACCCATCGTGGCTTTTAGGGTCTGAAATCCCTCTTTCTACTAATCTTAAAATGAGTTTGAAACCTCGACCTGTACCAAGATTGCAAGATCCGAACAAGGAGTTTAATCCCTTGAAACGTAACCCGGAAATCATAATTCTGGGTCGTTACACTATAAGAGTGTGTTTTGAGTAAAACTCGTATAAGTGACTAATAAATGTTGAATAAAACCTTATATTAACTAGTAATATCTTATTAGAATACCATAAGATTATGTTTTGAGGAAAACTCATATAAGTAACGACCAAGTGTTGAATAAAACGTTATATTAAGTAATAAAATCTTATTAGAATACAATAAGAGTATCTTTTGAAGAAAACTCATATAAGTGACTAATAAATGATGAATAAAGCCTTATATTAACTAATAAATTCTTATTAGAATTCTATAAGAGTGTGTTTTGAGGAAAACTCGTATAAGTGACTAATAAATGTTGAATAAAACCTTATATTAACTAGTAAAATCTTATTAGAATACTATAAGAGTATGTTTTTTGTGGAAAACTCATATAAGTGACTAATAAATGTTGAATAAAGCCTTATATTAACTAATAAATTCTTATTAGAATTCTATAACAGTGTGTTTTGACGGAAACTCGTATAAGCGACTAATAAATGTTGAATATAACCTAATATTAACTGGTAAAATCTTATTTGAATACTATAAGAGTATGTTTTGATGAAAACTCATATAAGTAACTAATAAGTGTTGAATAAAATTTTATATTAAGTAATAAAATCTTATTAGAATACTATAAGAGTATGTTTTGAGAAAAACTCATATAAGTGACTAATAAATGTTGAATAAAGCTTTATATCGACTAATATATTCTTATTAGAATACTATAAGAGTGTGTTTTAAGGAAAACTTGTATAAGTCACTAATAAATATTGAATCAAACCTTATATTAACTACTAAAATCTTATTAGAATACTATAAGAGTATGTTTTGAGGAAAACTCGTATAAGTGACTAATATATGTTGAATAAAGCTTTATATTAAATAATAAATTCTTATTAGAATACTATAAGAATGTGTTTTGAGGAAAACTGATATAAGTGACTAATAAATGTTGAATAAAGCTTTATATTGACTAATATATTCTTATTAGAATACTATAAGAGTGTGTTTTGAGGAAAACTTGTATAAGTGACTAATAAATATTGAATCAAACCTTATATTAACTAGTAAAATCTTATTAGAATACTATAAGAGTATGTTTTGGGGAAAACCCGTATAAGTGACTATATATGTTGAATAAAGCCTTATATTAACTAATAAATTCTTATTAGAATACTATAAGAATGTGTTTTGAGAAAATCTCGTATAAGTGACTAATAAATGTTGAATAAAACCTTATATTAACTAGTAAAATCTTATTAGAATACTATAAGAGTATGTTTTGAGGAAAACTCATATAATTGACTAATAAATGTTGAATAAAGCCTTATAATAACCAATAAATTCTTATTAGAATTCTATAAGAGTGTGTTTTGAAGAAAACTCGTATAAGTGACTAATAAATATTGAATCAAAGCTTATATTCACTAGTAAAATCTTATTAGCATACTATAAGAATATGTTTTGAGAAAAACCTGTATAAGTGACTAATAAATGTCGAATAAAGCATTATATTAACTAATAAATTCTTATTAGAATACTATATGAATGTGTTTTGATAAAAAACTCGTATAAGTAACTAATAAATGTTGAATAAAACCTTATATTAACTAGTAAAATCTTATTAGAATACTCCAAAAGTATGTTTTGAGGAAAACTCATATAAGTAACTTACAGGTGTTGAATAAAACTTTATATTAAGTAATAAAATCTTATTAGAATACTATAAGAGTATGTTTTGAGGAAAACTCATATAAGTGACTAATAAATGTTGAATAAAGCCTTCTAATAACTAATAAATTCTTATTAGAATTCTATAAGAGTGTATTTTGAGGAAAACTCGTATAAGTGACTAATAAATGTTTAATAAAACCTTATATTAACTAGTAAAATCTAATTAGAATACTATAAGAGTATGTTTTGAGGATAACTCATATAAGTGACTAATAAATTTTGAATAAAGCCTTATATTAACTAATAAATTCTTATTAGAATTCTATAAGAGTGTGTTTTGACGGAAACTTGTATAAGCGACTAATAAATGTTGAATATAACCTAATATTAACTAGTAAAATCTTGTTAGAATACTATAAAAGTATGTTTTGATGAAAATTCATATAAGTAACTAATAAGTGTTGAATAAAATTTTATATTAAGTAATAAAATCTTATTAGAATACTATAAGAGTATGTTTTGAGAAAAACTCATATAAGTGACTAATAAATGTTGAATAAAGCTTTATATCGACTAATATATTCTTATTAGAATACTATAAGAGTGTGTTTTAAGGAAAACTTGTATAAGTCACTAATAAATATTGAATCAAACCTTATATTAACTACTAAAATCTTATTAGAATACTATAAGAGTATGTTTTGAGGAAAACTCGTATAAGTGACTAATATATGTTGAATAAAACCTTATATTTACTAGTAAAATCTTATTAGAATACTATAAGAGTATGTTTCGATGAAAACTCATATAAGTGACTAATAAATGTTAAATAAAGCTTTATATTAACTAATATATTCTTATTAAAATACTATAAGAGTGTGTTTTGAGGAAAACTTGTATAAGTGACTAATAAATGTTGAATCAAACCTTATATTAACAACTAAAGTCTTATTAGAATACAATAAAAATATGTTTTGAGGAAAACCCGTATAAGTGACTAATAATTGTTAAATAAAGCCTTATAATAACTAATAAATTCTTATTAGAATACTATAAGAGTGTGTTTTGAAGAAAACTCAAATAAGTGACTAGTAAATGTTAAATAAAACCTAATATTAACTAGCAAAATCTTATTAGAATACTATAAGAGTATGTTTTGAGGAAAACTCATATATGTAACTAACAAGTGTTGAAAAAAACTTTATATTAAGTAATAATATCTTATTAGAATATTATAAGAGTATGTTTTGAAGAAAACTCATATAAGTGACTAATAAATGTTGAATAAAATCTTTTATTAACCAGTAAATCCTTATTAGAATACTATAAGAGTGTGTTTTAAGGAAAACCCGTATAACTGACTAATAAATGTTGAATAAAACCTTATTTTAACTAGTAAAATCTTATTATAATACGATAAGAGTATTTTTTGAGGAAAACTCATATAAGTAACTAACAAGCGTTGAATAAAACGTTATATTAAGTAATAAAATCTTATTAGAATACTATAAGAGTATGTTTTGAAGAAAACTCATATAAGTGACTAATAAATGTTGAATCAAGCCGTATATTAACTAGTAAATTCTTTTTATAATATTATAAGAGTGTGTTTCGAGGAAAACTTGTATAAGTTATTAATAAATGATTAATAAAACCTTATATTAACCAGTCTAATCTAATTAGAATACTATAAGAGTATGTTTTGAGAAAAACTCATATAAGTTACTAATAAATGTTGAATAAAACCTTAAATTAACTAATAAATTCTTATTAGAATACTATAAGAGTGTGTTTTGAGGGAAACTCATATAAGTGAATAATAAATGTTTAATATAACATCATATTAACTAGTAAAATCTTATTAGAATACGTACTATAAAAGTATGTTTTGTTTAAAACTCATATAAGTAACTAATAAGTATTGAATAAAATTTTATATTAAGTAATAAAATCTTATTAGAATACTATAAGAGTATGTTTTGAAGAAAACTCATATAAGTGACTAATAAATGATGAATAAAGCCTTATATTAACTAATAAATTCTTATTAGAATACTATAAGAGTGTGTTTTCAAGAAAACTCGTATAAGTTACTAATAAATGTTGAATAAAACCTTATAGTAACTAGTCTAATCGAATTAGAATACTATAAGAGAATATTTTAAATAAAAACTCATATAATTGACTAATAAATGTTGTATAAAGCCTTATATTAACTAATAAATTTCTATTAGAATACTATAAGAGTGTGTTTTGACGGAAACTCATATAAGTGACTAATAAATATTGAATATAACCTAATATTAACTGTAAAATCTTATTTGAATACTATAAGAGTATGTTTTGATGAAAACTCATATAAGTAACTAATAAGTGTTGAATAAAATTTTATATTAAGTAATAAAATCTTATTAGAATACTATAAGAGTATGTTTTGAGGAAAACTCATATAAGTGACTAATAAATGTTGAATAAAGCTTTATATCGACTAATATATTCTTATAGGAATACTATAGGAGTATGTTTTGAGGAAAACTTGTATAAGTGACTAATAAATATTGAATCAAACCTTATATTAACTAGTAAAATCTTATTAGAATACTATAAGAGTATGTTTTGAGGAAAACCCGTATAAGTGACTAATATATGTTGAATAAAGCATTATATTAAATAATAAATTCTTATTAGAATACTATAAGAATGTGTTTTGAGGAAAACTGATATAAGTGACTAATAAATGTTGAATAAAGCTTTATATTGACTAATATATTCTTATTAGAATACTATAAGAGTGTGTTTTGAGGAAAACTTGTATAAGTGGCTAATAAATATTGAATCAAACCTTATATTTGTAACGGCCCGGAATTATGATTTCCAGGTTACGTTTCAAGGGATGAAACCCCTTGTTCGGATCTTGCAATCCAGGTACGGGTCGAGGTTGCAAACTCATTTAAGATTAGTAGAAAGAGGGATTTCAAACCCTAAAAACCTCGAAGGGCCATTGGGTACCCTTTACCTGTCCTAAGACCATGTCGCAAAATCCAATTCAACCGAAATTAAAGCGGAAGCAAAACTAGGATACAAATGCCTCGACAAAGCCAGGTCAAACCAATCATAAGCAAGTGATTAACATTTTACCAAGTTAAAATATTAGCTAGGTTCTTCGATTCGCCAAAGGGTTCCCGTCACAGAAGCAAGGAGCAATCAAGATCTGCAGAAAATACCTTAAAAAAAAAGAACGGGGAAAGGAGTCAGATCGAGCCACTCATGCGGGACCGGCAGTCCTCGCTGAGGCCACATAGTATGTGCTATACCTAATAAAGATGCTCTAATGCAGTACGAAATCCAAACACACTAGCATGCCCCTAGGTATAATAATGTGCAGAAATACTGTAAATGGCCCAAGACAATGCCAAGTGGCATATCCCTCTCCTACCTCCACCCCCTTCCGATAGGGCGGAGACTGGCCAGCTCGTGAATGCATTCCATCATAATCGGGCGGCACGCATGCCTAACCCGCTCCACAATAAAGCCCGCAGACATCTCATAGTATAAGGAAGTTCATGACTCGATTGACTCAGGGTACCCGATGAGGCTGGGCTACCCTATGATCCTAGCAAAGACTCTAGGACTATCACAGATAACGGCCGTTCTGTTTCAAACGCGTAAAGTAAACAGATGCTCAATCAATTTGTGCAACCTAACATGATACTACATGGCATGCTTTTATGCATATGCAACACCTAACATAAAATGCAACAACAGGCATGAATGTCCAACCTGAGTAAGCCCCTTAGGGAACTTACCTGAAGATGCAGAACAGCAAGATAGCACAAGCAGGGCCCAAAATGCAAGTCCAAAGCAATCCAAAAGCAATACACACCTATCATCAAGTCGTTTCCATAAGCTACCGGTCCATCATTCATACACACGAACCTCAAGTTCTCAACATGCTCAAAACCAATCGATAGTAAAACCGTTTTCCAAAATCTTTCCGATATGATCAACATCAACCAAAATCATTCTTCTCATTTCCTTCTCAAAACCAACATCATCAAACCAAGACAGAGAATCCCGACATTAAACATTTAAACCTTAAAACCAATACCTCAAAATCATATTATAGAATTAATTCCGGCATTTTGATTTCAACACATCAAATCCTTTAAGAATCATTTTCGGACGACTTAAAACATTTTCTAAATAATTTAGCAACAATGTTTATCTAAAATAAATCCATCTTTATAATCCCCATTTATAAAAACATATTAAATAAATTACTTTAGAATTCCTAATCACATATTAAAACATCATAAAAATACATATTCCAAACAATATCACTGTTAACCTGTTTTATAATATAATAATAATAATTTTAGAAAACCAATAATTATCTAAAATCATAACATATAGTTTATACTATAATCATACATAATATAACGCACATGTATCTAATAGCCAAAACAAAACAACAAATAACACTTGACAAATATTTAACCTTAACAAATAACAAAACCCAACCCAATTAGCTCACATAGTATAACCCGAAAGAAAGAATAGGATCCGGCCCAGCTCAAAACTCAACCCGAGCCCAATGAGGAAGAAAAAGGCGTCGGCTTCAACCTCCAGACAGAACACAGACAGCGGAGGTGTTGAAACGGAGGGAAGAAGGGAACAGGTCCCTGCCGGCGGCCGTTCAAGCCAACACCGTCCCCATTCTGACCGTCAATCAATTCCGACCAAAACCCAAGCAACCACAGCAAAGCGCGAGCAAGGGGAGAGAGAAAAGAGAGATTACCGAGAACGGGAGATTCCGACTCCGACGGTGGCTCCGGCTGCAATGGCGGTCGTCCGTCTGCGAGAGCTCGATAGGGATTCGATTGAGGGCCTAGGAAGGAATAGAGATGTGTGAGGGGTAATTGGAGGGTGATTAAGTCGGAATCGAGCAGAACCCATGAACGAACCTCGATCGGTAAGCACGGAAGGAGAGGCGCCTACGACTGGGCCCCTGGCGGCTCTGGGCGCTCGCTTGACTGCTGGCTGCTCAGTGTACTTGGGAGGTGCTCGGAAACAGGAACAGGGGGAGCTCGGGGAGTGCTCGGCAATTGCTGGAATCATTCGAAAGGGGAGGGTGGTGCTCGGATGAAACAGGGAGCAAGGGCTTCGGCTGCTACTCAGAAGAGGCGGAAGTAGGGAATGCCGGCGGTGACGTGGTGGTCCGACTGCGAAAGGGGAAAGGTGATGCTGGTGCCAACTGCTGCTGCTCGTTCCGAAAGGAAGGGGAGGTGAAGGCTGTGATGCTGAAACGAAGTGAAAAGGAGGGAGTTTGTGGCTAAGGATGTGAAGGGAAGAAGGGGAAATGGGTTTGCTGGGAAAACAAAGTCAAAAAGGGGTGAGGCGTGCTTCTGAAATCAACAACAGGGGGTATTAGCAATTTGGCATACAAAGGTGCAGGCAAGAAGACAAGGAGGACAGATTTTTGGTTGCTTGTAGAAATGAAAGGTAGAAGGGAAAAGAATATAAATTAAGATGGTCCCAAAACTCCAAATTTCAAATACCCGGAATATAAACCTTAAACCCGCTCACTCGATCCAATCCGACAAAATTAAAATTTAAATCGAACCCTCAAAACCGAGTAACAATAAAAATCCAAATTATATTTGTAAATCCGAATTAAATAACGAAATCCAAATATTATTTTTCAATTTTCGGTATATAAAAGCAGAGTATAACATATATTAAATTTCCAATTAAATAATGCCGGAACTCGTTTTGAAATATTTAAAATAAAACCAATAGCTCAATGACGGAAATTCCGAACCTCCTGAATCTTAGAAATCGGAATGATTATTAATCACTATTTTAATAATTTAATATTCTAAAATTATCCGGTCTTTACAATATTAACTAGTAAAATCTTATTAGAATACTATAAGAGTATGTTTTGAGGAAAACCCGTATAAGTGTCTAATATATGTTGAATAAAGCCTTATATTAACTAATAAATTTTTATTAGAATACTATAAGGATGTGTTTTGAGAAAATCTCGTATAAGTGACTAATAAATGTTGAATAAAACCTTATATTAACAAGTAAAATCTTATTAGAATACTATAAGAGTATGTTTTGAGGAAAACTCATATAATTGACTAATAAATGTTGAATAAAGCCTTATAATAACCAATAAATTCTTATTAGCATTCTATAAGAGTGTGTTTTGAAGAAAATTCGTATAAGTGACTAATAAATATTGAATCAAAGCTTATATTCACTAGTAAAATCTTATTAGCATACTCTAAGAAGTTGTCTTGAGGAAAACCCGTATAAGTGACTAATAAATGTCGAATAAAGCATTATATTAACTAATAAATTCTTATTAGAATACTATAAGAATGTGTTTTGAGAAAAAACTCGTATAAGTAACTAATAAATGTTGAATAAAACTTGGTACAAAGGATGACATCCTACGTATTTTAAGAGTCACTCATAAATACCCCTTCTTGTGTTGGGCTTCCTCAAGACAATTAACTCTCCAACTTATATATACCCGTCCGCAACAGGCTAGGTCCATAAGGTTTAGAACATAGACAGTCAACATGAAAGAAGGAGAGAAACGGGGGAGAATCAAAGCGACAACAAAATAAAGTAAGGGCATTGAATCCATGAAATTGGGAGGGCAACTTTCATAAGTCAAGACTCTCGTCAACAACCTAAGAATGGAATACCTGGAAACGCGACATATCACCATTCTCCCAACCCTCAACTATTAGAAGCAACACGAGTAAGGGACAAACAAGTTGAAATAGGTGAACAAGGTGATTAGAAAACATACTCTAGAACAAAAGGGAAGATGATGTCAATTGGGCATACTAAATAAGGACCACAAGGTAAGAGAACTCATCAAGCGAGATGACAACATCAATTCCTCATTAAAGTTCAAACTAACGAATTAAGTAATCAAGATGAGATTGACAGAAAGAGAGACAAAGGGTTGTCATGACCATTCAATGAGGTTTTCAAAGACTGCAAAGAAAACTTCACCAAGAATCGAAGGGGGTCAAAATAATTATAATTCATCAGATAAAGCATGAAAAGAATCAAACAAATAAGTCATATGGTAACATCATGCCAAAGTGTCTCAAATAGGCTTATAAGCAAGACATCAAAACCCAATATAAGGAACAGTTCATTTTTTAATAGAAGTGCATGATATAGTCTCACATAACCTCAAAAGGCAAGACATATCAAGGAGGATACGTGGAGCATAAAAGACATCATCATATAGGTCGGGTTGTATAATATCTTTCCATAACCAAGTAAACAAGCAAGAATAACATTATCTTATCGAAATAAGGGACATGTAAGGTATCAATTCTACCAGTCAAAAAATTATAGGATATCGAGTAGTCATATAAGCAAAACATCATAAACAGTTATCATCGTCCATACAAACAAGGTAAAGGTGCATGTCATAACTTCACAAAATCTCATGGAGTCACAACATGTGAACGATAACACATAAGGGGTAGGAGGCATAACTTCATGTCAATCACGGAGATCCTATTTTATAAATAAGCGAGTCATTTCTATTAATTGATTCACACATATCCTTTTTTTTGAACGAATTTCACATATGAGAGCAATATCATTAGAATTCATCATATAAAACATGTAGCGCATCAATATCATTAGAATTCATCATGTAAAACATGTAGAGCATCAACTAAATAGATCATGGGACAATGTCATGCCAAAACATCTCAATTAAGAATTTAAGCAGTGCATTTTGTGATCCCTACAAGTATTCCATAGGCGTCCCCATGAAACACTTGTATAAGTATCACAAAATCATCACAATGTTCTCACTAAATCCGACCAAGTACTTTACAAGCGTCCCTGTAAAATATTTGTGTCGACTATATGAAAACATTATCATATAAGCAAGAATCACAATTTATACTAAGAGTTTGAATTCTATAAACATTCCTTATCAACTCAACCATAGAGTCTCATAATTAGAATATCATGTATCTCAAATCAACAAACATAATTTCTCTGTCCTCAATAAGTTCTCCGTCAACTAGAGTAAGGTCCTCAAACCTGAGCCCATAAGCTTAGCTTTCCACTAACCAGCACAAAACTTCAACCACAACCATGTAAATTCTCATAATATCATCTCATGTCCTCATCAAACCAAGTGCCAGAATTGCCAACAATTGCCAGAAGGCACCCAAAAATTGCCATCAAAAGTGATATAAGTAACAAAACAAGTGTGCATAAGCCAAACAGATCAAGAATGGTATTAATTGTACCACACAAGTCATCAAGTACCACAAACTATAAGCCCACAACAAGACCTAAACGTCTTATAATACTCACGTCAGATATTATAATGAGAGAAACACATGTAAACAAATATCATACCAACTCATTAAGAGTAACATACATGAATCATCAAACTTCTCCCCCGAATTCATTTATCTCTATAATCAAGTTTACGAATTACCCAAACAAGATTTTACATATGCACGTTATGCCCATAAAGTATAATACGCATCTAAAAGACATATTAGACAAGTAGCTAAATCAAGAAGAACAACACATAGACAATTACACAATCTCTCCCCAAAACTCCATCCGTCACGGTGCATCTCCTTGGGGTCTTTCATTCCCATCTGTAAGGAACAAGCTGATATTTTGCCTACCGTTCCCAACTACACCCAATAGGGGTGGTCTAGCGCCTTTGCTACCCACTCGCGTACCCGTTTGGTCGATTTTCCTCTTTTATTAAAAGTCAAGTTCATTACTTAGTCCAATTTCTGTTAGGCATCTTAAGTTCATTTTGCCCTTTTTAAAATCCTTTCAAATCCTTTGAAATTCATGGGCGGTTTTCCAAAACATACACTCGACCTTTTTGTACCCGAATTGCACAACCTCAGCTCTGATACCATCTTTGTAACGGCCCAGAATTATGATTTCCGGGTTACGTTTCAAGGGATAAAACCCCTTGTTCGGATCTTGCAATCCAGGTATGGGTCGAGGTTTCAAACTCATTTAAGATTAGTAGAAGGAGGGATTTCAAACCCTAAAAATCTCGAAGGGCCATTAGGTACCCTTTACCTGTCCTAAGACTGTGTCGCAAAATCCAATTCAACCGAAAGTAAAGCGGAAGCAAAACTAGGATACAAATGCCACGACAAAGCCGGGTCAAACCAAATCATAAGCAACTGATTACCATTTTACCAAGTTGGAATATTAGCTAGGTTCTTCGATTCGCCAAAGGGTTTCCCGTCACAGAAGCAAGGAGCAAACAAGATCTGCAGAAAATACCTTAAGAAAAAGAACGGGGAAAGGAGTCAGATCGAGCCACTCATGCGGGACCGGCAGTCCTCGCTGAGGCCACATAGTATGTGTTATACCTAATAAAGATGCTCTAATGCAGTACGAAAGTCAAACACACTAGCATGCTCCTGGTTATAATAATGTGTAAAAATACTATAAAGGGCCCAAGACAATGCCAAGGGGCATATCCCTCTCCTACCTCCACCCCCTTCCGATAGGGCGGAGACTGCCCATCTCGTGAATGCATTCCATCATAATCGGGCGGCACGCATGCCTAACCCGCTCCACAATAAAGCCCGCATGCATATCATAATATAAGGAAGTTCATGACTCGATTGACTCAGGGTACCCGATGAGGCTGGGCTACCCTATGACCCTAGCAAAGACTCTAGGACTATCACAGATAACGACCGTTCTGTTTCAAACACATAAAGTAAGCAGATGCTCATTCAATTACTGCAACCTAAACAGGATACTACATGGCATGCTTTTATGCATATGCAACACCTAACATAAAATGCAACAACATGCATGAATATCCAACCTGAGTAAGCCCCTAGGGAACTTACCTGAAGTCTTCACATCCAATTAACCAGCAAACAAGTCACTAGATACTCGTCCATCGGCCAACAAGCCACTTAGAGAATCATCCAATCACACTAGGAAGTAATAAGCAAAGAACAACTCATCAATACATATTTTCTCAACACGCAAGCATGCTTTCAGGTCAACACTAGACCAAACAATATTTTATTCGATTAACCTCGCATTCTCAATTAACCTTATTCTCATCAAGTATGAAGCTTAGCTCAAGCATTACCAAGATCATTACTCAAAGCTTCTTACTTTAATTCAAGCTTAGATTTTCTTTAAACATTTGCTCAAGTCATTCGTCAATTATTAATCCTCAAATACTCAACAAAATCATAAGTTCTCAAAGCCCTGGCTTTGAGAACTCATATAATAACCATGCTCAACGAGTAAACCAAGGTAAGTTAATATTTCAAGAAATCATTTATAGAATCAATTATAAGAACTACTCAATTATAAGAACTACAATCGAATTTTGAAGCGCATTAGTATTATAATTTATGGAACATCTTTTATATAGTCTTACTAACCAAATTCATAACTCAATAAGCACAGCAACAAGTTTACAAGTATAACACATTCTCAACCCAAGATATACATTATCTCTTCACATATTCAAATATATAGTACAAGGTTTCCTTGCCACTTCTCAAAGTAGTAATTCTTTAACCACTTAATTATATTGAGCTCACTAATCAATTCGGTTATAAACAACTCAATCTTCAAACACGATAAATATACTATTTCACTTAGCCATCAATAATCACATTTCCAATGAAAGTCAAGTAATTACCACACCTTTTAACTCTTATCATTTGTCGGTTAACTAAATCCTACTAGTCCACTTAATCCTAGTATAAATTGAATTGTCCTCATTTTATAACTAAAATAAGCTTCCAGTAATAACAAGTTATCCATAAATCCTTTATTCCATTGAACTAACCCATTAATAATGTTACCTGTCCGAAATAACTATCCACCATTTTATAAATTAAGCGAGAAAATCTTATAACTAAATCCAAGTCACTTCCTAAGCCAATTTTAAATACAAATTTAGTAAACCCATTTGATAAAAAAAAAAACGGACCAATCTAGCTACTAGTAATAACAATAACAAGTGAGTAAATGAATTAGACCAAATTGACAACAAGAAGGAAGCAAAACGTATTCAATCAATCTATCCGAAATCGGTTTAATAAACCCAACTCAGGCTGCTCAAAATCAACAAAATCAAGCCCAGAGGGATCCAAGGAGGCATACCCAGATCCGTAGAGGCCGAGGAGGGTTCGGATTCGAGTGCTCGGGTAGGAAGAGTGGGCTCGTGGTTCAGTCCGGTTCAAGGTTCGCCGGTGTCTGCTGCAGCAACGAGCGCCGCTGGTGGAAGGAGTGCTTGTCTGTGGGAGTGAGAGGGGAAGCGTCGACTCCGAAGGCGGCTCTGTCATCTACAAGGCAGCCCCAATGGAGGTGGGCATCGGCTCCGGCAAAGAGCCCCTTGCTCTTTTGGATCTACGCGGAAAGGCTTCGATTCAGCCCCAATGGAGATGGAAAAAGGGGGGGAAGAGGTGGGAGACCGAGGGAAGCGACATCAGTCCTTTTCCGAGATGAACAGCTCAGACGTAGCTTCTTCTCCGATCGCCAGGGCAGACGCGAGACGGGGGGGGGGGGGGGGATTGAAGGGAGGAGTAAAGGGCGAGGAAAGAGACCGAGGGGGACAGTTAGGTCGGGGGTCTGAGACGGCGGAAGAGAGTGAAGAAGTGGAGGCTGAATTGTGCACAACAAAGTATTTATACGGGTTCTTTAGGGTTAGCTCTAAGGAAAATACGAAAAGGTTCCGCTATTTTCGGATTCCATAAATATTACCACATTAAATTACAGAATTCAACCATTAAATTCTATTTACAATAAGAATGACATGAAAATTGCTGTACTCACTATTCAAAACAATAGATATTTCTTAATTCAAAATCTAAGGTATATATATATTTAGAAATTTAATATCGAAATTAAATCATAATTCATAAAATAATATTTTAAAATTTCGGGTCTTTACACTTCCTCCTTAACAGGTCTCTCTGTCTCTCAGCCAAATCCCTAATATCTTCGATCTTACGCCTCAACTCTCTACCATTTCTCTCAGATCTACTACATCCGCAAATTCTCTCGTCCTCGCACACGCTCACCTTCGTTCTCATTCATCTTCTCAAGACGCCATCAAAGAGGCCAACCGAAACTTCGCGCTTCAGATCTAGAGTTGCCGACGAAGGACCACCACTTTATCGATGGATCGACGCCGACGAAGGAGGGAGAAGAACCACCCCGTTAAATTTGTTTGAGGTTTTTTACTCTGCTCCACCGGCTCCACCACCACCTCCACCGTTGTCTCCCCTGCCTTCTCCACCTGCGCTGTCTCACCTTCCGACCCGCTCTGCCTTTCCCTGTACTTGACTCCCAAATCCTCCAAGGACCAAGGTTGTCCCTTTCCTTTGTTGTTTTACAGAAATTTCTTTTCAAAAATTTATGTTTTAAAGAAATTTCTTTTCACAAATTTTGTTTCCATACATATGGCTATTTTCATTTCACAAATTTTGTTTCACTGATTTTGTACTTGAGCATATTCTACAACTGAGTACTAGGCATTTCATATTGGGGCATTTTTTCGTTTCACTGATTTCGTACCGGGGCATTTTCGTTTCACAAATTTCAATATATATGTGATGCAGCTTGTTATTCTACAACTGAGTTTCCCTTTGGTCAAATTTAAAATGTAGCATTGATATAATTGTTTCTTATAAACGAGTAAACATATGTGTTGCAGTGAATAAGAGGAAGCTTAATGAGCAGTCTGAATGGTTGAGGGGTGAAAAGCTTTGTGATTATCAACTTGAGGGTTTTAATTTCCTTGTTAACAGGTTTACTTCTATTTTCTTTCTATATGCCAACCCATTTTTCACGGTCTATTACTGTTAAACATATATTGGAAGTAGATGATTATTGTGCTGTATGAAACCTTTCCTTTATTCTGTCTTGTTTTTGGCGTTGAAGTGTGATATTTGTTTTTTGTCTGTAAGTTTAGTTTATCTCTTTCCCCTTCCTTTTGATTAGTAGTAGTAGTGATACTAGTGACTAGTACAATGTCTCTTTAGTTTTTCCTTCACTCTTTGGTATATATTTGTTTTACAGAAATTTCTTTTCACCTGCGCTGTCTCACAAATTTCGTTTCATAAATTTCTATTTTACCTAATGCGACAAGGGTGAGTTATTCTATCTAAATGGGATTAGGTTCTGAGAGCATTTGTTAAATGCTGGCTTTTGTAGTGTTCCAACTTTTGAAAGTTGTAGAGATGAGGTTGAGTTTGAGGTCTGTGCATGTTTGATATTGCTTACAATTTATAAGACACTCAAGCTGTAAAATTTTCTAAATTGTCCTAATCCAAATGCTGATTTTTTTCCGAGGTAAATCATTAGTATTTAAATGAATAAGAACTGTGTAATACAGAGTATATTATTGTTGCGTTAATATGATTTGCCAGCCCTTTTTTTATGTATGTGAAGAAGATTTCAGCCCACCAATATAATGCCAAACTGACCTTTTTATTAGAAGAGTGAATGGAACTTGTCTTATAGTTGATATATGTAGAATGCTCTTTTAAATTTTACTTTCCTGTTGCATTGGTTAATTCTATTCTTTCTTTCTTGACCTCTGTCTGGCATAGTATACACTGCGAGAAGTGAAGTGAGGATCCATACTTGACTATATTAGGACCAATGACTGTTTTTCGTTAATTATGTTTTGCAAGAGAGTATATTTTTTATATTACATATATATCTTCTCATTTTTCCATTCGTTGGTTTGTAACCTTGATATTTTCTTCAGTTGATTGTAGTGTCCAGGTACAAATAATTTATTCACGGGCGACTATGTTGATCGAGGATATTCTTCTGTTGAAATTGTTACTGTTCTATTGGCAGGATATGGCAGATGGGAAATGCGTTGGCATACTACAAGAAGAAGCTATCATTGTTTTGGTTGTGTTTTGGATAATCGAATTTATGCTTGTGTTTTGGTTGCTTGAACCCGTGGTTGTGTGTTGGATGTGTTTATAATGAACAAATTATGTAAATGGTATTTTATTTTGGTATATTTATGTGCCCAACATTATTAAATAAGTATATTATATTTAAAGATTTGAATAAACTGTGGCAACGACATTAGCCACAAGCATTAGCCTTACATTAGCCACAGAAAATAGACACGTGCATACATTGTAGCCACGACCATAGCCACATGCAGGCCATTAGCATAACCATGACAGTCGTTGTGCCTCAATGGAGACTCCCACGTGCGAGGATAAGACATCAGCCACGAGCAGATTGATGTCGTGGCTATAGCCACGATTTCCTCGAGTATGACCTGGCTACGGACATAGCCACGAACTTGTCAGATCGTGGCTATTAGCCACGAATCTTGGAAATTTGGCAACTAGCAATGAGGTATATAGCCACGAATGGCGATGAATGTAAAATTCGTGGCTATGCCCGTCGCTAAACCATTAGCCACGATCATTCGTGGCCTATCCGTGACTATTTGACCGTGGTTGTTTCCTTTTTTTTTTGGTAGTGACAATCAGTCTTAGTCTTGATCGTTCGCAAGAATGGCCTTCCCAAGAGAATTGAGATTTCAGGTGTACCTTGTTCCATATCTAGAATGAAGAAATCAGCTAGAAATATCAAATCATTTACCTTAATCAAAACATCCTCAACAACTCCTCTAGGCTTAATACTAGAACGATCAGCGAGTTGTAGAGTAACACCAGTTTCAGATAATGCATTGAGACCCAAAAACATGTACAAGTTATAAGACATAACATTGATTGAAGCATCTAGGTCTAACATAGCTTTGGTGAAGCTAGCATTACCCATTGCACATGGGATAGTAAATATACCTGGATCTCCACACTTTTCAGGCAATCTTTTCTGAAATAAAGAAGAAACATTCTCACTTAAACTTGCCTTTTCTTTCCTTCGCATCCTTTGCTTGCGTTTCATAGTGCATAGTTCTTTCAAAAATTTCGCATATCGAGACCCAATTTTAATCAAATTGAAAAGTGAAATATTTACCTCACAATGAGCAAATGTATCATAAAGAATTTGTTCATCTTCCCACTTACGATCAGATCTTAATGTAAAGGCTCGAATTTTCAAATCCTAATTTTTCGGAAAAAGACGATTAATAAGAAATTATGTCGAATTTAAAACTCATTTAACGGATTCTGATCGAAATATAAAAATTTGGACGAATAATTTCCGTCGTTTTACCTCGAAAATTCAAAATAATTATTGGATGGCGATATCCTCTTCTATTTTATAAATCTAATTGATCAAGAAAGCGAGAGCCGGAGAAACTAACATTCGGAAACTAATTTCGTTATTCAAAATTCGCGTATTCGGAATTCATTTCCGGGTGTTTACTTAACCAATTCAACACTCATCCTCACCCACTCCCTCACCATACCCTTTCAAATCCATCACTCTTCCCCCATGCCCATTCTGAGGATCATCACCATACCCGCTCCCATCATTTGCTGCACCATCACCGTCTTCACCTATCATCACATTTACCTCTCGCCATCACCAAAATTCTTACCCCACGCCACCACACCTCCACCTTCTGCTGCCCGTCACCACCAACAGCCACCTCCACTCCGACTCCTCTTCATCGTTCATCGTCGCAGCCAACAGCCCACGTCACCGTCTTCCTCGCCAAGAAGCACCAGCAGCTCCCCTGTTTACCGTGAAGAACCGGACGCCTCCATTCGAGCCTCCTTTCTCGTTCCCTCGAAGCCCATCCTCTCCTCATTTCGAGCAAGCAACAATAACAGCTAGGAGCCCCACCGGAACCCTTAAGCTCCGACGACGCAAGGCCGGACTGCTCGAGCGACTCGTCCCCTGTTCTCACGTTCCGAGGTCGGTAAGCTTCGATCTCTTGTTCGATTCGAAATCCCATGGAATCGCACCCCCTTTAACCTTCCTTTATTCGTCCTAGGCCGACCCCGACGTTCCTCCCTCTCCGACGCAGTGAATCGAGCCACCGATGAGCTCCGACGAAGCTCCGAAGTCGCGAACACGTCGGTAAGCTCCCGAGCCTTCTATTCCTTCTCGATCGATCTTTTGTATCCTTTCGATGCTTAGACTAACTGGGGGGTGAGCGAGAGCTGAGAGTGGGAAGTCGGGTGGGCTCGTGAGCTCCGGCGAGAGCTCCGACGATCTCGAGAGCGGCGGTGGCGAGCATCGACAGGCGAGAGAGAGAGCGTGCCGAGCGAGGCAAACTGAGCAGAGACGAGTCGGCAGCAGCAAGCGTAGGCGAGAGGTGAGCAGAAGCGGGGTTGAGCAACCGCGGGCAGAGGCGGGAGAGCAACCAGCGAGCCGACGGCGGCGAGCAGCACCATGGCACCAGCGGGCGCGAGACGCCTCTTTTGAATCGGGAAGTGGAATGGGGAAGGCTGACGTGGCGTGTGGGCCCTCCCTCATTGTTTATTATTCAACCGGTTGGGAGTTATATTATTAGTCGGGTTGAGTTCGGTTCGGTTCGGTTCAGATTTAACCGTTTATTTATTTAATTATTTAACGGTAATTAAAATATATTATAATACTATTTGAGGATTTAAAAGATAAATTATTATATTTTGAGAGAATTATAAGGGTTGGTTTATTAAATAAAAATGGTTTGGACCTTAAGGGATTCGGGAATATTTTATAAAAGTGTGCTAATAATTGGTGTTTAAAATGTCTATACTACGGAGTATTATATAGGGACTTAAAGATTTATAATGAATTTGGAAAAGAATTTCAAGGTTGCAAAGTAATCTAATAAATAAATTTAAAAAGGAATTTAGCGAGTATTTTCAATGGGTCGGAATTCTGAACTGTTTAATTCGAATTTGAAACATTTTTGGAATTAACCTGGGAATTATACTTGTTCGATGAGTAACTAGCATGATAATATGATCGTTTGACTAACACTATGATATGTATGGCTAATAGCATGACTTGTAGTGAATTATTATATGAGATTAAATGTTGGATAATTATGACGATCTAGTAGGATTTTATATCACACAAATTATGTCTTATGATTTTGGATGAACCGTTGAGGTATATGCGGAAATGATGTATATGAACATGTGGAATGGGTTGAATGATTTATGGAGAATGATGTGGTCTTGAAGAGCGGATGATGCGATGAAATGACTTTCATAACATGTTACTTGTTCTATTGATTGATGTGTGCTTGAGTGCTTAATAGTTGGATGTAGACTTATGTATATTCCATTATGTATTAGGTGATACTCTGTGATTTTGGCTATTGTGTGCTGGATTCTCCTGTTGCCGATCTACTAGCCAGGTAAGTACCTCCGGGGCTTACTCAGTAACCAGTACCTCCTGCTTGATGTATCATATAGTATGTAGGTGCTGCATATGCACAAAAGCATGTCATGTAGTATCATGCTTAGGAATTGCACTTACGAATGAGCATTCTTATTCTATATGCGTTTGAATACAGAACGGCCGTTATCTGTGACTCCTAGAGTCCTTGCTAGGGTCATAGGGCATCCCAGTTTCATCGGGTGTTGTCCTCCTTGAGTTATATATATATATATCACGAGATACGAGATGAGCATGAGATACGAGATGAGCATGAGATGCGATATGATGATGAGATTTGATATGCTATAGTATCGAACTGGTCAGTCTCCACCCTATCTGGAAGAGGGTGGTGGTAGAAGAGGGATATACCACTTGGTATTCTTTGTTAAGGCCTTACTTAATATTCTACATATATGAATTAGGAGCATGATAGTGTGGTTAAGATTTCAGTACTGCATGAAGGCATCCTTTATTCTAGGTATAGGCGTATTATATGTCCTCAGCGCGGTCAGAGGACCCGCGGGCGGACTCTTGGCCTGACTTGGTGGTATAGTTTCAGGTACCCGATACACTGCTTGATTTTGTGCTGTTATGACGGGGTCTATTCTTATGGCGGAGAGTGAGTGTTTGAAACCTGACTTCACCAGATTCATGCTTTTGGGATTTCTCCCTAATTGTACTCTGTTTTGACCCGGCTCTACCGTGGCACTGGTTGTATCATTTTCAGAACGTATGCCCTTTGCATGATAACGGATTTCCTGCGTTGTGACTTAGGACAGGTACAGGGGTTTACCCCGAGGTCCCCAACGGACCTTCCGGATTTGGGTGCGACATCCCACTTTAAACTGCACATCTTCGATTTTAAACCTTGAATCTGTACTCGGGGCGCAAGATCCTAACGAGGGGTTTTATCCCTCGAAACGTAACTCGGGAATCATAATCCCGGGCCGTTACACTTAAGGCATGAGGAAAGGGTGGGGCAGATGTTGAAACCTCAAAAGACCACTCTTTGGAAGATTTCTTCGGGGATTCAACAACGTCTGAAATCGGTTCCGTCACTACAGGGGGCTGTGGGCGCCGTCTTCGCAGCGTGTCGCCAATTCCGTCTCGTCCTCTATTCCCAAATCAAATTCTTCTCTTGGCCTCTCTTCAACATTCTTAGTGGGCACATTCACTTGTTTACTTCCTCTAAGGATCATGGCACTCACATTCTTCTTCAGATTCACTACCACATGCGATGATAACTTCCCCGAATCTTTCACTTTCAGTTCTTCAATCTCCTTAGCCATTTGACTCAGCAAATTTTCTTGAACACTCATGTTATCCAATAATAACCTCAATGTCTCATCTTTATCATCTTGTTGAGTGTTTCTCGGACGATTCTCAAATTGTCCTCTCTGAAAAGGAACTTGTCCCAGCTGGCATCTACCATTGAATCAACTTTGATAGTTCGCATTGTAGCCTTGATTGTAATTGTTACCAAAGTTGTGGGGAGGTCCATAATCCATAGCATTCACATCAACGATGTCCTCTTGAATAATTGGACCCTTATCATTCGGATGGGTTGGATCTTCACAAACTCCAAAAGGTCTAGGCTGCTGAGATTTATTCATTTGCATAGCCATCTTGTTCACTATCTCCGTAAACCTATCTATGTCGTCCTTGTGACCATCTCTAGAACTATCCAACTTATGAACTCCTCCAACTCCTTGGTGTCTCCCATATTGTTGCGATGCATTAGCCAACCTTTGAAAAATTTGCATTGCTTACTGAGGTGTTTTATCCAAAATATCCTCCATTAGTAGCATTGATGAAACTCCTATCGGTTTCAAGCAAGCCTTCATAAAGATATAGCACTAGATCATCCTTGGGTATACCATGTTGCGGACAACTACCCTTAAGCTTTTTGAATCGCTCAACATACTCATAAAGACTCTCTCAATAGGTGATTACTCAATACTGGACATCTCCTTCTTATGTTTGTCGAGGCGAGTCGCATGAAAGTATTTTTGAAGGAAAGCTTTCTTCAATTACACCCAAGTAGTAATGCTTTTTAGGGGTAGGTAATAAAGCCAATAGCTTGTAGAATCTTTCAAGGTAACAGAGAACACTCTCAACATCAATTGGTCATCGGTAAGGCCTTGGGGTCTAAGTCTATCACATACACTCACAAAGGTAGCAAGGTACTTGTTTGGTTCCTCCCCAGGCAATCCATGAAATTAGGGTAAAATAGAAGACCAATTCGGTTTATACTCAAATCTTGAACCATCAGGGAGATCATGAAGGCTAATTGCAAGTGGTTGAGAACTCAAATTATGTTCTTTTAGGTTTCTCAAGGTCCTTCTTGGCGGATACACAACTTCATCTGTCATCTCCTTATTTGTATCAAACTCGAGCCTCATTTTCAACCTAAGAGATCTTTCAATCTCATAATCAAAAGAGAACGGCAATAAATTAGAAGATCTAGTTTGAACCATACAAGGACACACAAGACTCAAAGTAAAGAATGAAAACAAAACAAAAAGAAACAGTAATTGAAAGAGATAAAGAAAAGCAAACTCCTTTCTTCTCCCCGACAACGACGTCAGGAATTTGATGCGAGAGAAACGTCATTGGCACATTCTCCCTTTACCAAATAGTAATATTATCCACACTCAAACACAAAACCAATAGATTAGGCAATCAATGACTTGATAAACCAAACAACTACTAGTATAGCTAATAAGTCCGGAGTCGAACCCACAGGGAGAAGCGATTTCCTCTTCAATAACTCTTAGCACAAACTCTTATGACAAAGCAATGATTTATAGCAAATAATCAAGATGTAAATGTAACCAGATTTATGATTGCAAAGTAGATTGATAACAAAGTAGAAAGAGCATTTCACCTGTAATTCTCTAACAATGGTTGGAATTCATGGTCCTACGATTGATCTATCAATTATTCATAAACATGCGTACTTGACTAAAGTTGATAGATCCGCAAGGATACAATCACCTTATTCGATATCACTAAAGAATAGCATTAAAGACTCAAGTATTTAGACCAATTGGCATATTGATTCAACACAATTAAGACAAATTAGAACAACCCTAATCTGCCCTAGTCGAATATCCACAACATATATCAATTGAAATCATCTACTACAAAGACAATGAAATATCACTACTTCAATACTTTGTTTGCTATCAATAAAGCAACAACAAATTCATCGCTAAGATGCAATTTTTAACATGGTGATCAATCATAGAAAGGAACACAAATATAATCAATAAGCACAAGATGATAACTATTAATATGAATAACTAAATAGAATCAAATCCTCTCAATCCAAACAACCAAGTCTTCGAATCACAGGCCAAACTACGAGTTTAAAAACTCATAGGCCAATTCTCTTTCCCTCTCTCTAATGGCGTTCATAGTCTCACACAATAGCCACCAACATGGTGAATAAACTGAATCAAACCTAATATAGACTCTCAAATAGTCGGCCAAACCCTAATGGAAATAGTAATAATAATAAGAAATAATGTCTTCGGATCTAGAATCGCAAATGCTGGAAACCAGCCCATGGCGGACGCCGTGAAAATGGCGGCGGGCGCTGCCTATGCATTAATGGATTTCCCTCGATTGACTTCAGCAATCTTCAATGTCGTGTTTCCTTGCTTCTTTCTAGCTTCCTTCTTAGCCTCTATATGCTTCAAAACAAGTCTCTAAAGCTCTTCCAAAGTCCTTTCAAGGTTGAAATGTAATTCTGCAGAATAAACACTAAAAAGGCATAGATTCCGAACTCGAAAACTTCACAAGCAATATACAAAATTAGACTCAAACATAAGCAAAATCACTACCTAATCGCAATAAGAAACACCTATAATGTCTATATCAAATATGCATTATCAAATCCCCCCCACACTTAACTCTTGATTTTCCTCAAGGAACCATAAGACAAAAACATCATCTACGCATCCCACATGAAATTCTTTCATAACATTATTCATCAAAAGCAACATCATCAATAGTGCAAATACAATCAAGGCATATAAACGTCATAACATGTATATATGGGATCAAGCTGCTTGCATGCTCAGAAATCCAACCTTACCAAGGATAAAATGTGTATCTCTCACTCTCATGTGTTTAGGCTTTAAGCATACACTCACCTCAATTCCATATACAAGCATCAACTCAAATATTGACATTTTTATCACAAAATCTCCACCGGATACGTCAATGCAAAACTAAGGACATCAAGAGGACTTTCGCTCAATGGAAATCTTCATAGAAGATTCCATTCTACGGGGTTGTAATGGGGCTTGGTAAAGAAACATAAGGGAAAGGAATTGTATTTGGTTGTTGTGAGCCTAATTTGCCATGTTTTACCTAAACTTTCATATCGATTTCTGTATACATTTCATGCATTTAGCTTAGAATAGTACAGAATCTATGTAGTTTATGCTTATTTGCCAAATTATGGAGTCTACGCTAGTTTCTGTTTAATTTTGCAGAAATCGGACGCACTTTGAAGCTTAAAGGAAAGTTATGAAGAAGCTAAGGATGGTGCAGCCGAAGAAAATCCCACTTTTTGCCATTCATCATTCTGAATCAAGTTCTGATGTCTTCATGAGAGCTGTATCCCTCGAAAAGAGCTTTCCAATGCATATTCATATTCATCAATCGGAAGAACGAGGACTCAGGAAAGTGCTTTTCAAGACGGAGAAGAATGCTGAGAATTGAAGAGTGGTCGATATCGACCATACTTGGTCAATATCGACCTAATCCTTCAAGACGGAGAAGAATGCTGAGAATTGAAGAGTGGTCGATATCGACCATACTTGGTCAATATCGACATAATTCCAGTTGAAATTTCATGGACGACTCAACATGACAAGACGACACGAAGACATGTCGATATATCTGCCTGAAGATGACATCGAGTGATCAAAAGTGAAGTCGAGCAACATTACTCGATATCGACCAACTTTGGTCGATATCAACCAACTTCCTAGATCGAGCACGAGTCGATTCCGAGTCTATCTGATTCTAAGTTGAAGACTCCTTGCACGTGAAGTTCTATCAAGAGAGAAGATGTTTATCCACTTTAGATATAATTTCCTTTAGAGATTTATTTGTTTTATTTCAAACACTTATCTTTAGATATAGATAGATAGAATTTAGATATAGATAGGATATTCTTTTCTTGATTAGCGGGGATTGAACACTATAAATAAAGCCCATGGGGCTAGTTTTTAGAATCATTCCAATTCAGAGAGAAAACAAGTAGGAGAGTTAGAAGAGAGAGAGCTTGGAGTCGAGAGAAGTTGTATTTGGCGAGAGCGGAATTGGCTTCATTCGGTTGTAAGCTCTATTTTAGGTTATTAATGCAATTTAGTTTTCTTTTAATATTGATGAGTTTTCCTATGATGAAGAGCGAGTAGTCCACTTACTTCTAGGGTCGTGGTGAACCCGACGATAGCCATGCATGTTTGAGGTAAAGATTTGAACTTTATTGTGTTTTGATCATCCAATACCTTTTATATGTTTATTACCTAATTAATATATATTCAGTTTAGCAACTTGGATTATAAACATAAAATTGGTAGATACAATTAGGGTTTCTTGAAAGAGTTGTCTAGTTGTTGGAAAGGGCGAAAGCTTAATCTTTTGATGTGATTGCATGATTATCTCTCTTTATCTTACCTTCTGGATATTTGGTTATCGTTGTTGCAAACCCCGGTCTTGCAAGTTTTCTTTTACATTGTTTATTTCGAAATCTGCAATTCGTTACGTTACTGCATTCTACTCGACTTTGACTAAGCCTAGTCGACATCGACCACTAATCTCTCGATCAAGCAAGATCACTGCCATTTTTGTCTCTGCAGGTACAAGTGAAGTCGACGGGAACTGGCCGATAACGACTTCACTAGTCCATATCGAGTGGATTTGGAAAAATTTGCTGACGTCCGCGGAATTGCCAGAAACCGACTTTCTGGTCGATATCGAGCAATACTGGTCAATATCGATTGGTTTTCTGGAGTGGACTTCTGTTCGTGAGATTCGCATGCTACCTCAGGTCCGCTGACACGCTTCCTCGAGGATCGATCCTGACTTTCGTTTGCTACATCGGGAGGAAGTCTTGTAATTATTTGCGTGGGCACGAATCTAGTTTGATTTATATTATTATTTATTGAACTCGATTTCCTCCTACAACAAATTGGAGCCGTTGCCGGGGAAGCAGTCTTTCGCGCCTTAGGTAGTTAGATCTCACGTTTTCTTTGAGTTACTTTTCCGGTGTATGCGACGTTTTGGTCAACCACCCGAGTTTGACGCCTTAGAGGATCCGAAATGCGTTTTATGCATCCACTCTAAACTAAAGAAAGCCATGGTAGCCGTAAAAACACAAGCTCAGATGATCGAGAGGCTTCAGAGGGAACTAGCAGCAACAATGATGCTCTCACCGCTGAGAGAGCACGCACTGAGCGGAAAGCAGAACAAAGGAGGCGAGCAGAAGCTGAGTTTTCCCTATATCCAACTACTGCAAAGGATTACATGCACCCGACCCTGATAGTGCCTGAATCGACTATTTTAGTCCCTCCTAATGACATTGAAATCCGCATTGCCTTCCTTACTAAAATTAAAAATAATGCTTTTGAAGGGAGATTTAATGAATGCCTTTCAGCTCATATTACTACTTTTGTTGATATGTGCCAAACTATTGTTGAAGGTGCTACTCTTGAATATGTAAGAATGAAAGCTTTTCGTTGGTCTCTTGCAGGTCCAACACTAAAGTGGCTTGAAGGTCTCCCTGCACGATCCCTCACAACATGGACTGAGGTAAGGAATGCGTTCCTCAACAAGTTCTTTCCTCCCGCCAAGACAACACTCCTCCAACAAAATATCACCGTTTTCAAACAAAAGCCCGGGGAGCCGCTAGCACGAGCATGAGATCGAGCAAGGACCTGTTGCGACCCTGCCCTACTCATGGGCAGCCACCATATGTCATTCAGGAGATTTTCTACAATTCTCTTGATCTAGCCAACAAGGAAAGGATCAATCAATTCACGCAATACGAATACCTCACGCAAACACCAACAGAGGCGTAGGCATCCATCGAATGGCTCACCAACTTCGACAAAACCTATGGGGCTCCTGCATATTACGACGACAACACCTATGCGTGGCCAACCCCATCCATTCCCCTATATGAGCCTTCTAAGGAGATTGATCCTGATGATAAGGAGCAGTTCTACAAATATCAGAATTGCAAGCTCCTCAAGCAAGTCAAATTTCTATCTGTTAACCAACCTTGCATTTAATGCAGCTCACATCGGCACACCACCCCAGAGTGCCCACAAACGGACCAAGTCAGGTTAGTAGAAACTCATGAGGAGGTAGCTTACACAGGGGGTCCCAATCGCCATATGAGGGACCAAATGTTCTATCAATCATAGTGGAACCAAGGTGCCCCTAGGAACCCCCTACCATACAGAGCTCCTGGACATCCGGAAAGGGATCAATGGAAAGATGACCTACAGATGTTCCTCGACGAGATAAGGAAGTGCCAGGCATAACAACATCAATCCAACATCGCCATCCAGACTCAACTCCACGACCTCAATACACGATTTGGGGAGATGGACATTTGGAAAAAGAACACGGAGACCCAAATGGGTCAACTCGCGCAACAAATCCTAAGACCATCCGGAAAGCTCCCTGGGCATACAGATCCAAATCATAAGGGTTAATTCGGACAAGTTGCTGTAGTACAACTAAGGAGCGGTCACAAACTGCACAAACCTGAGATCAGATAAGCAAACGATGGTAGTGGACAACAGGTCGAAATCGACCAAGCACTGGTCGATATCGACCAAACTCAGGTCGATATTGACCCTTCTGCACCAACAAACTCGATTCCGACCCCATCAGTCAATATCTAGCAACCTCAGGTCGATATCGAGTCCAGTCGATATCAACTCTTCTGCACCACTTCCGACAGCTGATTCGGCTCTGAAACCAAGGAAGACGCTTCCGTTCCCTTCCAAGGCGCTGAAAGATCCCACTGCAGGTAAGTTTAAACGCTTTGTTAAGATTTTTCAGGAAATAAACGTTTCAATTCCTTTTATAGAAGCTTTTCAGGAGATGCATGCGTATGTCAAGATCCTCAAGGAGATCCTTAGCAACAAGTGATCAATCACAAAAATCACCAGCGACTGCAAAATGATGGATTTCCCTGAGAAGAGACCTAACCCTGTTATGTTTTCTATCACTATGGGATTTGGATAACATAGATATGAGGCATTGTGTGATCTAGGAGCAAGCGTGAGCATCATGCCCTTATCAATCTGGTCAAAGGTAAAGATATGAGCACTAGAGCCTATGGATGCCAAACTATACATGACAAACAATACAGTGGTCATCCCTTCAGGTATGGTTGATAATGTCCCTATCCAGGTTGGTAAGTTCTATATTCCCGCAGATTTCGTTGTTATAGATATGGCGGAAGATCATGCTTTCCCTATTATTCTTGGTAGACCTTTTCTAGCTACTGTAGATGCCAACCTCGGCGTCAAGAAGCGATTGCTCACCTTCACGATAGGTAATGAGGTCTTAGATTATTCTTTTGGCCCTAAAAATGAAGAAATTCCATGGCTAGAGGTAAAGAGCATAGGCAACCACGGGGACAAGCACACAAAAACGGAGGAAAGCACCAGGAATATACCCGACATCGACTGCATCTACTTGACGTCGACCACTCCACTCGACGCCGACCACTCCCACTCGACATCGACCTCCCTTGTTGAGCTCCGAACTTGCCAAAAGCCTAAGTATGGGGTCCTAGTGGCGGATCTAGGATTTTTGACAGAGGGGGGCTGAAAAATACAAAGGGTGATAGGATCGATGTTACTTCCCCAAATCTAACAAATCATTCAAACCAAACTCTATCAATATATAAAATTCAACTTAAAACTCCCTACTCCCAATCCACGGTTTGATTCTCAAATCCACAAATTTACTCCAAATTGCTACTTAAATCCACAAATTTATTAGAAAAATCACAAACCCTAATCGAAATTTATCCAAATTGATTATCAAATTCACAAATTTTAATATAAATTGATTATCATCTCAAGTAATTGAACTTAAAAACAATCTAATTAAAATTTAACTTAAACTAATCCTTGTCCATATTTGATACTCCTATAGAGATCGAACAAATCCACGATTCTAAATCAAAAACCACATATGCACAAATTCATTTCTCACGACTACAATCACAAACTATACCCTTCCAAATCACAAACAACAAATTTACAAATGTAATTATCACCACGACCACAAACCACAATTTCAAAACAGAAACCACAACTTTTATTCTCACAAATCATAAACCCTAATTGAAATTTTCCCCAATTTGATTCTCAAATCCACAAATTCTAATCTAAATTGATTCAGAATTCAACCAATTGAACTTAAAAAGAATCAAATTAAAAGGAAGAGAAGAAAACTAACTAAAAAATATTGAACAGTAGAGTGAACCACTTCGGCTATGCGGACTGCCGGAGACAGCACACAAAAAGAGGGCTAGTTTGGGGTGGTGGGTGTCGCCGGTGGCAGGGTTGGCGAGAGGTGCACCTGGCGGTGGCGGGACTCGCCGATGAGTTTGATGTTGCTTCTGTAGTTCTGTTTCGAGTCCGTGTAAAAAAAAAGAAACATCTGTGCAAAAAATAAGAAGAGGGCTTCTGCCTTCTGAAAAAAATACAGATACAAAAAATAGGTGGGTGGGCTTCGATCCCGAGATTAGTATCTTCGGATAGACTTCCTTTCGTGTCGTTACCACTGAGCCAAATCATCATTGTGTTACTAGACTACTTCACTTACATATATTACAGATATAACAGATCTATAAAAAAATATACCTACTTGTTTTTCCGTCACAGGGGGGCTTCAGCCACCCCGAGCCCCCCCTGTGGATCTCCCACTAGGGTCCCTGTACTCGACGTCGACCACTTCCACTCGAGATTAAATAATCCTCAGCCCGAAGATTGTTGTTTTGGGCACGAAAACGTAAGATCTGGTACAATCCCTACATCTCCTCCTTTAGTTAATAAAAAGATTTTTAGAGGAAACAATGCCCCGTGGCGAGCTAACCTGCCCAGGATTATGAATGGAAGGAAGAAGAAGGAAGACAAAGGAGTCTGTGCGAACAATAACCTATCAACGGAGCTTGCATACTACAATCAGGACCTAGATGATCCAAGAGAAGGGCCAGGCACAAGAAGGCCCCACATTGAGAGTTCTTAAGCACAAACGGAGAAGTCGGCGTAGCAACTCTAAAATCTAGAGCATGGTCATAAAACTTTTAAAATTTTCTTTTAGGGCTTTAAAACTTTTAGTTTTGAATTTTTTTTTTGAATACTTCATGTGGAAAGTCTTGTCTTCATGCTAAAACTAACACTTTTCAGGTTGAAAAACGGGGAACGAGTGGAAATTTTGAGGCAACCTGGTCGATATCGAGTGACCCTGCTCGATATCGACCCCTGAGGCGATTTTGACCAGCACACAAATAGGACAAGGAGAGTCGATATCGACTATATGAACTCGATATCGAGTACATTGGTCGTTATCGACCAAAGCCCCGGACTTCGACCAGTTGATCACACTTGGAATCCGACTTATTGCAGTCGATATCGAGCTATACCTGGTCGATATCAACTTCTGGCAATCTACTACAGGCCAATTTTGACCCTACATGGTGTTGTTGCAGGAGGATGGCCATGTATGAAAATATAAATAAATATAAAAGCAGACTGACTCCATGTCTCAACAAATGAATACAAGACGTTCTCCCGTTGTAGTAGAAGGTAGTCAGGATCGATCCATGAGGAAGCATTTCAGCGCCCGCCTTTTCAGTTCCAGATCTCAATAGACAATCAACCAGACCGACAGAAATAATAGAGAAAAGTAGAAAAGAAAGCAAAGCAGCAAACTTTTGGTCGATATCGACCACCGTTACTCGATATCGAGTTGCAAAATCGACCTACAGTGCTCGAAATTGACTGGAAATAGAAACAGAACACAAGGCAAAATCTTGGTCGATTTCGACCAAATAACTCGACAACAACCAAAAATATCGATTGGCATAAACTCGATTTCGACTTGCAAAAACTCAAAACTCGAAGCTTTGTGAAATAAATCAATGAAATAAAAGACTTCCAAGATCAGGGTTTCAACACCACAACGATAACCATGTAAAATAACACATAAAGGTATAAAAGATCATGTTTTTCATCAAATAACTCTCGTTATTAACAAATAGGAAGATGGAGGCTTTTGCATAAAACCTAATTGTTTCTAACCCTTTTCACATAATTAATCCAAGTTGCATTAAGATCACTTTTGCTTCAATAACACAAACAAGGATCACCTTCAACTTTCGCAAAAGAATCATGCTCATAGGAATAGAAGATGAATTTGCATCAAAAGCTTGTACCTTTACCGCATCACCTCACATGGCTACCGTCTGGCTCACCCCGACCTTAGAAGTTGGGTGACTACTCGCTCTTCATCATCAATAGACTCGTCAATAATAAAAGGAAATAACTTTGCATTAAATAAACTAAAAGAAAGCTTACAACCGAACAAGCCAAATCCGCTCTCGCCTCTCCACCTTGCTCTCGCCACAAGCTCTCTCTCTACTCTCTCTCTATGTAACTAATTGTAACTTGAATTGAATGAATGGAAATCAGCCCCTAAGACTTTATTTATAGGCTTCCAATCCTTGGTAATCAAGGAAGGAAATTCTATCTATATCTATCTATCTACTTACTTAAAGATTAAATAATGGAAGAAAATAAATAAATCAATAAGGAATTATATCTAATTGTGGATAAATCCTCCTCCAACTTGATAGATCTTGATAGAATTTGATCTTGTGGATATCTCCATTGGATTCGGGATAAAACCTTAACAAGACCCGGATACCCTAAAAACCGCTACTGGGCACCACTCGATATCGAGTTGGCTCACTCGATATCGACCTGGCATTTTCAGCTTCTTCTTCCCTTGGCTCGATCTCAGCTCCAGGACGCATGTCGACTTGATGGTTACTCGATATCGACCAACGTCTTCTTTCTTCCATCTTCTCGAGTCGATGTCTGAATCTTCACTCGATATGGGTTACTCGATATCGACCAACTTTCTCAGCTCTGCCCGATTCTTGTCAACTTTGGTGGAAATATATAAAAGTCAATATAAAACATGGCACAAAACATGGACATCACATCACCCATACTTAAGCTTGCTTGTCCCCAAGAAATAACATGGATGGTCATTCAGGGGAAGAATTTAAAACTCTCAACATCATAGATTCATTCTCATATATCCCTGCAGTTAATTACCATCATCGAAAAGATACTTGTGCTACAAATCAATTCATGTGCAATAAAAACAACATCTACTCACAAAAGGAGGGTAATGCAAAAACAAATCATGCGACAAAGCATTAATAATCAAGAGGACTTTAATTAAGCTCAATAAGAAATAATTGGTAAAAGGCTAAATGTGGGCAATATTTGGCAATGTGGTGCTAATGATCCGAGGAAATGGATTATTTCCAAACTTTCATACCACATCCCTTCTTCATAAGATTCATCACCTTTCATAATGCTTTTATCAATAATAATGCTTTTACCTCTCTGACCTCAACACTTCCTTCTCGCGAGTCGCAAACAAGGGTGTCATGAATGGCCCCGGATACTTAGTGCTTTGGACTCCTCACCTTGTGTCCCATCCTGCGGAACTATTATCTCAACCCAGGACGGGTCGATCTACCTTTATCTCCTGAGGTGATCGGATTTTTTTCTCACTCATTAAATTTTCCATATATTTCAAACCATTTCCCACCATACTCCAATAATAATGATAACAACAGCACAAACACCATATGAAAATCTCCATAATGTAACATCATTCTCAACATAATCCCCGGATAGGAAATAAGGTAAAGGATGGGAAATATTTAGAACATGTGGAGCAATAATTAAAATAAGGCATAATATGGCTTTTGTGATGCATAAGCATAAGTATGGCTAGGATATAACAACATGAGCATTATATGGAAATATAAAGTCCTCCATCCTTTTATCATGCAACATGTCAAAAACCACATCAAATTTTACCTCATTTCATGGTTTTCAAGAAAATATATGCACTTCATTGTGACTTCCCTTTACTAGGCAATTTCATGCTATATCTCTAATGAATCCAATTTTGCATCGTCGAGTTCAATATTAGCTTCCATGACACTATTTCTTTGAACAATTTACAAGCTATGGGAGATGTCTCATAGAACTTTGAGTTTAGCAATTATGCACAAAATTTTAAAATTTTACTCAAAATTTACCATGTTAAACCAAAAGTAAGAATAAAACATAAATAAATAATATTAAGCTCTTCCCCCACCCCATACTTGAAATATACAATGTCCCCACTGTATAAAACAATAAAAAAACAGAGGTAAAGGAAGGAACTCACCAAATAATGCGTTGTAGAGTCAAAACAGAGTCGTGGAGTAAACTATGGTAGTCGACGTCGAGGACCCTTGGTCGACGTCGAGTAGGCGTGGTCGACGTCGAGTACAGATCTGTTGCGTCGAGTGAAAGATGAAGTCGAGGATGCTCCTGGTGGTCGGCGTCGAGTAGCTAGGTCGACGTCGAGTAGAACTGTTCTGCTCGATGTTCCTCTTGGTCGATCTCGACTTGGCCTACTCGATTACGACTAATTTTCAGTGACTTCTTTTTTCACTCCTTGCGATCCTTTTATGCTTCTCGACCTAAAAATGTTAGATATTGCATTAAGACAAGACCTTCCACATGAAGTGTTCAAAACAAAAAACAAAAACAAAACCAAAAGTTTCAAAGTCCCAAAATTCAAAAATTTTATGTATATGCTCTAGATTTTAAAGTCGCTAGGCCGACTTCTCCGCTTGTGCTCAATGATCATCGATGTGGGTCCCCCTTGTGCTTGGCCCTTCTCCTGGATCATCAAGGTCCTGATTGTAGTATGCAAGCTTAGCTGATAGGTGGTCGCTTGCATAGTATCCCTTTCCTTTCTTCTTCTTCTTTCTAGCTCTCATTCTTCGCAGATTAGCTCGCCACGGGGCCATACCTCCCCTTAAATTTTTATTAAATTTATTAATGGATAGAGGAGGGGTCGAAATCATACCTGGACTTACCCTTTCGTGCCCGAAACAGAAATCTTCGGGCTCAGGGTTAGTCGACGTCGAGTAGGTCTTGTCGACGTCGAGTACAGGGACCCCATACTTAGGCTCTTGGCAAGTCAGGTGTTCAATAGAGGAAGTCGACTTCGAAATGTTTTGGTCGATGTCGAGGACGGTGGTCGATGTCGAGTAGCCCTGGTCGACGTCGAGTTGATTTCTGGTGTTTTCCTCCGTTTTTTGCTCGATCTCGTGGTTGCTGATGCTCTTCACCTCTAGCCATGAAATTTCCTCTTTTACAGGGCCAAAAGAGAAATCTAAGACCTCGACGCCTATTGTGAAGGTGAGCAATCGCTGCTTTACGCTGATTTTACCATCTATAGTAGCTAGGAATGGTCTACCAAGAATAATAGGGCTAGTAGGATCTTCAGCACAATCTATAATAAGGAAATCAGTAGGGACATAGAACTTACCAACCTGGACAGGGACATTCTCAACCATACATGTAAGGATGACTACTGTATTGTTTGTCATGTATAACTTTGCATCCACAAGCTCTATGGACCCTATCTTTACCTTTCGCCAGATTGATAAGGGCATGATACTCACGCTTGCTCCTAAATCACACAAGGACTCATATTTATATTGTCCAAATCCCACAGTAATAGAAAACTTACCAGGGTCAGGTCTCTTCTCAGGGAAGTCCAACCTTTTGCATTCGCCGGCGATTTCTGAGAGTGATCACTTGTTGCTAAGGAGTTCCTTGAGGAATTTGACATATACAGGCATCTCTTGAAGAGCTTCTGTAAAAGGAATTGAAGCATTCAGTTCTTGAAGCATCTTAACAAACCTTTTAAACCTACCTGCAGTGGGATCTTTCGGCGCTTTGGACGGGAAAGGTAGCGTCTTTTTCTATTTCGGAGCCAGAACAGATGTCGGAGGTGTTGTAGAGTCCTCGACCTCAAGTTTCTTCTCCTCGACGTCGACTAGATCCTCCTCGACTTCGACCACATTTGTAGTCGATTTCAAGTTCTGTTGCCCTTCAGAAGTTTCTTCGAGTTTCTGTGGCTGGTCGGCCTCGGGTACTCCTACTCGACGTCGAGTAGACTAGTCCTCGATGTCGAGTAACTTTTCAGTTTTGTCCTGCTGCTTTCCGACCTCTGGCTCGCGTAGTTGGTGCCCTCTCTTGAGCTTTACAGCTGCGATGTGTCCGGTCTTCCCCTTAGGATTTGGTTCTGTTTGCCTAGGGAGTTGCCCGGTCGATCATGGAATTTGTGCCGCGAATTGACCCATCTGGGTCTCTATGTTCCTCTTCCAGATATCCAGCTCTCCAAATCTTGTGTTGAAATTCTGGAGCTAATTATTGATGGCGCTTGTAGAGTGCTGCTGCTGTGCGTGATTTTGGCGCATCTCATCAAGGATCATCTGTAGATCATCCTTCCGTTGATCTCTTTCTGGATGTCCTAGAGCTCTGTATGTGGGGGGTTCCTAGGGGCACCTTGGTTCCATTGTAGTTGCTGAAAACTTTGGTCCCCCATATAGCGATTAGGACCCCCTGCATAATCTACCTCTTCGTGGTTTTCTGCCATCCTAACTTGTTCTATATGTGGGCACTCAGTAGTGGTGTGCCGCTGTGATCCGCATTCGATGCAGGGCTGGTTGACAGAAAGATACTTGACTTGGTTGAGGAGCTTGCGATTTTGATCCCTGTAATACTGCTCCCTGACATCTGGGTCAATCTCCTTGGAAGGCTCATAGAGAAGCATGGATGGGGCTGGCCTGGCATAGGCATCTTCATCATAGTTTGTTGAAGCCTCATATTTGTTATCTTAGTTGGTGAGCTTGTTGAGTACACCTCATGCGTCAGCTAGTGGCATCGTCAGATACTCATATCGAGTATACTTATTTATCCTACCCTTAGTGGTCTGGTCAAGAGAATTGAAGAAGATCTCCTGAATGACATAGGGTGGCTGTCCATGAGTAGGGCAAGATCGTAGTAGTTCCTTATATCGTTCCCATGCTTTTGACAGCGGCTCCCCAGGCTTCTGTTTGAAAGTTGTAATCTTCTGGCGGAGGAGTGCTGTCTTGGCAGGAGGAAAGAATTTGTTGAGAAATTCCTGCTCTACTTGAGCCCATGTTGTGAGGGATCGTGGTTTCAGTCCTTCAAGCCACTTCAATGCAGGGCCGGCGAGAGACCAACGAAAAGCCTTCATCTTGACATATTCCAGAGTAGTACCTTCAGCAAGAGTACGACACATGTCAGAAAAGCATTATTTTTAAGTACATCTTACCAATTTTTGCCCAACTTTGTGCAAGAGTACGACACATGTAATTGCCTCCTTCAGAAAGGCATTATTTTAAGTTTATCTTACCTTCAGCAAGAGTACGACACATGTCAGAAAAATTGGTAAGCTCATCTTGACATATTCCATGAAAAGCATTATTTTTAAGTTCAGTAAGGAAGTGAGTGTGAATTTCATAGTTATTCTCAGTGATTAGAATAGCCGATTCAGGCACGACGAAAGTCGGGTGCATGTAATCCTCTGCAGTGGTAGGATATGGGGCAAGCTCATCTTCCAATTGCCTCCTTTGCGCAACTTCCTGTTCCCTGCCTGCTCTCTCGGTGGTGAGAGCAGTATCTTTTGCGGCTAGTTCCCTCTGAAGCCTCTGTATCAGTTGTTCCTGTGTTTCTGCGGTCGCCATGGCTTTTTTTAGTTTAGCGTGGACGTGTAGAAGGCGTTCCGGTTCGTTTAAGCCGTCAAACTCAAGTGGTTGACCAGAATGGCGCATACACTTACGAAGTCACTCAAAGCAAACGTGAGATTTAACTACCTAAGGCGCGAATGATAGCTTCCCTGACAACGGCGCCTATTTGTTGTAGGAGGAAATCGAGACTTGCAATTCAAAATATAAATAAAGTAAAGCAAACCAGATTCCGTCCCTTGCAAATAATTACAAGACCTCCTCCTGATGTAGCAGCGGGAAGTCAAGATCGATCCACGAGGAAGCGTGTCAGCGAATCCTAGGCAGCGGAAAATCTCACAAGTGGTGATCGACCACAGTGGTACTCGACCTCGACCAAGGGTTAGTCGACAGGGGTCAAGCACAGTCAAATCCGAGCAACAGAAATATGCTGGTGGTGGTCGACGTCGACTAGGCTTACTCGACGTAGAGTACGGCTCGTGCTCGAGTTGCCTTCTTCTTCCGTCCTCGATCAAGTATGCTTCAACCGTAGTCGACTTCGAGTAGATCCCATCTTTCAGTATTCTGCTCTGTTCTTGAAACTCACTTTCCCAAGTCCTCGTTCGTCGGATTCACGCATATGAGCATGCGTTGGAAAGCTCTTTTTGAGGGCTACAACTCTCATGAAGACATCAAAGCTTGATTCAGAATGATGGATGTCGAAATATGGTCTTTTCTCCAGCTGCACAATACTTAACTTCTCCATGAGTTTCCTTTAAGCTCCATAGTGCGTCCGATTTCTGCGAAATTAAACAGAAACTAGTGTATACTCCATAATTTGGCAAATAAGTATAAGATACAAAGATTCTGTACTAATCTAACACAGATGCGTGAAATGCATACAGAAATCGATATAAAAGTCAATATAAAACATGGCACAAAACATGGACATCAATTCACAGGCAAGAATTAGTGACATTAGTACCTTTTCAAGGATGATAATTGATTGCAGGGTTATATGAGAATGAATCTAAGGTGTTGAGAGTTTGATTTGACCATTAAAAGTATTGCTTGATGTTGTAGGGAGGAAATCGAGTTTAAATTATAATGAAATAGATCAAACCAGATTCGTGCCCACGCAAATGATTACAAGACCTCCTCCTGATGTAGAAGTGGGATGTCAGGATCGATCCTCGAGGAAGCGTGTCAGCGGATCTCAGGTAGCGGAGGAATCTCACAGGCAGAAAATCAATCAGACCGACATAAATAACAGAGAAAAGCATAAAAGAAACGAAAAGCAGCAAACTTGGTCGATATTGAGTGTTGTTACTCGATATTGAGTAAGAAAATCGACCAACAGTAGGTCAATAACGACTGGAAACAAAATAGAACACAAGTGCAGAACCTTGGTCGATATCGACTAAAGCAACTCAATATCGACTACAAAAATCGACTGTAAACACTCAATATCGACTGTAGAAACTTAAAAACTCGGAACTTTGTGAAATAAATCAATGAACTAAAATACTTCCAATATTAGGGTTTCAACACCACAACGATAACCATGTAAAATAACACATAAAGGCATAAAAGATCATGCTTTTCATCAAATAACTTTAGGAATATAGAGGCTCTCTCATAAACCCTAATTGTTACTAACCCTTTTTTACATAATTAATCCAAATTGTATTAAGATCACTTTCGCTTCAATAACAAAAACAAGGATCACCTTCAACTTTCGCAAAAGAATCATGCTCGCAGGGATAGAAGATGAATTGCATAAAAAGATCAAACCTTTATCGCATCACCTCACGTGGCTACCGTCGGGCTCACCCCGACCCTAGAAGTTCGGTGACTACTCGCTCTTCATCATGAATAAACTCATCAATAATAAAAGGAAATAACTTTGCATTAAAATAAAACTAAAAAGAACGCTTACAACGGAACAAGCCAAATCCGCTCTCGCCTTTCCACCTTGCTCTCGCCACAACCTCTCTCTCTACTTACTACCTCTTCTCCTTCTCTAGAATTGAATGAATAGAAATCAACCCCTAAGGAATTATTTATAGGCTTCTTCCCTCTCTAATTAGGAAAGAATTACCTATCTATATCTATATCTATCTATCTAATTTGTTAAGATAAAAACATGGAAATAAAGAAATAAATCTCTAAAGGAATTATATCTAAAGTAGGTAAATATCTTCTCCTCTTGATAGCACTTGATAGATCTTGATGGAATTTGCTCTCGAAAATATCTCCATTGGATTCGGGATAGAATCTTAACAAGAAGTCGGTTAAGCTTGGAATCAGCCTCTGCAGGTCACTCGATATCGAGTTGGCTCACTCGATATCGACCAACTTTTCCTCAGTTTTAGCCCAGCTACTCAATATTGGCTCCAGAGATGAAAATCGAGTTGAATTGTACTCGATATCGAGTTGAGTTACTCGATATCGACCATCAGCTCTCAGCTCCAGCTTCTTGACTCGATTCCTAGGATGTTGACTCGATTTGGGTACTCGATATCGACTGGAAATAGTCGATATCGACTTCTGCTTTTCTTCCTTAGCCGATTTTTGGATTTCTGGGTGGAAATCGAGTGGATGACTCGATATTGAGTGAGTGTACTCGATATCGACCTGTGATTTTTGACTCGATTTTCTTGCTCTTCAGCTTTCTGCTCTGTTTTTGAAACGCACTTTCCCAAGTCCTCATTCGTCAGATTGATGCATATGACCATGCGTTGGAAAGCTCTTTTTGAGGGCTACAACTCTCATGAAGACATTAAAGCTTGATTCAGAATGATGAATACCGAAAAATGTCCTTTTCTCCAGCTGCACCATCCTTAGCTTCTTCACGGGTTTCCTTTAAGCTCCAAAGTGCATTTGATTTCTGTGAAATATAACAAAAACTTGTGTAGACCTCCATATATTGCAAATAAACGTAACTACACAAATTATGTATTATTCTAGCCCAAATGTATGAAATGTATGCAAAAAACGATATAAAAGTAACTATAAAACATGGCAAATTAGGCTCACAACACTTGAGGACAAGCAAGCTTAAGTATGCGGTGTTTGTTGTGAGCCTAATTTGCCATGTCTTACCTTAACTTTCATATCGATATCTGTGTACATTTCATGCATTTATGTTAGAATAATACAGAATCTATGCAGTTTATGCTTATTTGCCAAATTATGGAGTCTACACTAGTTTCTGTCTAATTTCGCAGAAATCGGACGCACTTTAGAGCTTAAAGGAAAGTCATGAAGAAGCTAAGGATGGTGCACCCGGAAGAAAAGCCCACTTTTTGCCATTCATCATTTTGAATCAAGTTCTGATGTCTTCATGAGAGTTGTAGCCCTCAAAAAGAGCTTGCCAACACATATTCATATGCGTCAATCGGAAAAACGAGGACTCGGGAAAGTGCGTTTCAAGATGGAGCAGAATGCTGAGAACTGAAGAGTGGTCGATATCGACCATACTTGGTCGATATCGACCTGATTCCAGTTGAAACTTCCAGGAGGACTTGACATGACAAGAAGACACGAAGACATGTCGATATCCCTGCCAGAAGCCGACATCAAATGATTAGAAGTGAAGCGGAGCAACACTACTCGATATCGACCAACTTTGGTCAATATCGACCAACTTCCCAGATCGAGCACGAGTCGATTCCGAGACTATCTGATTCCAAGTTGAAGACTCCTTGGACGTGAAGATCTATCAAGAGAGAAGATGTTTATCCACTTTAGATATAATTTCCTTTAGAGATTTTTTTGTTTTATTTCAAACATTTATCTTTAGATATAGATAGATAGAATTTAGATATAGATATGATATTCTTTCCTTGATTAGTGGGGATTGAACACTATAAATAAAGCCCATGGGGCTAGTTTTTAGAATCATTCCAATTTAGAGAGAACAGAAGTAGGAGAGTTAGAAGAGAGAGAGCTTGGAGTCGAGAGAAGTTGTATTTGGCGAGAGAGGAATTGGCTTCATTCGGTTTTAAGCTCTATTTTAGATTATTAATGCAATTTAGTTTTCTTTTAATATTGACAAGTTTTCCTATGATGAAGAGTGAGTAGTCCACCTACTTTTAGGGTCGGGGTGAGCCCGACGATAGCCATGCATGTTTGATGTAAAGATTCGACCTTTATTGTGTTTTGTCATCCACTGCCTTTTATATGTTTATTACCTAATTAATAGAGATTCAGGTTAACAACATGGATTATAAACATAAAATTGGTAGATACTATTAGAGTTTCTTGAAAGAGTTGTCTAATTGTTGGAAAGGGCAAAAGCTTAATCCTTTGATGTGATTGAATGATTATCTCTCTTTATCTTACCTTATGCATGTTTGGTTATCGTTGTTGCAAACCCCGGTCTTGGAAGTTTTTTTTTACATTATTTATTTCGAAATCTGCAATTCGTTATGTTACTGCATTCTACTCGACTTCAACTAAACCTAGTCGACGTCGACCACTAATCTCTTGATCAAGCAAGATCGCTGCCGTTTTTGTCTCTACAGGTACAGGTGAAGTCGACGGGAACTAGTCGATATTGACTTGACCGGTCGGTATCAAGTGGATTTGGTCGAAATTTGTTGACGTTTGCAGAATTCCCAGAAATCGACTGACTGGTCGATATCGAGCACTATTGGTCGATATCGAGTGGGTTTCTGGAGTGGACTTCTGTTCGTGAGATTCGCCTGCTACCTGAGATCCGCTGACACACTTCCTCGAGGATCGATCCTGACTTCCTTTTGCTACACCGGGAGGAAGTCTTGTAATTATTTGCTTGGGCACGAATCTAGTTTGATTTATATTATTATTTATTGAACTCGATTTCCTCCTACAACATATTTGATCACGTGGTGCTATAATTCCGGGAAAATAAGATTCCAATACTCCAAACATAACACAAACCAACTCAATAATACATCAAGCTCACAAATACACAAAATATCTCAATATCATCATAAAAACTCCAATATATCATCATCTCATCTCACCACATATCATGAAATCTCCAACACCCAACCAATGTAACTTTTGACCAACATAAATCCAATTCTTCCTCATTATGCAAATAAAAATAACATGGCTCTTTTATTTTCTCTTTTTTTTTTTTTAAACTTAGTTTTACCCCTAGGTGAATGTTATCCTCCCTAGATCCAAGTTTTTTATTTTCTCGAGACGAAATACATGTAAACCAAATGCATAAAAATTAGGGAATAAATAAGCACATAACATTACATTTTCTCAAAACCATAAACCATAACATCACACTTTAGCTTCATTCTCCTCAATCCCCAAAATAGATTCCATAACCCACTCAAAATCTCAATTCCCCAGGAATAAGGGTAAGACTTATCATAGGCTAGGAATAATAATTTTGTGGAGCTATCAATAAAATAGGCTAAAGGCTCAAATTGGCTTCAAAGCAAGATAGAACATTGTTGTAGGAGGAAATCGAGTTCAAAATATTATAAAATAAATCAAACCAGATTATGCCCACGCAAATGATTACAAGACCTCATACTGATGCAGTAGTGGAAAGTCAGGATCGATCCACGAGGAAGCGTGTCAGCGGATCCTAGGTAGCGGATGAATCTCACGAACAGAAGTCGACCACAGTGCTCGATCTCGACTAGGGTTAGTCAAAGAAGAACGACTTTTGGTCGATATCGAGAAGTGGCTACTCGATATCGAGTAAACCTTGTCGACGTCGAGGAAGTCTTGATCGAGTACCTGCACAGGAAAAGCTACAGCGATTTGGGATCGAATATCAGTACTCGATATCGACCACAGTTAGTTGATATCGAGGAAAAACATAAACTTTAAAAATGAAATAAGTAAAGAACAAATCTTGTGGGATTCGAAGTAAACTATATGAAAGACAACTTCCATGATCTGGGTTTGCGACAACGATAACCAAGCATGCATAAGGCAAGAATAAAACAGATAATCATGTAAATCGCATCGAAGGATCAAGATTTCGCCTTTTCTAACAATTAGACAACTCTTTCCAGAAACCCTAATTGTATCTACCGATTTTATGTTTACAATCCAAGTTGTTAGCATGTACCTTCATTAGATGGGTAATAAACATATAACAAGTAGTAGATGCTCAAACATGATAAAAGTCGGATCTTTACCTCAAACACGCAGGGCTATCGTCGGGCTCACCCCAACCCTAGAAGTAGGTGGACTACTCGCGCTTCATCTTAATCTCAAACATTGTTGATGGAAAAGAAACTACTTGCATTAAACCAAACAGAGCTTACAACCGATCGAAGCCAACTTGCTCTCGCTCCTTAACTCTTCTCGGCCACTCACTCTCTCTACCTCTATGTAACTAATTGTGTCTTGAATTGAATGAATAGAAATCAGCCCCTAAGGCCTTATTTATAGGCTTCTAATCCTTGCTAATCAAGGATAGAAATCTCTATCTATATCTAAAGATAAAACTTTAATAAAGGGAATATTTATCTTAAAGAGAAATAAAAGGCTAAATATCTTCATGAGTGGATAAATCTTCTTCTCCATGGATGGATTTTGATAGACTTGATAGTTCTCCGACTCCTTCGCTCCCAAGAAAGCCCAAACCGCGTCGGACAGCTCAACCGCATAACGCGGCCCAGGAAAGATCTCCTCGATATCGAGTAAACTCCTCGATATCGACTAAATGTGTGTCGTCGACTTGGCTTCACTGGCTTGCTCGAGTAACCTGTCCTCGATCTGCTCGGACATGGGCTTCTGATCTTTGTCAATATCGAGAAAAGTACTCGATATTGAGTAAATGTTGCTCGGCCTTGTCTTGTCTTCGGCTTCTCGATCAAGTAGTATTCCTCGACTCCGGGCTGGTTTTCAGGGCTTGTTGATATCGAGTAAAGTACTCGATATCGAGTAACTTTCTGAACTCGAGTTGGCTCTGTCTCTAAGTTCCTCGATCAGGCATTCCTCGATCAGCATTGCTCGGACTTCCTTTTCGATATCGACGAAAAGTACTCGATATCGAGTACAGTGCAACCTCCGTCTTTGCTTCTTGGTTTTGTCCCAGAATGTCTCCAAATTCTGTAATATTAAACCAAAACTTATGTAGATCTCCATTTCTTGCAAATAAGCACATATTACATAAATTCAACATATTCTCATCCCAAGATATGCAAAGTGTATAGAATATGGAGCTAAAATGTGCATTTCAACATGGCTATTTTAGTGGACATCAAATCACCCCATACTTAAGCTTGCTTGTCCCCAAGCAATAACTTGGATGGTCATTCAGGGGAAGAATTTTAGACTCTCAAAATCATAGATTCAATCTCATATATCCCTGCAGTCAATTACCATCATTGAAAAGGTACTTGTGCCACAAATTCATGCATGTGCAATTAAAAAGCAACATCTACTCACAAAAGGAGGGTAGTGCAAAACATTCATAAGTGACAAAGCATTAATAATCAAGAGGACTTTAATTTAAGCTCAAAATAAGAAGTAGATTGGTAAAGGGCTAAAGGTGGGCAATATTTGGCAATGTGGTGCTAATGATTCGGGGAAATGCATTATTTCCAAACTTTCTCAACCACATTCCTTCTTCAGAAGATTTATCACCTTTTATAATGCTTTTTTTTTCAATATTATGCTTTTACCTCTCTAGCATCAGCACTGCCTTCTCGCGAGTCGCAAACATGAGTGTCATGAATGACCCCGGATACTTAGTGCATCAGACTCCTCACATGTGTGTCCCATCTCACTGAACTATTATCTCAGCAAGCAGGGTCGATCTACCTTTATCTCATGAGGTGATCGGATTTTTTCTCACTCATTAAATTTTCCATATATTTCAAACATTTTCCTACCAAACTCCAATAATGATGACAACACAACAACCATATAACAATCTTCATAATGTAACATCATTCTCAACATAATCCCCGGATAGGAAATAAGGTAAAGAATGGCAATATTTTGATCATGTGGAGCAATAATTGAAATAAGGCATAATATGACTTTTGTGTAATGCATAAGCATAGGTAGGGCTAGGATATAACAATGAGCATTATATGGAAATATAAAGTCCTCCATCCTCTTATCATGCAATATGTCAAAAGCAACTTCAAATTTTACCTCCTTTTATGGTTTTCAAGAAAATACGCATTTCATTGTGACTTCCCTTTACTAGGCAATTTCATGCTATATCTCTAATGAATCTAATTTTGTATCGTCGAGGTCAATATAAAGCTTCCATGACACTATTTCTTTGAACAATTTACAAGCGATGGGAGATGTCTCAGAGAATTTTGAGTTTTAGCCTTATGCACAAAAATTTTAAATTTTACTCAAATTTATGTAAAACCAAAAACAAGGATCAAATATATAATAATGATAATGAGCTCTTCCCCCACCCCATACTTAAAATGTACAGTGTCCCTACTGTATAAAATCAAATAAAAACAAGAGTAAAGGAAGGAACTCACCGAATAATGCGTTGAGGAAGGCAATACAGGCATGTCGAGGAACTGGTCTTGTTGATATCGATTATTGTACTCGATATCGAGTAATCTGTCAGCGTCTAGTGGAATGCTGAAGTCGAGGAGATTCTTGACTTGGTCGATATCGAGTTGGCCTACTCGATATCGAGTAACTCTGGGCTGCTTCTCTTGGTCGTTCTTGACTGGCCTAGTCGATTTCGACTGTTTTCAGGGACTTCTTATTCCACCTTTCGCGATCCTTTTTATGCTTGCCGACCTAAAATGTTAGATTGCACACAAAGACAAGACTTTCCACATGAAGTATTCTAAACTAAAAACAAAAAACAAAAACCAAAATCAAAAGTTCCAAAGTCTCAAAATTCAAAAAGTTTTATATACATGCTCTAGATGTTAGAGTCGCTAGGCCGACTTCTCCGTTTGTGCTCAATGACCGTTAATGTGGGGTCCGCTTGTGCTTGACCCTTCTCCTGGATCATCTAGGGCCTGATTGTAGTATGCAAGCTCAGCTGACATGTGGTTGCTTGCATAATCTGAAATACCCCAAATTATCTTTGGGTATTTCGTTTTAAGTAAATATAATTTTCGTAATAAAAGTTATTTTATTTTGAATTTAGAAAAAAATTTGTTTCTTTCAAATTGAATATAAGTAAAGTTTTATAACTAATTTTAAGATATTCCATTTTTACTCTTATGTGTATATCTATAGTAAATAAATCAGTTTTAATATATATTGCTTTAAGGCAAAGTGAGATATTTTCTTCCAAAAATAAGGAATGATGTATAAATATAAACTATTATAATTTATGAAAATTGTTTTGGTATAAGGTTGTAGAGAAATTGTGTTACGCAAAATAAAATGTGTTTGAATAAATATTTTATTATTTAAATTGTGTAGAATTTTAATAAATGAAATTTTGGATATACATATATAGTTATAAATAGGAATAGAGCTTGAACCGATGGTTTTCTATTTTTTTCGGTTCAGTTGGCCGGACCCATTAAATTAACATTTCTAAATCAGACCCAACCGGGTGGTGAACCTATCTCCTTCATTCAGTCCTTCATTTCCGTTCGGCAAGCCAGGGTTTAACAATTTGTTAATCTTATATTATTTTGGGATTTATCCTAATCCATTCCCCAAGCTCGCTCATTCGGTATCTCTTGTTTTTTTCCCAATCATAACTCACCCCATCTCATCCTCCGAGCAAAGTCGTCGCCGGGCACCGGAGTTTTGCCACAACCGACGCAGGCGACCACCAGTGCACCCGGGAGTTCCCCAGGAGAGGTATCACGCGACCGGTCTGTAACGGCCCAGAATTATGATTTCCGGGTTACGTTTCAAGGGATAAAACCCCTTGTTCGGATCTTGCAATCCAAGTACGGGTTGAGTTTTAAAACAAAATATTTGTACTAAAAGAAGGGATTTCGAACCCTTAAAGATCGCGGATCCATTGGGGATCAAATACCGGCCTTAGTCTAATCGTGAAATCGAGCGAAAGCAAAAATAAGGTTGAGTTTAAATACAATCCGAAAAAGGAGTATAAAAGAGAGGAAGTGTGGTGGTCTCTCAACCTCTCGATCTAACGCCAAAAGTCTGAACCCGCCAAGCATCCACATAAGCAACGATAGCGGCTAACGGTTACCTGAATCTAAAAAAATGAGGGGGATCTGGGTCAATCATCAGGTCACTTATGCGCGTATGTAAACACACTCTGAGAGGCATATAATAAGCACCCTATTCTTAAGATGAAATGCGTAATGCCATACGTAAATTAAATCACATATATATATATATATATATACTGATAGATTAATATAATGCAGAAAGCGATAAATGGATCCACACAGAATGCCAAATGGCATGTCCCTCTCGTACCTCCACCCCCTTCCGATAGGGCGGAGACTGGCCAGTTCGGTGCTATAGCATATCAATTTCCTCGTGGTGGTGCACAAACCACGGCATCATCATATCATATCATCTCATCGCTTGCCCGATGGTGCTGGGCTATCATATCATGTTCATATAGACTCGATTGACTCGGGGTACCCGATGAGGCTGGGCTACCCTATGACCCTAGCAAAGACTCTAGGACTATCACAGATAACGGCCGTTCTCTTGCAAGGACATATAGCAATCATATGATTTTCATTTTAGCACCTAGGCATGATTCTAAGTCGTATAGTGCATGGACACTAGCCTACTATATAACACCCAGTGCATAGAGCGCCCATCATGAGTATGCATAAGTATAGGCATGATTCTAAGTCGCAGATCAGCAAGATGAAAACCAGCAAGATATAAGCAAGCAGGTTACAGATCACCTAGCAAATATTAATAAATATGCATAAGTAAACTGCACACAACGAGATCCATTTACCACTACATAACATGCTCATCAATCCATTAATCATAGCATCATCAGCATCCTTTATCTCAACTTATCTCAACATCTTATATCATCTTATTCCATTGTCATTTTCATAACGGGCTCAATCATACTTCAATCCATAAAATCTCACTCGCTAGTCCAGTTGTTAGTCAAAACAATTACTTCAAAATTATACTTAACCATTTCTAATTCATAAAATATTTAATCTTTAAAACTACTTTCAAAAATCCGATTAAATAATCCCGACATACTTTACTTTAATTAAAATCACCATTCTAGGGACTTAATTAGCTTTCAACCGTTACTTAATAATTCAATTTATACTTTAAAACCGACCCTTTTTAAATATCGACACACAAATCGAATTCTAAATAATCAATTATCGGTTATCGGTTAAACAATTAATTAATAAATAAATAAATAACGAATAAACTCGAACCGAACCAACGCTTTTAACCCGAACCGAAACAAACCCGCTAAATCCCAACCCGGTTCAACAAACAAATAAAATATGAAGGTGTGGGCCCCCATTGATGACTGGGCAGGGGCCCCACACGTCCTTCTTCTTCCTTCAAAAATGGAGGTTCCCGCTCCCGTAGCTCGCCGGTGTTGCTCGACCGCTTCGACACCGCCCGGAGAAGAAGGCTCGCCGGCGGCTGCTCGTCCCAGTACCTCAGCGCCGCCATCTCCGCTCTTGCCCACTGCTCAGGCTCCCGTAGGCCTGTCCATCGCAGCTCACTCTCTCGCACACGCTCTCTCTCTCGCTCTCGCGTACGCTCTCGCTGCGCTTGTCCTCGCCGGACCTCGAGCTCGCCGGAGCTCTCGCGATTGACCAAGCTCCCCACGCTCAGCTCTCACTCGCTCTCCCCGACTACTCTAAGCGGAAAAGGAGGGACGAATTTGAAACAAGGAAGGAAACGAAGCTACAAGAGCTCACGGAGGTGATTTCGCGGAATTCGGAGCTCTCGATCGGAGTTCTGGGCATCGTCGGTTGCTCGCGATGGCTCGTCGGACCTGCACCGGACATGGGTGAGTGTGATGGAGGAACTCGGGGGCCATTTGGATCGGAAACGAAGGAGAACGGCTTACCGGAAGATTGGTTCACGCTCGAACGGAGGCGATGAAGACTCGGTGGCTCGATGGTGGCGTTGAGAGCTCCTTGAGCTGCCTCGGGGCAATGGAGTATAGCTGTTGTGGCTCCAAGGGATGAGGATGAAGAGAGATTGATGATGGTGGTGATCGGAGGGAGCGGAGACGTTGGTGATGAAGAAGAACAATTATGACGATGGTGGTGGTGAACTGATGGGGAAGGAGGACAGTGATGGTGTGGGATGGCTCAGCAGTAGGTGATGGTGAATCAGATGGGGAAGGTGAAGAGGAGATGGGGATGTCGATGGTGATGGGGAGTAGGTGAAAGTGATGGGTTCATTTGAAGGGTAAGGTGAGTGATGGGAGTGGGTGAAGAATTGTGTGTTGAATTCGGTAACCAATACCCGGAAATAAATTCCGAATACGTGAATTTTGAATCCCGAAATTAGTTTTCAAGTGATAGTTTCCCCGACTCTCGCTCTCTCGATCAATTAGATTTTTTTTAAAAATCGGCAAGGATATCGTCAAATTTTATATTCCAGTCGGAATCCGCTAAACGAGTTTTACAACCGATTTAATTTCATTTTTAATTCTTTTTTTTTATTTTTTTCTTCCGTAAAAATTAGGATTCAAAAAAAAACCGAGCCTTTACACGGTCGACCGAAGCAGTTTGAACAAAGCCCAGCAGCCGCCTCAAGCTTCGAATTGAGGCCATTGTGTGTGTCGACTGGTTTCTGCAGCAACTTTCGACCCTCCGTTCTCTTTCGTTTCTCCGCGGAATTTCAAATTCCTTATACAAAATCGTATATCTGTAAGTCTACTTTCCATTGCCTCTAATTTCAGTCAATTCCGATCTGGCATTAGGAAATTACGGATGCTGAAGTACATCAGCGTTTGAAACTATAGCAACTGTCGACAGGTTCTTGCGGGATGCCCCTAGGAGGCTGCGATGGGTCGTCTCTATCCGTTGATAGCACGTTTCAAAGACAACTCCGTGTACTACAACTTTTATTCACAAGTCATGTCCAAATTCCAGATGATTCAGGATTTTTAGAAGCATCAAGGCGGATGCAAGTGCCCAGGAAAATCCCTTACTGAGCGAAAACTGCGACGACTTGCAGGACCTTGTTCTCCGTCGTCTTTTGCTCAAACCCTCTGTTGTTTATATCAAAATGAAGCTAGGTAAGTCTAGTTTCCAAAACATTCAGTTTTTCTTAATTCTGATTTCATACGAAGGAGTTATGAAAGGATGTTCAAAGGGCTGTCAGGATTCTAAACTCATCTATTCATGTGCATTGGTCCACATTTCCGCAGCCATAGCTCAACGCCTTCGACCCCGAATCAATTCCACATAAACCTCGCACATCAATGAGAAGTGGTAAGTTTGGAAGACCCATTTTTGGTGTCCCTAATTGACGTCGAATGGTTGTCGAACTTACCTAACCAAGCATGTGTGTGTGTGTCCTGTTTTGTTCGAATCGCAGCCACTGTTCAAGCACCTATTTCGACATTGTTGTTTATCTTCCAACAAAACCAACACAATCACGCTCAAGTACAGATTGCACTCGTGAGTATGATAGGTCATACACATCAATCGGAGCTCTGTGTAAGGAGAACGAGCCGCCGGAAGATCGCCCAAAACCACTGTTGAAGCTGCGAGAATGTGACTGTCGGGCTGAGGTCAGTTTGTGGGTATTTACACAAAACCTACCACACTTTCAGTTTTTATAAAATATGCCCCTATGTTAGTTTCTAAAATTTTAGAAATTATCCTACAGTTTTAGATGTTGTTCTAACTCGCATAATCTCCTTAATCCGCAGCGTTATCATCAACTCCTTACCCCTCCTCAATGATTCAAGATACCAAAAAAGATGGTATTGGTATTATTATTTCTGACTTTTTAAATTAATTCGATTGTTAATCAAATTAAATAAGTCGATTCTAATGATTAAATCCTTTTTCTTTTTGTGGCTCCTATTTCATACGTGTAGATTAATTCATAGACTTCGTCAACCTTGTCATCAAGTGCTTTGAAGTCCATAGTTGGTACCGAAATCCAACAAGACGAATAAGGCAAGTGACATTCCGAGCCTTTCCGCTCATTTCAGTGCCTTCGTGTCTTGTTGTTTTCCTTCCTTGAAATGCTTGCCACATTAATTAAAATATATTGCAATTCACCTGCTTGTGTGATTTATTTACCGTTCAGTTTGAGTTTGACAAGTTTAATTGGGTGACCTTAAAATAATATAATAATAATATAGTTACCCACCGTTTATTTAAAGCATGATTTATTTTTGTTCTTTCATGCTAATTGGTTAGGTATGGAACATGCCTTTTCTTTGATGCTTCCATCCTTTTATTTTAATTGCTTTAATTTCATTTGGCATCCATGTTACCTATAAATAACATGGGTTATATTGTGTTGTGGGATCACCTAGGATGTCTTAAGTAAATAGTTAACAATGTGAGGATTGTGTGTTACGATTGGAACTCAATTGAATCAAGATCAATCAAGTAAAACGTGTCAATCAATGCAGAGCAAAGTGAATGCAGTATGTAAAGTAATAAAAATAATGGAAACAGGTAGGGACTGTGTGTACCCAGTCTATAAAGGGTTTCATGAAACTAACATATTTCCGTAGAGAAATGTTACACTACCTCCGGTAGTAGGCTGCTATCTGCTAGTGAGAGCGGAGCCGGTATCATATTATAATGAACAATGTGTGATGTAAAGCATTCAACTCATATTAAGAGTGGTAAATGTGTAAAGCATATAAACTTGTGTTTAAGCGACTCAACGTGAGAAAGTGAGTGAAGTGTGCGTTATATCAATATTTGTTTTAAGCTACTCAACGTGAGGAAGTGAGTGAAGCGTGTGATATATATATACATTTTGTTAACATAGTGAGAACAAAGTTTTATAGTGATCACAATTAATTCAAGTTATATCATATTCCATCTATAATCGGAGTATTGTTCCAAAGAGTGCTTGTCGCTCGCATCTTTTGTTACTCAATGCTTTTGGATTATCCGTGTCACAGGAGTCGTGTCTTAAAATGTTAAACCTACATAAAATATTCTCAATAATCACATTTGGGTTTAGATTCATACCTTATCATGGTCACTGAATTTGAATCCAAAGTAGTCCCAGTTTTCGAGCCGTTGCTTGCTAGTTCTTACGAACTAACCGTCCTATTGTTTGTGATGGCAGGTTTAGGTCGAGTCTCAGAAGAGAAGACAAAGAGAAGTCGAGAAGACATTTGAATTAGTTTAACATTAAATTTTAAATTCCTAGATATAATGTATAGAAGTTCTATTGTTTACTTTTATTTAAAATTCTTCCGCTGTATTGTTTTCAATTTGTAATTAAATCCACAGTTTTAGAGTAAAGATTAATAAATAGTTATTTTTCTTTATTCAAGTCTTCCGCTATTTAATTGTATTTTCTTTATGCATTTAGTTATTATCATCTTGTTTATGGGAGCATGGTTGCATGTCCCTATAAGCCTAAGGTGGTTACAAAGACATTAAAGTCCGAGTAATCACTGGCGTTGTGACATTCCCTTGGGTTATAAAAGGGGTGTTACAGAAGGTGGTATCAGAGCTAATGGTTTTTGTACACAAGTTTTAAATTGCATTTTCATAAAATATCTTATATAAAGTTTTAAATATAATAAAGTTAAATTGTCTAACTAAATAGTACCAAAACTCAAGGTGAAATCTTCCTTTAATCTCGGTATTCATTTTCGGAAGACAAATAATATGTCTTTGTCATTTCAAATAAATAATCTAAAATCTATATTAAATAAAGAATTTTGTTTGTACAACATTTCCGAAGGATCCTGCATATGATAAATACAAGATATTGTTTCAACTTAAGTATTTTAGAAATATGATAATCAATGTGATTTTCTCCATGAGAAATAGTAAACTTCAAAATATATACTGTTAAAATTTTTGTTACAACTTAGAACTTCTTGTTTAAGAGTTTCAAAATCATAGATATTTGCTATTGCTAATACTAGTGTGAGAACTTTCCTCAATATCAATTCTATTAAGTGGGTTATGAAAATATTATTTTCAGAAGATTTTTTAATCTTCCTTTTCGTAATAGCTTTCAAGGGTTATATGGAAAAAGAATAATTTATTTTAAAATAAAGCATACCCAAATGTGTCTAGGGCTTTCAAGTAAGTATTGATGTATTTGTCAGACATCTTTATTTAGGTATTATTTCAATCCAATTCTCAAGTATTACAACATGATTTTTAATTACCATAGATATATAGTTTTCAATAGCTCATCAACAACTTCTTCATAGAAGTTCTATTGTTTACTTTTATTTAAAACTAGTGTATGCCCCGTCCCCTGCACGGGAATGTGTTAACACAATATTATAAAATTATATTTATTATCTATTAAAAATCCTATTATAAATATGAAAATAAATAAATAAATAAATATGAATTACATTATGATAATTAAACTAATAACTAAAAATATAAGATTATAATTAATCTAGATCTAAATAACTCATCCTCCTAAAAAATAATACATATATAAATAAAAATAAATATGAAATAATTAATTTTGATATAAATAATTCTTTCCATAAAAAATAATCAATAACACCTATCAAATATTTACTACTATGTATATATTAATATTTTTGATAATTATTATAACTGCTCTAAAAAAAACCCTTCAAGGCCCGCCTAGACCCCCACCTAAACCCCTTACCTCACCCCTCTGCCAAGGCCTTCAAGGTCACCAAGACCCTCTAGACCCCAAAGTGTAAAAGCTCGGATTTTTAAATCCTAATTTTAGAAAAAAAAGGAATTTAAGAATTTAAATCGGATTGGAAATTTTAATATGAGAATTGATCGAGTTGAGATAAGGTCGAGAGAGCAGGTTTTAGGATTTAATTCCGGGTATTTTGAATTTTTTAATCATGGGACCACTATTGTTTTCTCCTTCATTCTGCCTTCTTTCTCCTCAGTCAAAGTCGATGTGGCACCCCACTTTCCTCCTTCCAATTCTAGCTAAACCACATGTAACGGCCCAGAATTATGATTTCTGGGTTACGTTTCAAGGGATAAAACCCCTTGTTCGGATCTTGCAATCCAGGTACGGGTTGAGTTTTAAAACAAAATATTTGTACTAAAAGAAGGGATTTCGAACCCTTAAAGATCGCGGATCCATTGGGGACCAAATACCTGCCTTAGTCTAATCGTGAAATCGAGCGAAAGCAAAATAAAGTTGAGTTTAAATACAATCCGAAAAGGAGTATAAAAGAGAGGAAGTATGGTGGTCTCTCAACCTCCCGATCTAACGCCAAAAGTCTGAACCTGCCAAGCATCCACATAAGCAACGATAACGGCTAGCGATTACCTGAATCTAAAAAAAATGAGGGGGATCTGGGTCAATCATCAGGTCACTCATGCGCGTATGTAAACACACTCTGAGAGGCATATAATAAGCATCATATTCTTAAGATGAAATGCGTAATGCCATGCGTAAATTAAATCACATATATATACTGGCATTTTAATATAATGTAGAAAGCGATAAATGGATCCACATAGAATGCCAAGTGGCATGTCCCTCTCTTACCTCCACCCCCTTCCGATAGGGCGAAGACTGGTCAACTCGTAAATGCATTCCATAATAATCGGGCGGCATGCATGCCCAACCCACTCCATAAGAATTAATAAAGCCCACAGGCAGCTTTTGCAATCATGCTCATAATATAAGTAAAAGAAGTTCCATGACTCGATTGACTCAGGACGAGACCCGATGAGACTGGGTCGTCCTATGACCCTAACAAAGACTCTAGTTACTTCACAGATAACGGCCGTTCTCTTGCAAAGACATATAGCAATCATATGATTTTCATTTTAGCTCCTAAGCATGATTCTAAGTCGTATGGTGCATGGACACTAGCCTACTATATAACACCCAGTGCATAGAGCGCCCATCATGAGTAAGTTCAAATAACTTACCTGGAGTAGCAGATCAGCAAGACGAAAAGCAGCAAGATATAAGCAAACAAGTGACAGATCACCTAGCAATTATTAATAAATATACATAAGTAAACTGCACAAAACGGGATCCATTTACTACTACATAACATGCTCATCAATCCCTTAATCATAGCATCATCAACATCCTTTATCTCAACTTATCTCAACGTCTTATTCCATTGTCATTTCCATAACTGGCTCAATCATACTTCAATTCATATAATCTCACTAGCTAGTCCGGTTGTTAGTCAAAACAATTACTTCAAAATTATACTTAGCCATTTCTAATTCATAAAATATTTAATCTTTAAAACTACTTCCAAAAATTCGATTAAATAACCCCAGCATACTTTACTTTAATTAAAATCATCATTCTAAGGACTTAAATAACTTTCAAAACTTAATAATTGATCCAATTTATATACTTTAAAACCGACCCTCTTTAAATATCGACAAATAAATCGATTTCTAAATAATCAATTATCAAAAATTGGTTAAACAATTAATTAATAAATTAAATAAATAAATAAATAACGAATAACCCGAACCGAACCACCGCTTTAAACCCGAACCAAACCGAACCCATCATATAAACTCTCAACCCGGTTAAATGATAGTGTAAAACAACAAGGGGGCCCACAAATGCCACGTCGACCCACCTTCTTCCTCCGGATTTCAAGCTGAGAAGCTCCCGCCATGGCCTTCCTCGCGCGACGTCCTGGCCTCGCGCCTAGCCGCTGCGCACCGGCCCCGACTCCATGGTCCCGCCCCGCCCCCAACTCTCTCTCACAGATCTCGCTCGCACCCGCTCTCGAATTGTTCCCTCGCTCATGCTCTCCTCGCACTCCCGGTGTCGCGCTCACACTCGTCGGAGTTGTCGAGCTCACCGGAGCTCTCGAGATCGCCCCAGTTTCTCCACTCTCAGCTCTCACACTCTCTTACCGATCCCGAAGAACGAAAGGAAATGGACCAGCTAAGGAAAGGGAAGGAACAAAGCTCACCGAGGTGTTCGCGACTTCGGAGCTCCCGACCGGAGTTCTGGGTATCGTCGGAGGCTCTCGATGGCTCCTCGAACCTTCATTGGGTGTGGCTGAGCACCTTGGTAGGGATCGAGAGTGGTTTGGCTAGGAAACAAAGGAGAACGGCTTACCGAAGCTTTATTCGCGCTTGAATGGGCGGTGGATATTCGGTGGCTCGTCGATGTCGTCGAGTGCTCCGGGGGTGGCTTCTGTTGCTCTTTAATGAAAGAGGAGGAGCTGAGGATGACAACGATGATGATGGGTCACCGAGGCGTGGTGTGTGGCGATGGTGGTGAGAGGTGCAAGATGTCCTGGTGGCAGTGATGGTAGGAGGTGTTCGTGAGTTGCCGCGGAAACGAGAAGGCTCAGTAATGTACGTGTTTTGGAAAGGAACAGGGTCACAGGGAGCTGGAGCTGGGAAATGGAGATGAAGGTGGGATGAACGACGATGAATGGAAGGAGGGAGGTAGTGAAGCTAAAATGTGCGAGTGATGGTGACGGGATGGAGCTGGGTCTTATCGAACGAGATGGAACAGCAGCTAGGGGTAGGTGGAGAGGTTAGGGGCGCTGCAGAGCCTAGCAGTAGGGGAAAGAGTTCCGGGTGTTGCAGGGGGTTAGGTGTAGGGTGGCTTGATTGGAGGTAATAAGTGGAATTGTCAAATCCTAATTACCCAATAAAAAAATCCTGAACCTTTTACTTTCTGATCTTAACCCGACGCGATTAAATTAAATATCCAAACCCGAGATAAATAACAAGTTCCGAAAATATTTTCAAATTCGAATAACAAATTTATATCGGGAGTGGTCTCGAGAAATAAAATAATTTGATTTATTGAATACGCAAATTTTGAAAAAAAATTCGGAGTCTTAGAACTTAAATGAATTTTGATTTAGGATAAAATCTATTATTTACATAAATAATATTTAGAAAATCTCGGTCCTTACATCATCCACCTCTAAAAACAAGTCTCGTCCCCGAGACTAAAATCATTTTAAAGCAAGGGGACGAAGTTTGAAATTGGTGAGTTCAAGGATCATACCATTGATCCCGTAAGTACCTCGTAGGTGCCCCTATAAGATCCTCACAGCATCTTCGTCGTGATCATAATATCCCCAAGCGGTCGTAGCAAGAACGTGATATGGGCCCCTATCATATCCTTTCCCCGACTTCTCGGTTATATTATAACTCAAAAAGCATCATAGCGTCCACTAGGTCTTAGCAAGCAATCCATCAGTGCCCTTATAAATGCTTGTATCCACTTCGTGAGGCGTCATAATGTAAATCCAGTCCCGAAAGATTCAAAGAGTTTTGCAAATGGAAAGATTGACCTCGAAATCGTTAAAATTCTTGATAGGATTTATTCTTTTTAAAAATCCAAGTTAGTCCTTTTTAAAACCATTCAAAATTTTCAAATCCGACGTTAGTCAAGCAATTTCAGATCACGAGAGGTGGAATCATCCACATCTAAAGGCTAATCTCATATTCTCTTCTTAGATTCTCAGTCATTCAACTATCATTATCAACTCAATAGGAATCATAAGCCAATAAACACATCAACTCGATCATATACATATAGCCATCATCTCATCAACCACCTCTCAAGTGGTAAGTCTCAAAACATCAACATGATAGTCTCACAAGGCAACATCTCAACCACACAAACATTCTAAAACACAACATAAGTCATACTAGCATCTCAAAACATGTAAAAAGGGCGACAAGGTATCAACATGCATCACATTAAGCACACCAGCAAACATGCCATGGATTTTGTTCCATGGGGTTAGTACGTCACTACAAGTTAAATCTCATTATCGCATATCAGCACCGCAATCATAGTAGGAACAATCACAACAAAGGATTTCATTTAACGCATAAATTCACGTCGTCATCCTATCCAAATTCTATCCAGCATGGTCTTATCAGATTTATCATGCCGAACAAATTTATTTTAAAGGTAGTCATATCGAAATCTTCATCATAGGGTCAACGAACCAAACCCATTGTCAACATATCAACACAACAAAGTCATGCTATTAAACTTTAGTAAAAGGAAAGATCAAGCAGTATATCAATCGTCAAAGCGTCAACATGCTCTCCCGACATCATCTCAACTCGTCACAATACCATATAACGATCATTTAGTAACCAAACACCATTAAGTCACGTTCACCATTTAACGTATCAATAATCATGCTTAACTATATAACACAACATCATGCTTTCATATAATAACACATCATTATCTCGTATATCCTATCGCAACACATCCTAACATTCTTCTATAACAACATAACAAGATAGCAAAGCATCAATATATCATGATAACATTTGTCACTTTCAACTAGATTTCAATATTTCATATCAACATGTAGTATCGTTCCATACCAGGTTCCTGATGATCGCTATCTAACATCATGCCAGTACATATTAACAAGTCATGTAAGCAAGAAAATTCCCACATTATCCTCAGTGTACAAGTCTCAATTTGCTATTATGCTCAAAATTATTGCAAAACACCATATATGAACATAGTCAATTCAAGCTATCAAGTTTCATCATAACCTTATCAGATAACAATTCGGGTTCCTTAGCGTTCGCAGTTCATACTTTTATAGGCACAAGAGTTCAGATCATGCATAGCAATATAGGGTAGCAAAACATCGAAACATCATGGTATATGAAAACTATAGGACATCGAATCATATCATCATAGACAATGAGTGATCATGCAAGATTCATTACCAGGTTAGCACATCAACACATAAATTCCATCGCCATATCAATGCAATACCATCATCAATTAATTCAGAGAGGATTAAGAGTTCGAACAGAGGACACTCCCGCCTGCAAGTCATATCGTACCCAGTAATCGTCATCCTCAAAACGTGCTTGTCCTGCCGAAATCGTTGATCTTGAGGCCCGTGGGTTATGGGCCCATGCATTCGCGGCGTTGCTCTATCGCTATCCGACTTCCCATTTCCTCTTTCATGCGGCCGCTCGTCCAACGTGTCGCGTATAAGTCCAAGTTAGCGAAGATAGGGGAGGGACAAGAGCGGACAACCCAATGTTCCTTTCGGAACGAACACACACCAACCCTAAGGATGACAACTAGAGACGAAACTCTGACCTGAGAATAGCAACGATGCCCTTATGGAAGTCCATTAAGTTATAATCGCGACAAGCAAACACGAATTCATTATGGAGCATATCAATCACGCTAATCCACACTAACATGTACCTATTTCAGAGGAGCAACATTCGTATTCATTTCCAACGACACGATCAATTCCTATACTGATGCATGCGAGACTCTCTAGTAGTCTATTATTCCATGAAAGCAGATATGCCTAGCAAGTTATGCGGAATCAAGAATGAGCATTCAGGATTATAGGTCATGTGGGATTGAACGACGATGACGAGTATGGTGTATATGAATGAATGCACAGGCATGGTGTACACATCAATAGGTGAGGTCAAATCTGGCATGACGAGGTGTAACATAACAACCAGATTAAGCGTCATACGAGAACATATAGGAGCAACCTAGTAACTATCTCATCCGAACACACTGGTCATATAATAGGTCAAGCATGGCACGTAATCATACAACGAGATACATTTAGAAAGGACAAGTCTTACATGATACTAGCGACACATAATGTGATACGAGGATAGTCAAGAGTCATTAAAAGTGGTTCAACCGGATGTTCACGAAACATGAGGCATCATGAAAAGTAACAAGAAGAACATCATGAGCAATAGATTATAATCATGCTAGGAACGAATCATCATAGGACACATATAAAGGTACAATAGTTATCACATCATAGAACCGGTACAACATGTAATCATTTAGCGAGTCATATTGGAAATCATAAGCCCTACAGGATACTACTAGCACATATCGAATCATGACTACAATTAAGGTAACTCGACTAAATTCATTCTAACATTCATGCATCATGCATATGCGAAATGAGATAACGTGGTGTGTGATCATGCGAGGTGCCAAGTCATACATCTATGCCAGCACTAGAGGAATTCATAAGGTAATAGGGAAACAGTACCGAGTGATAACATGTAAGCATGATAGGATAAATCATCACAGAAAGCAATTGATCATCGAATTCAACATCAATCTTGATACGGGGTTAGCCGTAGGTTGGTCCGATCTTCGACAACAAGCGAGAATAATCAAGAACTAATAAAGAAACTCAAGAACTTAATCAAGATCGATCAAGAACTATAAAGACGCAGCAAGAACTAACAAGAAAGATGCAAGATTTATGCAAGACTCAACAAGAACGCAGCAAGACTTCAAGAACTCGACCAAGAATTGATCAAGAACTCCAAGAACGATGCAAGACAGCAACAAGAACAATAAAGACTCGATAAAGACTCGAAATTGCAACAAAGAATGAAAAGACACGACCGATAGGGACTGAGTCGATCTATGCAGAACAAGATAAAGACCCCAGGCCTCCTCAGAGGGTAGGAACCAATACCAATGACTACACAACCCGCCTCTACAACCCTACACAATCAAGCGGACAACTTGAAGGCACAAGGAGGGGGCTTGTGGATACTAGATTCACCAAGTCTTGCGAAGTTGATGAACGGCAAAGCAAACCAAGCTGAGATTATCAATCAATTCGAGATCACGGAGAGCACAGCTCAATCCGGCCTGATCTCTCTCTCTAAAGTGTTTCACACGTTTTAGAAGAATAACTTGTATTATGAATGTTCCAATTGAATTACAAAGCTGAATCGAAAATATATAGAGAACTAAGGCCTGTTGGCCGGCCTAACTAGATAGAAATAGATAGATCTACTTTCTAATGGGCTTAATAAACTTAAAAACATAAATAAATAAGGTCTCTAAAAATAATAACTTAGAAAAGCCCAATTCAGCCCAATAATGTGCTTAAGCTGAAAATAAGCTTCAATACTTAAAGAAATTCGGCCCAAGCTTTAACTAAGGTGGCTCGGCCTCCATTTGCACTCCAATGCACATGTATGTCTTCAATGTAGGCTCGGGGAGTTGAACCTTGCTCGAGAACAAAGCATGACCCACAAAGTTGAATGAGTCTCTTTGAAGCTTCTTAGCTCTAGCTCGAGTCATTGTCCCTTCTCCAAGTATGATGGGTGTGTCTGGCGTTGTAGAAGATGGTCCCGCATCAACCTCCCCTTCTTGAAAAGGATTCGACCACGAATCCAAGTCTTCATCCACAGCGAAGTAAGGGATTAGATCTGCGACGTTGAATGTAGCGCTCACGCCCATGTCTCCAGGAAGCTCCAATTGGTAGGCATTGTCGCCCACTCTCTTCTTGATTCGAAATGGTCCATCACCACGAGGCGACAGCTTGTTCTTCCGGGCTTCTGGAAAACGCTCCTTCCTCAAGTGCACCCATACAAGATCTCCAGGCTGAAATGTGACCAAGCGACGTCCCTTGTTGGCCTTGTTAGCGTTGTATTCAGCCTTGAGCTTCAGCTTCTCTCGAGTTCGTTCATGCAGCTCCTTGATGAACTCGACATGCTTACCTGCCTCAAATGATTCTTTGTCTCTCATAGGATATGGAGTAAGATCAAAAGGGGTTAGTGGATTAACACCATACACACATTCAAATGGACTGATTTTAGTAGCCGAATGCATGGTTCGATTATAAGCAAATTCCACATGAGGTAAGGCTTCTTCCCAAAGTTTCAAATTCTTCCTAATAATGGCTCTTAGGACAGTAGCAAGGGTTCTATTAGTCACCTCAGTTTGGCCATCAGTTTGGGGGTGGCTAGAAGTAGAGAATAGCAATCTAGTTCCCAATTTATTCCATAAAGTACGCCAAAAATGACTTAAGAATTTCACATCCCTATCACTAACAATGGTTTTAGGCACGCCATGCAACCTAACTACTTCTCTAAAGAATAGGTTAGCAACATTGGTAGCATCATCAGTTTTGTGGCATGCAATGAAATGAGCCATTTTAGAGAATCTATCAACCACTACAAAGATTGAATCCCTCCCCTTCTTAGTTCTAGGCAACCCAACTATAAAATCCATAGAAATGTCTTCCCAAGGGGCTGAGGGTATCGGCAGTGGTGTATAAAGGCCATGGGGCATAAGCTTAGCTTTGGCTTTAATGCAATCTATGCATCTCTTAAGGCAATGTTCTACATCCCTAAGCATATGTGGCCAATAAAAGTGTGATTTCAGTGTATTATATGTCTTATCCCGTCCAAAATGTCCCATTAAACCACCACTATGGGCTTCACTAACAAGTAGTAATCTTAATGAACATCTAGGAATACACACTTGATCTTTTCGAAATAAGAATCCATCATGAATATAGAAGCCATCGAAAGGGCCTGATTCTAAGCATTTCCGAACAGTGTTACCAAAATCTAGATCAGATTCATATAATTCCTTTATGTAAACAAAGCCTAAGACTCTAGAATCCAAAGTGGTTAAAAGCACATGTCGTCTAGATAATGCATCGGCAACCACGTTGTCTTTGCCTTTCTTATACTTAATTACATAAGGAAATGTTTCTATGAACTCCATCCATCTACCATGTCTCCTATCAAGTTTATCTTGGCTTTTAAAGTGTTTTAATGATTCATGATCAGTTCTAAGAATAAACTCGCTAGGCCATAGATAGTGAGACCATGTCTTAAGTACTCGAAACAAAGCATACAATTCCTTATCATAGGTAGAGTAATTAAGACAAGCACCTTTCAACTTCTCAGAAAAGAAAGCAATAGGCTTACCTCCCTGCATAAGGACTCCACCAATTCCTACTCCGCTAGCATCACACTCGACCTCAAAAGGCTGAGTAAAGTCCGGCAAAGCTAGTAGAGGTGCGTGAGTCAGCTTATCCTTAAGTGTGTTGAATGCGTCCTCCTGAGCTGCTCCCCATGTGAACTCACTCCTTTTCTTTGTAAGCTCTGTTAGTGGGGCTGAGATGGTGCTGAAATCTCGCACAAAGCGTCGGTAGAAGCTCGCAAGACCTTGGAAGCTGCGTACATGGCCTATGTTGGTGGGGGTCGGCCACTCTTGGATGGCTTTAATCTTTGATTCATCAACACGCAGTCCTTTAGAGCTCACTACAAATCCAAGAAAAGACACTTGTTCATTACATAATTCACACTTCTTTAGATTAGCATACAAGTGTTCAATTCTTAGCGTTTTAAGCACTTCTCTAAGATGTGATTCATGTTCATTAGACGACTTGCTATAAATCAGAATATCATCGAAGTAAACAACAACAAACTTTCCAATGAAATCTCGAAGCACATGATTCATTAAGCGCATAAAAGTACTAGGAGCATTAGTTAAACCAAAAGGCATAACTAACCACTCATATAAGCCTAGCTTAGTCTTAAAGGCTGTTTTCCATTCATCTCCCTTTTTCATTCTAATCTGATGATAGCCACTTCTAAGATCAATTTTAGAGAATATAGAGGCTCCATGTAACTCATCTAGCATATCATCTAATCTAGGAATAGGGTGACGATATTTAATAGTGATGTTGTTAATAGCCCTACAATCTACACACATTCTCCATGATCCATCTTTCTTAGGGACTAATAACACAGGCACAGCACTAGGACTTAAGCTAATTCGAATGTAACCCTTATCCAACAGTTCCTGGACTTGGGTTTGGACCTCTTGGGTCTCAGTGGGATTCATACGATACGCAGGTCTATTAGGCAATGCAGCCCCTGGAATAAGATCAATTTGATGCTCGATTCCACGAATAGGGGGTAGACCTGGTGGTATTTCATTGGGAAACACATCCTTAAACTCCTCAAGAAGAGCGAGAATGTTCGATGGAAGAGAAGCTTTAAGCTCTTCACTCAACATGCTCAAGCTCTTGCAAAGGCGCATAAGAATAGTTCCACCATCCGCAAATTCGTCCAGGAATGTGCTTTTGGAGACCAAGAACACACTCTTAGCTCGAGTTTGAGGATCCACTTGGCTCGACTGAGCCTCCTGATCTAACTCACCTTTACTTACCTTCCGCTTCTCAATCTCATCAGCTACTTGTGTAGGCGTCATAGGTTTGAGAATGACATTCTTTCCCTGAAAAGTAAAGGTATAGCGATTAGTAAACCCATCATGAATAACCTTGCGATCAGATTGCCAAGGACGGCCTAATAGAATATGACAAGCTTGCATAGGCACAATATCACATAAAACATCATCTTCATAATGTCCTAGTTTAATATGCACTTTAACTTGTCTATGAACTTTTAATAAGCCACAATCATTCATCCAATGCAATTTGTAAGGTCTAGGGTGTTGGACAGTAGGTAAATGCAATTTGTCAACCATTTCTTGACTAGCTAGATTACAGCAACTACCTCCATCAATGATCACATTTACAACCTTTCCTTTAACTAGACAACGAGTATGAAATAAGTTTTCTCTTTGATTATCTTCACATGGTGTAGGAACAACACTTAAAACTCTTCTAACAATCAAAGATTCTCCATGTTCATATTCAACCTCATTATCATCATTTTCATAGCAAACAAGGTTTAGGTTCTGATCATTATCATTATTAGCATTCTCATCATGTTCATCACAAGAGTTTTCAGATTCATATTCTCCAAATTGATTAACCATGAGAGTTTTCTTATTAGGGCAATCCTTCATATAATGTCCTCTACCTTGGCATTTAAAGCATACAATATCTCTAGAACGAGTGGTAGAAGGGTTAGGATTACTCCCTTTGGGACCAGTAGATGTCCCAGACGATTCTCGTCCATTCCATGGGCCTTTACCCTTGTCGAGGGGCTGTTGGGGCTGTCGACCTTCACTCCTCCATTGGGGCTGCTGAGCTCGCTCCCTAGAGCCCATCTCCGAGCGCCCTTGGGGCTGTTGGGGCCGAGATTGGCGCCACCCTTGTTGCTGGCCACTCGACACCCTATTGCCTTGGCTTTTGTAGCGTTGTCCCTTTTCTACTTTCATAGCTAGATGTAAAAGTTCAGTAGGAGTAGTATAGGGAAAATAATCAATTTCATGAGCTAAAGCAGGATGTAAGATTCGAAGATATCTAACATTAGTTTTCTCATGAGTTTCGACTATATTAGCTCTAGCCATGGCTTCTTGCATAACATTAAATGTTTCCTCAACAGTTTTACTACCTTGTTTAAGGTTTTCTAATCTGTTTAATAGCTCTCTATCATAATGTTGAGGTACAAATCTATTTCTCATGACCACTTTCAATTGTTCCCAAGAAGCAATAGGTGCATCAAGGGATCTTCTTCTTTCCTTAACAAGATTATCCCACCAGATTAATGCAAAACCTTGAAACTCTAGGGAAGCTAGTTGTACTTTCTTAGGTTCTGAGAAATTATGACAATTCCAGATTTGCTCCATTTTAATTTCCCAATCAATATAAGCATCTGGATCAGTTTTACCATCAAAAGGAGGAATCTTTACCTTAACCTTACCCATACCGTCGTCGTCATTGAACCTAGGTGGTCGGTTTGGATTTCCCCTTTGATTCCGTCTCGGGCGTCGCTCCCAATACTCCTCTTCTTGGAAGTCGTCATCTTGCTCCGAGTAATAGAATTGCTCTTGATAGCCACGTCCTCTTCCCCTTCCCTGTCCTTGACCTTGCACATTAACAAACCCATTATTCCGATCATTTCTCCCACCTTGTGGAGAGTTGTTTTCATTGAATAAAGGATTATCTAAATTAACATTGACATGAGGATTAGGATTAGGAATAGGGTTAGGATTAACGACCTCTCTTTCGTCATTAGGTATCTCAACTCGCTCTTGCTGACCTATGGTGTTCGAACCACTAGGCCTAGAGCTCTCTAATGCAGCCACCCTTGCTGTTAGCGCAGCCAATGATTCAGGAACACCCGTTGTGTTGTTCATGATAGTCGCCATGTTGTTCATCATGGTCTGAAATTGCTCGGGCGTCACTGTTGCACTTGAGTTAGTGGCATTGTTACCACCATTGTTTCCCTGATTAGCAGACATTATAACAAAGACCAAAGAAACAAGGAACTAAGTTAAAGGTTAGTAAAACTTATAAACAGCTCACAATTGTGTTTCGCTCACACTCCCTCTCTGATTGATATATCACGCTTGCTAGGGCAATCCGCTTTGGGCAAATCAACTACCAAGCAAAAACTAAGCAATCAAAGTATGTAGTGAATGAAACAAACAGCAAAGTACTCGATAAAGGAGAAAGAGCACTCGACACAACAAGGAGATCACTCGGCAGGGGCTGAGATCACTCGACACACAACAAGGAGATCACTCGGCAGGGGCTGAGATCACTCGACTCAATCAAAGCAAGCACACAACAGCACTCGATCAAGGTGAGAAAGAGTACTCAACACAAAGAGAAAATAAGAAAGCAAAAGAAAACTTAGAAATTTACCTCTTTTGATTGAAAACCTTAAGTTATGATGTTGTAGTTGCAAGGTAGGGTTTCAATTTTGTGGAGGTGTATGTGTTTAGGGATAGGTATGTTGATTAGGGCTGAGAAGAGGGTTCACCAATGATGTCCTTGGGAGCTTTCTTGCACTAGATCAACAACTAACAAACACTTTCTCTCTCTTTTGAATTTTCGGACCTTAATTTACTGTTTTTTTTTTTTTTTAAATGTGAAACTAATGCAAGAAAAGACTCAAATTAATGTATAGGACTCGAAAATCTGGTATAGATGGTGATAAAAGATAAAAATTCAGCCCTAATGTAAAGATATAGATAGAATGGCTAATTTAGGTAATAGGATCTATCTTGTGCCTTTTTAGATAGTTGATAGATATAATGGAAATTAATATCCAACAACTTAAAATTTCTGATTTTTGATAGGCAATAGATAAATGGAATTAGATAAAAGATAATTCAAAATTCCAAAGATAGAATAGATAAACAAAAGGATAGAAAAGATAGAACAAACTAGGGTTTCTTGTGTTTATGTGATGTCGACCAAGCTGTGACTATGGGGACAAGGGTAATGCCGCCGGCTTAGGTGCTGCACAAGGGAAATTGCGCACCACTTTGGTCGACTCCACGGTCTCGGCTAGGCTTTGTGTTTAGGCTATGCAACCACAAACAATCACAAACTCAAGATTAGTGCAATAATCAAATAAAGAAACAAGAAGTAAAAGACCAAACAAGAAAAGGACTCTTTTTTGTGGTTTTTGTGTTTAGAAAAGAAAAAGACTCAATCTTGATGTCGGAAACCAAAGCTCTGATACCAATTTGATACGGGGTTAGCCGTAGGTTGGTCCGATCTTCGACAACAAGCGAGAATAATCAAGAACTAATAAAGAAACTCAAGAACTTAATCAAGATCGATCAAGAACTATAAAGACGCAGCAAGAACTAACAAGAAAGATGCAAGATTTATGCAAGACTCAACAAGAACGCAGCAAGACTTCAAGAACTCGACCAAGAATTGATCAAGAACTCCAAGAACGATGCAAGACAGCAACAAGAACAATAAAGACTCGATAAAGACTCGAAATTGCAACAAAGAATGAAAAGACACGACCGATAGGGACTGAGTCGATCTATGCAGAACAAGATAAAGACCCCAGGCCTCCTCAGAGGGTAGGAACCAATACCAATGACTACACAACCCGCCTCTACAACCCTACACAATCAAGCGGACAACTTGAAGGCACAAGGAGGGGGCTTGTGGATACTAGATTCACCAAGTCTTGCGAAGTTGATGAACGGCAAAGCAAACCAAGCTGAGATTATCAATCAATTCGAGATCACGGAGAGCACAGCTCAATCCGGCCTGATCTCTCTCTCTAAAGTGTTTCACACGTTTTAGAAGAATAACTTGTATTATGAATGTTCCAATTGAATTACAAAGCTGAATCGAAAATATATAGAGAACTAAGGCCTGTTGGCCGGCCTAACTAGATAGAAATAGATAGATCTACTTTCTAATGGGCTTAATAAACTTAAAAACATAAATAAATAAGGTCTCTAAAAATAATAACTTAGAAAAGCCCAATTCAGCCCAATAATGTGCTTAAGCTGAAAATAAGCTTCAATACTTAAAGAAATTCGGCCCAAGCTTTAACTAAGGTGGCTCGGCCTCCATTTGCACTCCAATGCACATGTATGTCTTCAATGTAGGCTCGGGGAGTTGAACCTTGCTCGAGAACAAAGCATGACCCACAAAGTTGAATGAGTCTCTTTGAAGCTTCTTAGCTCTAGCTCGAGTCATTGTCCCTTCTCCAAGTATGATGGGTGTGTCTGGCGTTGTAGAAGATGGTCCCGCATCAACTCTAATTTGCATGAGTAAGATATTTCACGGTGATAGAAAGAGGGAATGATCACACTATGAGGGACCTAGCTCGAGAGAGAATCAGCAATAATGCAAGCAAGGTATAAATTCACACAAGTCACAACCAAGGACCCTACATAATGCTAAAGGCTCAACATGACATTCGATACATACATGCGCTTGAATGACCAACACATCCATGTGCAAGAAATCATGTTAACATAGCCCGTCGATATAGAAGCATGGGAGGAATATAGCAATGCATAATGCAAACCTACGCAACAGGTAATATGACTAGCATACAAGGTAGGTATTCCAACTCAACAACCATTTTAATAAGGCATGCATTTACCAAGACATCACATTAAATAGCATGATCACAATTGAACTACGAATTTAGTCAAGAACCCACGGGTAACATCGACTAATCATGCAGGGGAAATCATCTTACGACATTCATACAAGGGAGGTGTAGCACACTATCATGGGTCTGATCTAGGGGAAGACAATAACTATATACAGACACTTATCATGCAATTCATGCTTTAAATCGGTCGTTAGTACGACCAATACAACATGTCAATTAGACATGCAAAGGCGACATATAATGAGGACAGGAAGCAAGGTGCAACGCGGGACCTAAGCAATAGGGCAGTCATGGGTACAAAATGTCATACAACCACGAATTTACATTAAGGATCATCATCTTAACATGTACTGGAAATTACGTATCATATACGGCATGTTGACATCAAGTTATAACACATAATCATCAAGTATGGAAGGCACTCTATCATGATACCAGAACTGAACAATCACACTATCATGAACCTATTTACAGGGAGAACATTAATCATGCGGCTTCCTAACATATGACATTTACATTCATGCACTAGTATGACGATGTAACATACCGAGTAGAGCATGCTGGGATGATAGACACGTAACATGTGTAACTTGGACTCACACAATGGCCATCATGAAGTCGCAAACATTAAAGCATGCATTCATCAAGACTCAATTATACCACATACTCCTCATCCAACGCACTAATCACACAACAATATAAATTGAAAAACAACCATCTGACGAATACAGAATAGATGGGCATGTTGTAGATTCTTGTCATAAAACAAGTAATAAGCATAAAGGCGTCATCAGCTAGTATGCTAAAGAGATCATTTACAGGCATTCACACGAAGAAGAGTTTATCACGCTATCATGGGCCTAACCCGGGAGAAAACAATTATCATGTATGTTCATATCATGTGGTTTATATGCTTCCAATCAATTATTAAGTACAATTAATACAATAAGTCAAGTAGGCATGCTATGACAACGTAATCATGATAGAGAGTGAGGCATAACACAAAACTTGATCAATGTAACTAATCACATATGTAATAACATGAGCAGCATTTTACAAATGAGCATTTGCAAGGTACATGCAGGAGGTTACAAAATCATGTCATGCAGTTCAGAGAGAGTCACCATTACAACCGGATAGAGATCCCTAAGGGCAATTATTGACCTTCCCCAACTGACTCATCACCCCTATCTCTCGTGGGACCTCGGTACGTATGACTCTTTGTGGCAAGAAAACCTCGGTTGATCATCATAAGAATCAAGGAAGACAACCCCGGAAACACCTTACTTTTGACTCAAAATGACATCAAGAACTACCTTCCAATACTCACTCAGACAACCTTCATATACATACACGAGTTTCTGACGCAATGTGTTTACCAATCCGATTCCCATGAAAGATACTGACATCTGGGAGAAAGACTCAATAGAACCGTCAAAGGGTTAACAAACATAGTGGAAGGGGCTATTTCACACAAGTTGGGTTGACCACACAGAATTAAGGGTACTCCCACTATCCCGTTTGCACAAATCAGTCGATAAACATTTAATTATTAGGCATACCAATCAGACTTTAGCATATCAAGCACTCAACATAGAATTAGTCAATGACAATTATAATGACCTCCTTCGAGGGAGATCGTACCCAGTCTCAATATATAAAGCACATCAAGCTATCTAATATCGCTCTTCGAGGAGCGACTGACCGGAGGGGCAAAAACCTCGCGATCCTACCTAACTCGCCACTCCAACCACCTTGGTGCAATCTCCTTGGAGTCTTCCAGACCCTCTGTAAAGAGCAAGCTAGTATTTTGCCTACCGTTCCCAACTACTCCCAATAGGGGTGGTCTAGCGCCTTTACTACCCACTCGTGTCCCCGTTTGGTCGATTTTCCTTATTCATTACAAGTCGAGTTCATTTCTTAGTCAAATTTGGGTTAGGCATCTTAAGTTCATTTTTCCCTTTTAAATCCTTTTCAAAAGTCCTTGAAACTCGTGGGCAGTTTTCAAAACATACACTCGACCCTTGTGTACCCGAATTGCACAACCTGAGCTCTGATACCATCTTTGTAACGGCCCAGAATTATGATTTCTGGGTTACGTTTCAAGGGATAAAACCCCTTCTTCGGATCTTGAAATCCAGGTACGGGTTGATTTTTAAAACAAACTATTTGTACTAAAAGAAGGGATTTCGAACCCTTAAAGATCGCGGATCCATTAGGGACCAAATACCTGCCTTAGTCTAATCGTGAAATCGAGCGAATGCAAAATAAAGTTGAGTTTAAATACAATCCGAAAAGGAGTATAAAAGAGAGGAAGTATGGTGGTCTCTCAACCTCTCGATCTAACGCCAAAAGTCTGAACCCGCCAAGCATCCACATAAGCAACGATAACGGCTAGCGATTACCTGAATCTAAAAAAAATGAGGGGGATCTGGGTCAATCATCAGGTCACTCATACGCGTATGTAAACACACTCTGAGAGGCATATAATAAGCATCATATTCTTAAGATGAAATGTGTAATGCCGTGCGTAAATTAAATCACATATATATACTGACAGTTTAATATAATGCAGAAAGCGATAAATGGATCCACACAGAATGCCAAGTGGCATGTCCCTCTCTTACCTCCACCCCCTTCCGATAGGGCGGAGACTGGCCAGCTCGTAAATGCATTCCACAATAATCCGGCGGCACGCATGCCCAACCCGCTCCATAAGAATTAATAACGCCCACATGCAGCTTTTGCAATCATGCTCATAATATAAGTAAAAGAAGTTCCATGACTCGATTGACTCAGGACGAGACCCGATGAGACTGGGTCGTCCTATGACCCTAACAAAGACTCTAGTTACTTCACAGATAACGGCCGTTCTCTTGCAAGGACATATAGCAATCATATGATTTTCATTTTAGCTCCTAAGCATGATTGTAAGTCGTATGGTGCATGGACACTAGCCTACTATATAACACCCAGTGCATAGAGCGCCCATCATGAGTTTGAACTTACCTGGAGTAGCAGATCAGCAAGACGAAAAGCAGCAAGATATAAGCAAACAAGTGACAGATCACCTAGCAATTATTAATAAATATACATAAGTAAACTGCACAAAACGGGATCCATTTACCACTACATAACATGCTCATCAATCCCTTAATCATAGCATCATCAACATCCTTTATCTCAACTTATCTCAACATCTTATTCCATTGTCATTTCCATAACTGGCTCAATCATACTTCAATCCATATAATCTCACTAGCTAGTCCGGTTGTTAGTCAAAACAATTACTTCAAAATTATACTTAGCCATTTCTAATTCATAAAGTATTTAATCTTTAAAACTACTTCCAAAAATTCGATTAAATAACCCCAGCATACTTTACTTTAATTAAAATCATCATTCTAAGGACTTAAATAACTTTCAAAACTTAATAATTAATCCAATTTATATACTTTAAAACCGACCCTGTTTAAATGTCGACACGTAAATCAATTTCTAGATAATTAATGTCGACACGTAAATCAATTTCTAAATAATCAATTATCGGAAATTGGTTAGACAATTAATTAATAAATTAAATAAATAAATAAATAACGAATAACCCGAACCGAACCACCGCTTTTATCCCGAACCAAACCGAACCCATCATATAAACTCTCAACCCGGTTAAATGATAGTGTAAAACAACAAGGGGGCCAACAAATGCCACGTCGACCCACCTTCTTCCTCCGGATTTCAAGCTGAGAAGCTCCCGCCATGGCCTTCCTCGCGCGACGTCCTGGCCTCGCGCCTAGCCGCTGCGCACCGGCCCCGACTCCATGGTCCCGCCCCGCCCCCAACTCTCTCTCACAGATCTCGCTCGCACCCGCTCTCGAATTGTTCCCTCGCTCATGCTCTCCTCGCACTCCCGGTGTCGCGCTCACACTCGTCGGAGTTGTCGAGCTCACCGGAGCTCTCGAGATCGCCCCAGTTTCTCCACTCTCAGCTCTCACACTCTCTTACCGATCCCGAAGAACGAAAGGAAATGGACCAGCTAAGGAAAGGGAAGGAACAAAGCTCACCGAGGTGTTCGCGACTTCGGAGCTCCCGACCGGAGTTCTGGGTATCGTCGGAGGCTCTCGATGGCTCCTCGAACCTTCATTGGGTGTGGCTGAGCACCTTGGTAGGGATCGAGAGTGGTTTGGCTAGGAAACAAAGGAGAACGGCTTACCGAAGCTTTATTCGCGCTTGAATGGGCGGTGGATATTCGGTGGCTCGTCGATGTCGTCGAGTGCTCCGGGGGTGGCTTCTGTTGCTCTTTAATGAAAGAGGAGGAGCTGAGGATGACAACGATGATGATGGGTCACCGAGGCGTGGTGTGTGGCGATGGTGGTGAGAGGTGCAAGATGTCCTGGTGGCGGTGATGGTAGGAGGTGTTCGTGAGTTGCCGCGGAAACGAGAAGGCTCAGTAATGTACGTGTTTTGGAAAGGAACAGGGTCACAGGGAGCTGGAGCTGGGAAATGGAGATGAAGGTGGGATGAACGACGATGAATGGAAGGAGGGAGGTAGTGAAGCTAAAATGTGCGAGTGATGGTGACGGGATGGAGCTGGGTCTTATCGAACGAGATGGAACAGCAGCTAGGGGTAGGTGGAGAGGTTAGGGGCGCTGCAGAGCCTAGCAGTAGGGGAAAGAGTTCCGGGTGTTGCAGGGGGTTAGGTGTAGGGTGGCTTGATTGGAGGTAATAAGTGGAATTGTCAAATCCTAATTACCCAATAAAAAAATCCTGAACCTTTTACTTTCTGATCTTAACCCGACGCGATTAAATTAAATATCCAAACCCGAGATAAATAACAAGTTCCGAAAATATTTTCAAATTCGAATAACAAATTTATATCGGGAGTGGTCTCGAGAAATAAAATAATTTGATTTATTGAATACGCAAATTTTGAAAAAAAATTCGGAGTCTTAGAACTTAAATGAATTTTGATTTAGGATAAAATCTATTATTTACATAAATAATATTTAGAAAATCTCGGTCCTTACATCATCCACCTCTAAAAACAAGTCTCGTCCCCGAGACTAAAATCATTTTAAAGCAAGGGGACGAAGTTTGAAATTGGTGAGTTCAAGGATCATACCATTGATCTCGGTCCTTACACCACACCACCTTCAACCTCCTTGTCTCACATTAGGGTGTCTTCATTTTTTGCTAAAGATTAAACACCACCACACCCCATTTCAGAGGCTAACCCACGCCAACTGTTCACCCTCCTACTGGATGTCAGAACGCAGCACATACCTCCTCTCCCCTCTTTTTACTTAATCCAAACCCACAAGCTTGCTTGCTCCCCATTCCATACTTTCCCATATATCTCTCCATGTCTCCAATTCCTATCAAGCTAAAGGTGAAGCCTTGACATTCCTCCGCCATTCCTAGGCAAATTCCGGCGAGGAACCGCCCATACGCAGCCCCGGGCACCTTTTCCGGCGATCTCGAATCGAACCTCCGGTGAAGTCTTCGAAAACCACTTGGTGAGCCTTCTTCCTTCCTCTTTTTCCCCTTCCCTTCTTGCCTTGTGTGTGTGGCGGCGTTGGGATTGGGTGGCCGGAGTCTGGGTTGTCACCGGCGGCCCATCCCTCTCCTCCTTCCCTTCTCGGGTTTTTGAAACGCAGGGGAAGCTATCCCCGTTCTTTCCTTCTAACAAGAAAGGAAGAAGAAGGTAGGTGGGGCCCCGCGCCACATCAGCCGCCATATTACTTCCATGGGCCCCCACTTCTTTCAAATCTAGGTGAATAAAATGGAAGAAATGAAGGGATTGAATTGGTTTTGGGCCTATTTTGATGGGGCGAGATTTTGTTTTAATGAAAGAAATGAATTTGGGCCTAATTTGTTAAGTCTGTGTTGGTTTTGAATCTTTTAACATTTAAAGGGCTTGTTTGGGGTTTTAAGAAAGGTGAGCTCGATCTTGGTACTTTATAAAATAAAAGGGGGGCGGTTTGTAATTTTTATAAAATAAGGACAGTTGTAAATTCTATTAAGGGCTGAGTTATAAAATAAATATGTTTGGGATTTATAAATGTGACTTATAAAGATGGATTTATTGGTGTGATTTTACATAAACATTTTGTTAAACTATTCGAAAAGGGGTTTTAGGTTTTGAAATAAACTATTGGGATTCCTTAACCTCGCCACTTGATTGAGACTTAATGATTTGATGCCTTGATGTTTTACGAACCTTGTTGATCGACTTAACCTAACATGCCGGATTTCCAACTCTTATAACTTATACCATTTACGGATGTTACGCTTTGGTTTTGAAATGGGGATTTGGAAATCTCGAATAGCTTGGCTTTAAGATGTTTTCTCGTATCGGAAAATGGATTTGAAATGGTTTAACTTTCGGATGGTCTTGGGGACATAGTCTTTGTGTGTGTGATTAGTAGCATTGTAGCTTACCGCATTCTTTACAATTATAATAGGTGCTTGTGGATTGTTTGGACACTTCTCTTTGGTATATCTTGCTGTTCGGCTTTCCATGTGAGTTCCTATATGAGCTCACTCAGATTCGAAAAGAGATCTCCCTGCTTGTAGCCATGTGTATACTAGGTGCTTGCATTCATAATAAAGCATGTCATGTAGTATCCTGCTAGGATTGCACTCATGATTGAGCATTCGTTTGCTCATTGCTTTTGTAAATAGAACGACCGTTATCTGTGAAGTAACTAGAGTCATTGCTACTGTTATAGGATGACCTAGTCTCATCGGGTCCCGTCTTGAGTCAATCGAGTCATGAACTTCATTATATTATGAGATGCCTGCAGGCTTTATTGTGGAGCGGGTTGGGCATGCGTGCCGCCCGATTATGATATAATGTATTCACGAGCTGGCCAGTCTCCGCTCTATCGGAAGGGGGTGGAGGTAGGAGAGGGATATACCACTTGGTATTCGGTGCTAATGCCTTATTATATTTATGCATTTGGTATTAGGAGCATGTTAATGTGTAAATATTCCGCCTTGCATCTAGAAGCATCTTTATTAGGACTAGCGTGTGTATGTGTCTGGTTGTTTGAGATTATATTGCGTAGGGCTTCGATCTGACACCGCCCCGCATACATTTTTTTTAGGTTTGCTTTGCAGCTTGATTATTCCTTGTTTTCGTGATGTGGGAACTCTCTTGGGCGATTGCAAAGAAATTGTCTAATCTTAGATTTCGATAAATTCTCTTATTGATTTGGTTTTGACCCGGCTCTGCTGTGGCATCCTCTTGTATTACACCTTGATTCTACTATTTGCATGACTGTCGGTTTTCCACGTTTAGACTTATGACAGGTACAGGGGACTTCCCAGGGGTTTCCAACGATCCCTTCGAATTATGGGTACGATATCCCACTTTAAAATGTTAGGATAGAATTTCAAACCTTCAACCTGTACTCGGGGCGCAAGATCCTAACGAGGGGTTTTATCCTTCGAAACGTAACTCGGGAATCATAATCCCGAGCCGTTACAAAGTTGGTATCAGAGCGAGGTTTAGCAAACCGAGTATGATATGTTGAAGTGGTTTTGAAAATGGCCCAAGGTTTTCAAATGGTTTCAAAATGTTTTAGATAGGGCAAAATGAATTTAATATGGCTAACTCAAATGAACTGAATATGAACTTAGTTTAATAAATCTGGTAATTAAACAAAGGGAAACGATGGGGTTGTAAGGGCATTAGACCATCCCTATTGGATGTAGTTGGGAACGGGTAGGCAAAATACTAGCTTTCTTTTACACGCGCGGTTTGAAGACTCTAAGGGGGCCCGAGGGTTGGAGTAGCTTGTTCTAGGGGGTCGTGAGGTGTTTGCCGCTTCGGTCGGCCGTCCCTCGAAGGACGGCATAGATCGTCTCTGTGATTATATGCATAATATCCAACTGGGCCCGAGGGCGATCCTCCTCGAAGAGGGTCATATCAATTCCATTGATTGCTTTCGTGCTGGGTGTTATTGTGCTTAGGGTAGGAAACTATTTGGTATACCTTAACTTGATCATGTAAATGTGTGAACGAGATAGCGGGAGGAAACCTTGTCTTTATGTAGTCGAAATTCCCGTCTTGTCGGAATAACCCTTCCCTAATTCAAACCCCTTGATGATTCTGATTCCATCATCTGTCCCACTAAAGCATCTAGGCATGTTAACAAGGGTTGAGGAGTGTCCAGTCTCCCCATTTCGAGTCCTGTTTGATACCCCACCATTTATGCTTCTATCGAGTCTCGTACCTGAGGTTGGTGCCTTCCACGGGAAATTTGGGTTCGTCAACTAATTACCTTCGAAAATCATGTCAGATGTGAGGATTACCTGAGTTTGTTAGTAGGGGTGATGATCGTAGTAGTTCGAGTTAGAAGTGAATTACCTCATGGGTTCATCCCTTTCGATCCTTGTATTGGTCCTCGTGTCTTCTTACCGCAAGAGTCTAAACACGAGTTCTACCCTCACCTCTCGGAGTCATACTAGCGTCCCACGGGAAACGGGGTAATGAGTCGGTGATTGCCTTTAGAGAGTTCTGCCCAGTTATAATGATAGCCCCCCCTTGTGACTGTATGACATGGTGTGTTAGTATATTTCAGCATGACTTGCCTGATATCTTGCATAGTTGCACTTATGAATGAATATATATGTGCCAAATGTATGAATTCCCATGATTGATACTCTCCCTCGAATTAGGTCCATGATAGTGTGATCAACCCTCTTTGTATGAGTGTTATCTAAAATGACTTTCTGAGGATGTTAAGTTAATCAAATTGAACCTCGTTGATTGTGCACATGCTTAATGAATGTTTCTATAGTACCATGTAGGACGTATGCCTTCTAATTATAGGCCCTCACATGATTGTGTGTCATACTTGTCTTCTTATATGAACATGGTTGTATTAGATGTGGTAGTTGTTATGCCCAAATGACTTCACCATATTCCCTGACATGATTAGTAGAGTGCACCTTAACATGCTTACCTAGAATCCACATTGTTTGACTTGTTAATGTGTACACTTAATGTGAGTAATGAATCATACATGTGATATCCTATAATGTTCGCTATGTCATATATAACTTATGCTGCATATGTCTATTGTCGGTACGTGCATACATGATCTTAATATGTCAACCATGATTAGTGCATGAGATGATAAGTTTTAGCATGCTCTGCGTGCATGTAAAGTTGATTATGTGAGCACGTTATGGATGCATATGACGCAATTCGTTTTAATAGGTACATGCTAGTGTGCAATGCCATGATTGAGATATTTCGTGATTGCCATGTGTTTGCTTGTCGCACCTATAACCCCATATTATACCCTAAGGGCGTTGTTGTAACTCTCGGGTCCGCATCTTCTCTTGAGTCTCGTCACCTCTATTCCTAGTCTGTGTCTGAATTCTTAAGGAAGTCGTATTGTCCTCCCTTGGCCTCCCCTATCTCCGTGACTTCTAACCCCTCGCGATCCCCTTAATGGACGTCGACATAGAAGAGAAAACGAGCGATCGAATGGCACCAGAGTGGCGCAGCGGAAGTGTGGTGGGCACATGACCCATGGACCCTAGGATCGATGTCACCAAAGGAAGGACGCTTTTCGACGATGGCGATTGCAGACGTAATCATCCTAGATGACTCAAGGAATGACGTTCTTCATCCGAATTATGATCTCTCCTATGCGAATTGGAATCGGTGTCGTGCGATAGGCTTGGAACTAACTAAATGGATGTGTGATGACTGATATGCTGAGCTAGTAGTGACTGATTGCCTGACTAATTTGTGTCTGTGATGATGTGCCTATATGCTTAAGTGTACTGACCTGCTAGTAAATAAGTTATGGGTTATATAGGTGGTGGTGTTTTCCTCTTGAGCTTGAGTCGTGAGATTCTTCGCTGAGACAGGTCGAAAAGTAGCAGGTAGATTGAGGTCTTCGGATTGGGTCAGTGGTTGTGTGAGGTGGGGTGCAGTAAAGATGTGTCAGCAAGAGTAGAGCCGAATGAGTTGGGTTTTGTCTGGAATAGTAGTAGGCGAGTATAGTTGAGCTTCCAGGTAGATCTTAGGTGAGGAGTGGAGTTAGTATGGGAGATTCCGAGGGAGAGGTCTTCGTTAGAGGTAGAGTAAGGCGATAGCGTGTATGGTAGTGTAGTTCTAGAGGTGGATAGGTGAGCTAGAAGTTGATCGGGGGATTCTTGAGGGAAGGTGTGGTGTCCAGGTAGTCTAGGAGCGAATCGTGGGTGGTTTTGAGGATGATTAGTTAAGGGATGTCTAAGGAATCGTAGGAATTGGGACTAGGTTGTATGTGCGGTGATTGGGAGCGGTCTTGGTAAGGGATTGAGGTTGAGGAATCGCTAAGGAAGTGTAGTATGAGTTTGCTTGGGAAATTATCAATCTTGGATATCAGGTTGTTCATGTCAAGACTATACGTGTGATGAGTATTTGGGGGATTGTTTGGATAGAATTGGTAGTGGTTCGAGAATTCATGAGTGAAAGATTTCTAGATGCGTTGTTGGAAGATTTTAGGATAGGGAAGAAATCGAAACTAATTCGTGGAAATTGTTATCAAGGTATTTGAGGAGGTAGAGGGAATCTTCGAGGAAAGGCTGGTAGTTAAGCGAGAATGTCATTGAGGTTGGTAGTAAGATTGTGGGCTTGAGGTTGAGATAAGGAGATTCCGAGCATGGATTTGGGAACTAGGCAAAGCGGGAGGTATTGGGAACGTTAGAGGATGAAAGATTTTAGGAGGTTGGCAAAATGGCGATACTTGACAAAATCGAAGGAGGATTGTTTAGGGAGTTACGGAAATGATGATCGGTAAAAGAGGGCTTTGGACGGTAATGTGTCATGGTTAAGAAGTAGGAGCTTGAGGCAATTTATGAATATGAAGAGATGAGGAACTAGAGTAGGACAATTTGAGGATTTCGAATGGTTAAGGTTTAGTAAGATTTGGAATTAGGAAATTTGGGAATATGCTGAGACGGGGATCCAGAATAGGTAAGTCGAGGAATCGTGGATGTTCAGGTTTCGTGAGAATTGAAATGGGACAAGTAGGTAGAATTTGTGGTTAGTCTTTGAGGATAGGCGCTGGTGATGAGGGTCTTGGTGATTCGTGGTTGGAAGTAGCACTAGATATGTTTCGGGGTTATAGTTGATCGGGAGCGACGGGTGTGAGATGGTCAGTATGAGTTGGGTTCTTAGAGGTGGATAGTTAGTGAGAGTGATTAGTTGTGTGGGGAGTATGATCAGGTTAGCAAGGTGAACTGAGATGTCTATTTGGGGGTTGATGGACGGGCGGAGTCTTGAGAGTCTAGGAAGAGTCAACGAGATTGTTGGGAAGCGTATATCGAACGTGAGAGCGGTTCGGTTAAGGAGTTGGGACTTCTCTTAGAAGGTAAAGATGGGACTGGTAGAGGACCTCTAGGATGAGGGTGTGCTTTATAGAGAATCTTAGTAGGCAGTCGAGTTGTTAAGCTTGTCGGAATAAGGGAATTGTGCGATTGGGAACTCTGAGATATGGTTTTAGGTGGGCGAGTAGGATTTGAGGTCAGGATGGCGAAGTAGGTTGGTTCTTAGATGGCTTGATGGCATAAGAGTTGGGATGCTTAGTAGTCGCCTTGGGAATTTGGTTTGATTGCCGATAGATGTGAGGCTAGAGAGTTGTAAGTGGACAAGATGCAATGGTGTATAGAATTAGTATTGGATCGGGCTGGTAGACCTAAGTGAAGTTGATCTTGATGTGAGAGATGATGAGTAGTGGTCGTGGCTTGTCATGATTGGTAGTTATGGGCAATGTTGATTCTTTGATGTATGGCCTTAGACAATAGTGAGATATTAGTACTAACATAGTTAGTTCTTGAGCTAATGAAATGTTGGTGTGCGGAGGTACTTGATGCCTCTGATGAGATGATGCTTGGTAGTTAGTATAAGTATGATGTGACTATCTGATATATATGATGTGCAACCTCTGTGATATGACGTGATGAATCTTAGTATATATGATACTATGCTAGGTATGTTATGATATGTGACTATCTGTGACATGAGTATGACCTGTTTATGAATGTGTGATATGATTGATATGTTACATGATGCCTTGAACTCGAATTGTAGAATGATAAGACTGAATTGATGAAGTTCGATTATGACCTGGAACATAGGGAGAGAATATGGGAATAGCCTTTAGAGGTGGATGACTCCACCTCTTGAGTTCTGAATTTGCTTGACCAACTTGGGATTTTAAAGGGTTTTGGAAGAGTTTGGAAGCGACCAACTCGGATTTTGAAAAGCTTTGGATGGTTTTGAAGTCGAGAGGTTTTGATTGTTTGTTTTGAACGGTTTTGGGAAAGGACTAACTTGGATTTGGGAAAATCGAACACGATCGAGAATTTAAACGATTTTGATGCCAATATTTTTCAACTGCGGAATCCCCTTTGAAACTTTTCAAACCTGGGCAACTCTATGATAATTCACGAAGTGGATACAAGCATTTTATGGGGGCGCTCGTAGGGTGTTTGCTAAGAACTAGTGATGATATTGTAGAACTTTTAGAGTTGTGGTACTTCCGAAAAGTCGAAGCGAGGATGTGATAGGGGAACTTATTGCATACTTGTCAAGGCCAGTCGGAGATGTCACGACCGTGACTAGGATGTTGTGAGAATCCCGAAAGACGCAATCGAGATGCTTACAAGATCCTTGGACATGGTCCTTGGACTCATCAATTTCAAACTTCATCCCCTACTTTGTTTTGGTTTTAGTCTCGGGGACGAGACTTGTTTTTAGAGGTGGATGATGTAAAAACTCGGATTTTTAAATCCTAATTTTAGAAAGAAAAAAAAAGGAATTTAAGAATTTAAATCGGATTGGAAAATTTAATATGAGAATTGATCGAGTCGAGATAAGGTCGAGGGAGCAGGTTTTAGGATTTAATTCCGGGTATTTTGAATTTTTGATTCTTGGGACCACTATTGTTTTCTCCTTCATTCTGCCTTCTTTCTCCTCAGTCAAAGTCGATGTGGCACCCCACTTTCCTCCTTCCAATTCTAGCTAAACCACACCACCTTCAACCTCCTTGTCTCAAATTAGGGTGTCTTCATTTTTTGCTAAAGATTAAACACCACCACACCCCATTTCAGAGGCTAACCCACACCAACTGTTCACCCTCCTACTGGATGTCAGAACGCAGCACAGACCTCCTCTCCCCTCTTTTTACTTAATACAAACCCACAAGCTTGCTTGCTCCCCATTCCATACTTTCCAATCTCTCCATGTCTCCAATTCCTCTGTTTTTCATTTTTAATTTAAACCCACCTCTCCTTTCCTCCCCACTATGACTTCTGCAGCAACGTAAGGGAAATCCAAAGCCACCCCTTTTTCTCCATTTCAACTCAAGCTCCCACACAAAATCCACTCCATCCCCCTTCTTTCATTTGCCTTCAAAATCACAACCTCCACACACATAACCGCAGCACCAACTACGAGCAACTCCCGAGCGCCCTTCCCCTGAACTCTTATATTTACCGTGAGCTTTCTCGAATGCCACAGTGCCTTCTCCTCCATCCTGGTACGTCGGCAGCAGAGACCACCACTTCCTCCGACGAAGGCCAGGCCGATCCGAGCACCCAGGCACTGTCCGAGCCTCCCGCCCCTGTTTTCGATCTCCAGGCGGTAAGAGCTCCTCCCCACTCCTCTCTCTTCCTTTCACCTCCTATCAAGCTAAAGGTGAAGCCTTGACATTCCTCCGCCATTCCTAGGCAAATTCCGGCGAGGAACCGCCCATACGCAGCCCCTAGCACCTTTTCCGGCGATCTCGAATTGAACCTCCGGTGAAGCCTTCGAAAACCACTTAGTGAGCCTTCTTCCTTCCTCCGCCATTCCTAGGCAAATTCCAGCGAGGAACCGCCCATACGCAGCCCCTAGCACCTTTTCCGGCAATCTCGAATCGAACCTCCGGTGAAGCCTTCGAAAACCACTTGGTGAGCCTTCTTCCTTCCTCCTTTTCCCCTTCCCTTCTTGCCTTGTGTGTGTGGCGGCGTCGGGATTGGGTGGCCGGAGTCCGGGTTGTCACCGGCGGCCCATCCCTCTCCTCCTTCCTTTCTCGGGTTTTTGAAACGCAGGGGAAGCTATCCCCGTTTTTTCCTTCTAACAGGAGAGGAAGAAGAAGGTAGGTGGGCCCCCACTTCTTTTAAATCTAGGTGAATAAAATGGAAGAAATGAAGGGATTGAATTGGTTTTGGGCCTATTTTGATGGGCCGAGATTTTGTTTTAATGAAAGAAATGCATTTGGGCCTAATTTGTTAAGTCTGTGTTGGTTTTGAATCTTTTAACATTTAAAGGGCTTGTTTGGGGTTTTAAGAAAGGTGAGCTCGATCTTGGTACTTTATAAAATAAAAGGGGATAGGTTTGTAATTTTTATAAAATAAGGGCAGTTGTAAATTCTATTAAGGGCTGAGTTATAAAATAAATATGTTTGGGATTTATAAATGTGACTTATAAAGATGGATTTATTGGTGTGATTTTACATAAACATTTTGTTAAACTATTCGAAAAGGGGTTTTAGGCTTTGAAATAAAATGTCGGGATTCCTTAAACTCGCCACTTGATTGAGACTTGATGATTTGATGCCTTGATGTTTTACGAACCTTGTTGATCGACTTAACCTAACATGCCGGATTTCGAACTCTTATAACTTATACCATTTACGGATGTTACGATTTGGTTTTGAAATGGGGATTTGGAAATCTCGAATAGCTTGGCTTTAAGATGTTTTCTCGTATCGGAAAATGGATTTGAAATGGTTTAACTTTCGGATGGTCTTGGGGACATAGTCTTTGTGTGTGTGATTAGTAGCATTGTAGCTTACCGCATTCTTTACAATTATAATAGGTGCTTGTTGATTGTTTGGACTCTTCTCTTTAGTATATCTTGTTGTTCGGCTTTCCAGGTGAGTTCCTATATGAGCTCACTCAGATTCGAAAAGAGATCTCCCTGCTTGTAGCCATGTGCATACTAGGTGCTTGCATTCATAATAAAGCATGTCATGTAGTATCATGTTAGGATTGCACTCATGATTGAGCATTCGTTTACTCATTGCTTTTGTAAATAGAACGGTCGTTATCTATGAAGTAACTAGAGTCATTTCTAGGGTTATAGGACGACCTAGTCTCATCGGGTTCCGTTCTGAGTCAATCGAGTCATGAACTTCCTTATATTATGAGATGCCTGCGGGCTTTATTGTGATGGAATGCATTATGAGATGCCTGCGGGTTGGGCATGCGTGCCGCCCGATTATGATCGAATGCATTCACGAGCTGGCCAGTCTCCGCCCTATCGGAAGGGGCTGGAGGTAGGAGAGGGATATACCACTTAGTATTCGGTGCAAAGGCCTTATTATATTTATGCATTTGGTCTTAGGAGCATGTTAGTGTGTAAATATTCCACCTTGCATCTAGAAGCATCTTTATTAGGACTAGCGTGTGTATATGTCTGCTTGTTTGAGATTATATTGCGTAAGGCTTCGATCTGACACCGCCCCGCATACATTTTTTTTAGGTTTGCTTTGCAGCTTGATTATTCCTTGCTTTCGTGCTGTGGGAAACCTCTTGGGAGATTGCAAAGAATTTTTCCAATCTTAGATTTCGATAAATTCTCTTATTGATTTGGTTTTGACCCGGCTCTGCCGTGGCACCCTCTTGTATTACACCTTGATTCTACTATTTGCATGACTGTCGGTTTTCCACGTTTAGACTTATGACAGGTACAGGGGACTTCCTCGGGGATTCCAACGATCCCTTCGAATTTTGGGTATGAAATCCCACTTTAAAATGTTAGGATAGAATTTCAAACCTTCAACCTGTACTCGGGGCGCAAGATCCTAACGAGGGGTTTTATCCCTCGAAACGTAACTCGGGAATCATAATCCCGAGCCGTTACACAAAGACCCGCCATAAAATTCGTCTACATGGCAATTAGATGAACCTAATTTCCTTTTTAGGTCCCGTCTATATGTTGTAATTTATATATAAACCGTCCATTGGATATATTATTTATAATACAGATGGAGATACACTTATATGACCATTTGTATATCTGTAAATGCCAAAGTTGTTAATTAGATAAAACTACGTATTTTAGATTATTATTTCAACAAATAAATAATCCTTCCTATATATCTACGTTAATAATCTAAATTTAGGTATTAATACAATATTTATATTAAGACAAAGTAGTTATTTAGATTATTATTTTTAGTGGAAATTGACATAGATAGGATATATATGATTAGATTAGATAGGATGGAAATTGAGTGAATATAATATAATTTGCATATTAATTGGGTGACATAATATAATTTATTCTCTATTAGGAAAATGGATGGATGGTTATAATATAGTTTATTATTATTATTATTATTATTGATGATTGTGTTATATTGATATAGTTTTTTCCTTATATAATATTTATTATTATTATTATTATTATTATTATTATTATTATTATAGTTTGAATTATATAGATTTAATTATTTGTATTAGATTTCCTTTTTTACGGGAGAAAGTTTTGCGAGACGCACTCACGCGCCGCCACGTAGGCAGATTCACTCACACGCCGCCACGCGGGACGCTATGCATCGGTTTTAGTATATGTATATAGATTCTTCCGCTGTATTGTTTTCAATTTGTAATTAAATCCATAGTTTTAGAGTAAAGATTAATAAATAGTTATTTTTCTTTATTCAAGTCTTCCGCTATTTAATTGTATTTTCTTTATGTATTTAGTTATTATCATCTTGTTTATGGGAGCATGGTTGCATGTCCCTATAAGCCTAAGGTGGTTACAAAGACATTAAAGTCCGAGTAATCACTGGCGATGTGACATTCCCTGGGGTTATAAAAGGGGTGTTACATAATCTTCCTTTTCTTCCTTCTTTCTCTTTCCAGCTCTCAGTTTCCTCATATTCTCTCTCCACGGGGACTTACCTCCCCTTAATTTATTTATAAATTTCTTAATGGACTGAGGAGGAGTAGAACTCATACCTGAACTTACCTTTTCGGGCCCAAAACAGAAATCTTCGTGCTTAGGGTTAGTCGACATCGAGCAAGACTGGTCGATATCGAGTACAGGGACCCCATACTTAGGCTCTTGGCAAGTCTGGTGCTCAGCAGGGGAAGTCGATGTCGAGGAATCTTGGTCGATATCGAGTACCCCTTTGGTCGATATCGAGGAAGGCTTGTCGATATCGAGTAGAGTTCTGGTGCCTTCCTCCGTTGTCTGCTTGATCCCGTGGTTACTGATGCTTTTTACCTCCAGCCATGAAATTACCTCTTTTTCAGGGCCAAAAGAGAAATCTAAGAACTCTTCCCCTATTGTGAAGGTGAGCAATCTCTGTTTGACACTAATCTTGGCATCTGTAGTAGCTAGAAATGGTCTACCAAGAATAATAGGGCTAGTAGGATCTTCAGCGCAATCTATAATAAGGAAATCATTTGGAATAAAGAATTTACCAACTTGGACAGGGACATTCTCAACCATACCTGTAGCTGTAGGGATGACTATTGTATTGTTCGCCGTGTATAGCTTGGCATCCACAGGTTTGATGGACCCTATCTTTACCTTCCGCTAGATTGATAAGGGCATGATGCTCACACTTGCTCCTAAATCACACAAGGACTCATATTTATATTGTCCAAATCACATAGTAATAGAAAACTTACCAGGGTCAAGCCTCTTCTCATGGAAGTGGAGCACTTTGCATTCGCTGGCGATCTCTGAGATGGATCGTTTGTTGCTCAGGATTTCCTTCAGGAATTTGACATATGCAGGCATCTCTTACAGAGCTTTTGTAAAAGAAATAGAGAAACTCAGTTCTTGCAGCATATTAACAAAATGTTTGAACTTACCTGCAGTAGGATCTTTTAGCGCTTTGGAAGGGAAAGGCAGTGTCTTTTTCTGTTTTGGAGCCAGAACAGAGGTCAGAGGTGTTGCAGAGTGGTCGAGATCGGCCAACTTCTCCTCGACATCGACTAGGGGTTGCTCGATATCGACAAGAGTTGTCGATCTCGAGTTGCTGGGCTGTGCAGTGGAGTCTGAGCTTGGCTTCTCCTCTGTGTCGAGGAGTTTCTTGTCGATATCGACCAAGGGTTGGTCGATATCGAGTTGTTGCTTCTCGTTGTCGAGTTGTTGCTCTGCTTTGTCTTGGTGCTTTCCGACCTCTGGCTCGTGTAATTGGTGCCTGCTCCTGAGCTTTATAGCTGCGACGTGTCCGGTCTTCCCCTTAGGATTTGGTTCTGTTTGCCCAGGGAGTTGCCCAGTTGTTCATGAAATATGCGCCGCGAATTGACCCATCTGTGTCTCTATGTTTCTCTTCCAGACATCTAGCTCTCCAAATTTTCTATTGATGTTCTGGAACTGATTGTTGATGGTGCCTTGATTCCGGCGCATCTCATTAAGGATGAGCTGTAGATCATCCTTCCGTTGTTCTCTCTCTAGATGTCCTGGAGCTCTGTATGGTGGGGGGTTCCTAGGAGGACCTTGGTTCCATTGTGGTTGATAGAACATTTGATCCCCCATATAGCGATTGGGACCCCCTGCGTAAGCTACCTCTTCCTGGGTCTCTGTCATCCTGACTTGCTCTATGTGTGGGCACTCAGTAGTGGTGTACCACTGTGATCCGCATTCGATGCAAGGATGATTGACAGAGAGATACTTGACTTGCTTGAGGAGCTTGTGATTCTGGTCTCTGTAGTACTGTTCCCTGACATCTGGATCAATCTCCTTGGACGGCTCATAGAGAGGCATGGATGGTGCTGGCCTGGCATATGAGTTCTCATCATAGTTGATTGGAGTCCCATACTTGTTGTCATAGTTGGTCAACTTGTCGAGGGCAGCCCATGCGTCAGCTGGTGGCATTGTCAGATACTCATAATGAGTATATGTGTTGATCCTATCCTTAGCAGCCAAGTCAAGAGAATTGAAGAAGATCTCCTTAACGACGCAAGGTTGTTGTCCATGTGTAGGGCAGGATCGCAGTAGATCCTTATAGCGTTCCCATGACTTTGTTAGTGGCTCTCCAGGCTGCTGTTTGAAAGATGTAATCTTTTGGCGTAGGAGTGTTGTCTTGGCAGGAGGAAAGAATTTATTGAGAAATTCCTGCTTTACTTGAGCCCATGTTGTGAGGGATCGCGGTTTCAGTCCTTCTAGCCACTTCAATGCAGGACCAGCCAGAGACCAACGGAAAGCCTTCATCAAGATGTACTCCAAGGTGGTACCTTCAGCAAGAGTACGACACATGTCAGTAAAATTGGTAATGTCTTGAAGAGGGCATTCATTAAATCTACCATGAAAAGCATTATGTTTAATTTCAATCAGGAAGGGAGTGCGAATTTCATAGTTATTCTCAGGGATTAGAATAGTCGATTCAGGCATGACGAGAGTCGGGTGCATATAATCCTCTGCAGTGGTAGGATATAGGGCAAGCCCAGCTTCCTGTTCCCTTCCTGCTCTCTCAGCGGCGAGAGCAGTCTCTTTGGTGGCTAGTTCCTTCCGAAGACTCTCAATTAGCTGTTCTTGTGTTTCTGCGGCCGACATGACTCTTTTTAGTTTAGCTTGGATGTGTATAAGGCGCTCCGGTTAGTCTAAGGTGTCAAACTCAGGTGTTTGACCAGAACGGCGCATATACCTGCGAAGTAACTTAAAGTAGACGTGAGATTTAACTACCTAAAGCGAGAATGATAGCTTCCCCGGCAACGGTGCCAATTTGTTGTAGGAGGAAATCGAGTTCAAAATATTATAAAATAAATCAAACCAGATTATGCCCATGCAAATAATTACAAGACCTCCTCCTGATGCAGTAGTGGGAAGTCAGGATCGATCCACGAGGAAGTGTCAGCGGATCCTAGGCAGCGGATGAATCTCACGAACAGAAGTCGACCACAGTGCTCGATCTCGACTAGGGTTAGTCAACAGAAGAACGGACAAGTCGATCACAACAGGTATCAGGCTACAACGTTTGGTCGATATCAAGCAGTGGCTACTCGATATCGAGTAAAACTTGTCGACGTCGAGGAAGTCTTGATCGAGTACCTGCACATGAGAAGCTACAACGATTTGGGATTGGATATCAGTACTCGATATCGACCACAGTTAGTCGATATCGAGGAAAAACAGAAACTTTAAAAACGAAATAAATAAAGAACAAATCTTGTGGGATTCGAAGTAAACTATATGAAAGACAACTTCCAAGATTGGGGTTTGCGAGAACGATAACCAAGCATGCATAAGGCAAGAATAAAACATATAATCATGTAAATCGCATCGAAGGATCAAGCTTTCGCCTTTTCCAACAATTAGACAACTCTTTCAGGAAACCCTAATTGTATCTACCGATTTTATGTTTACAATCCAAGTTGTTAGCATGGACCTCCTTTAGATGGGTAATAAACATATAACAAGTAGTAGATGCTCAGACATGATAAAAATTGGATCTTTACCTCAAACACGCAGGGCTATCGTCGGGCTCACCCCAACCCTAGAAGTAGGTGGACTACTCGCGCTTCATCACAATCTCAGACATTGTTGATGGAAAATGAACTACTTGTATTAAACCAACCAGAGCTTACAACCGATCGAAGCCAACTTGCTCTCGCTCCTTAACTCTTCTCGGCCACTCATTGTCTCTACCTCTATGTAACTAATTGTGTCTTGAATTGAATGAATAGAAATCAACCCCTAAAGCCTTATTTATAGGCTTCTAATCCTTGCTAATCAAGGATAGAAATCTCTATCTATATCTAAAGATAAAACTTTAATAAAGGGAATATTTATCTTAAAGAGAAATATATCTAAAAGGCTAAATATCTTCATGAGTGGATAAATCTTCTTCTCCATGGATGGATCTTGATAGACTTGATAGATCTCGGACTCCTTCGCTCCCAAGAAAGCCCAAACCGCGTCGGACAGCTTAACCGGTTAACGCGGCCCAGGAAAGATCTCCTCGATATCGAGTAAACTCCTCGATATCGAGTAAATGTGTGTCGTCGACTTGGCTTCACTGGCTTGCTCGAGTAACCTATCCTCGATCTGCTCGGACATGGGCTTCTGATCTTTGTCGATATCGAGAAAAGTACTCGATATCGAGTAAATGCTGCTCGGCCTTGTCTTGTCTTCGACTTCTCGATCAAGTAGTCTTCCTCGACTTCGGGCTCGTCTTCAGGTCTTGTCGATATCGAGTAAAGTACTCGATATCGAGTAACTTTCTGAACTCGAGTTGGCTCTGTCTCTCAGTTCCTCGATCAGGCTTTCCTCGATCAGCATTGCTCGGACTTCCTTGTCGATATCGATGAAAAATACTCGATATCGAGTACAGTGCAGCCTCCGTCTTTGCTTCTTGGTTTTGTCCCGGAATGTCTCCAAATTCTGTAATATTAAACCAAAACTTATGTAGATCTCCATTTCTTGCAAATAAGCACATATTACATAAATTCAACATATTCCCATCTCGAGATATGCAAAGTGTATAGAATATGGAGCTAAAATGTGCATTTCAACATGGCTATTTTAGTGGACATCAATATGTGGCTAAAAGGTTGCCTCTATCATTTGAACTTATCAAGCAATGAACATGTATATAATCGGTCTTGAAAATAGATAATCATGGCAACACTCAATGATAAATGCATAGGAAGAGTAAATCACACAAGAAAAGCAAAAGAAATATAGATTTATCCCTTATAAGGCAAAAAAATATCTCACTAGGACAAATTTTTGTCGAATATCAAGCATGCTCCCAAACTTAGATCATACATGCTCAATTACATATCCCTAATCATATTTCACATAAAAACCCAATTTCAAAGACAAGGTCAAATCATTCCAGAATTCCATGGGATTCATAAGATCGTGCCCGTATAAAGCCAAATAGGACAAACTCAAATTAGATGGAAATCTTTGAAAACACAATATGCAAAACAACAAAACAGGACTCACATTTTTTTTCGGCATTTTCTATAAAAAAAACTTCATTTTTTAAGGCGAGGTCTGGAGTACAGACCGCTGATTGATCAAATCCATCAACAAAAGACAAGCATCTTCTAATTGATCGGTCTTCCCAACCAGAAACGCATGGGACTTTGTTAACTTCAATAATTAAGCCACCTTCTTCTTCTCAAATTCACTCAATTTCTTCTCCAAGCAGGCGATGCGCGAGGCATCTCGAATCAAAAGCGGTGTCATCTCGATCTGTATATCTTCAACATCACTCACAGAGGTCATATGATCATCAGGTTTCCGCAAATCAGTGTCAACAGGAACATGGCTTCGGTGGAAGTTAAATAATTTTGGCCCCATAGGTAAAATAGTCGGCAGATACTGGTGATGAGACCGCTGAGGTCTAGATAGCCAACGAAATCTCTCTATAGCATAAGGCAACTGCAGCGTCTCTACCATTCGTGCAGTCACAAGAGCATCAATGTCCCACGTATAAGAATGAATCACGGGCTGCAGTGAACTAACATCAACACCATAAAATATTGCCAGAAGTGATTCGTTTGGAATCCCCGATCCTTCGCCTGTGGGTTCAGGATCAAGAACACCAAACTGTTGTTGATGGCCCGATCTTGCAATTATTCTTGCTATATTCTCGATGTTTACAATCAATTAAAATAAAGATTTTAACTATTGTAAAAGAAAAGAAAAACAAACAAATAAAAACTAAGTAAAAGACAACAAAGGAAACAGCAGCAGCGACGGCACAGTGGTGGCGACGGATGCCGCGGGCGCAGCAAGCCTGCTGCGGCCGCTGCCAGCGACGGCTCCTGGGTTCTACAGCGACGGATTCTGTTGTTCCAGCGACAGAAATTCTGGGTTGTGTTTGTTTTGTGATTTCACCGATTGAATTGGGTGTGAGCTTTTGTGTTGCCAATTGTAACCAAGCATGAAAGTAAGAAGCTTTTGGATTGGAGATCGAAGAACCCTTTTAATCCTAAAAAGGGGTTCCTCAATATAATTCCATTCTAATTTTTATTGAATGTAAAACATGAGTTTAAATAGACAATAGACCAATTTTATCTTGTGCAAAAGATAGAGTTTTGGTAACTAAAGATAAATCAAATAATCTAAAGATATGTAAATCTTTCCTAAGATAAGTAAAACTAACTAAGGATAGAAAATTAACAACTTGGTGGAAAAGGAATTACCTAGATGAGATATTTTCCTTCCACCTTATTATTTCCTAATTGCATTAAATAAATATATCTAATTAATTAAAATTCGAAATTAACTAAATAAATATGTGGAAATTCGTCTAAACAGTGACAGCTGTAAAGATGATGAATTTCGGTCATTCTCGAGGTGGATTCTGGAGAAACCTTCAACAGCAAAGTTGTAGATCTTTTCGTCCTCGTTCCAAAACGATATGGTACGACCTCATCCGATAAATATGAACTCCGAACCACCCATTTTACTGAGACGTCGATATGCTGTCAAACGACCCTGAACGAACGAAAAACGTGGACCTTGGTTACCTTTGGACCCTCTTCCATGGTGAAGCCTTCTTCTTTCTTTTGAGGACAACATTCTTTTCCATCAATAGCCCTCTAATCGGTCTTGAGAGCTCGCCTGGATCAAGATCATTGTTGGACCCACAAAAGGCCATCTTGATCTGCATCAAGAAGTGTGATCATGCCTCCAAAAGGGGTGACAAGAGGATGGTTCTCACTGCACTTGTCACGAACCTTCTCACACATCCTCAAAAACAAGAGTACCCAGTCTTGTACTATAGTAGACTCAATAGTCAGGCAATATATAAAATCAATCATACTAGGGTCGACAATAGCGGTGCTCTCAAAATCATAGAAAGTAGAGCCCAAAATTTGCATACAGAGACGAAGATCCGGATGAGCAATCATATCATTAGGTCAGAAGTTCTTAAAAGTCTCAGGCATCCCTGTCAAACTCCTCCAAATCTCTGTTGAATCAAGAACAAGCATGGCATTCTGCCACTTCCTAGAGCACCTCTTCGAAACACCAAAAGCAACTCCAATTGCAACATATGAGGAGTTACAAGCTCTTCCTCTTAACCGGATGATAATGCATATTTTAGATAGGCATTATAGGTAGGTCTTAGGTGCATTAAGCATTCATATTGTATGTTTGATAAACTTATTCATATTCTTGATCATTTGGTATTTGAAGTTCTGAATCTACGGTTTTTAGTGTTTATTTGTAGGTCTTATGATTCGGTCTCGAAAGGCGGAGAAAACTTGGAGCAAATGGACAAAGAAGAGCTAAGGAACAAGAGAGAAAATGGAAAACATGGAGAAACCCCATCTTTGAGGTTATAAGAAGTTAGAGTTAGCTTTTGAGATCTTCATGAGAAGTGTAGTTCTTGAAAATAGCTTTCCAACGCATATTTATATGCGTCAATCGGATGAAGGATAACTCCGAAAAGTGCGTTACAAGTTCAGTTTATCGATGATATGAAGCTGTATGGACGACGCCTGCCGCCCTTCCTATGGCACCACCGTCCTCTCATATCCGGATTTGCGATACGCTGCCCGAGTTTATTTCTATGAGAACTATTATCTATCTTTTTCTAGGGTTTTGAAGGGCCGATTTTGAGCCTAAATAGACTATTCTTTTTATTGTTAATTCATTAGACAACTATGGAGAGAAGAATTGAGGTTTTCTACTTTGGTATGATTCACTAAACCTTTTTAGTTTTGCCTAAAATTCAGAGACATGGTTGGTTGATGTGTGAGACTTGAATTCTATGTTATTCCAATGATTAATTCATTACCTTTGCACTAATTTTGTGTTGTTGATTCTATTTTGCTTAGCTACCTTGATAGAATTGCATCATGTTAGGGTTTTAATTGTTTCACAAGAGTAATTGTGACTTTTGAAGCAACCATAAGCAAGTGATTCCGCGAGGAAGATCTTGATTGTGGAAGGTAATGACAGTTTGGGCGACCATTCTGCCTAGAACTTTAGGAATTTGTGATATTTGTATTATTAAATCCTACAGGGTTAGGGTTTTGCTTATAGATGTAAGGGATTGTCATCTCCACGAAGAGTGTCAATCCATATAAGCCGAAGTTGAATTAATCCAAATAATTAGAATAACTAGAAAGAGGGTCGATGATCAATAAACCAACCATTTTTGAGATTTTGTAGGTTAAACTACTTCATCCTTATTGTTATCAATCAATCAACATTCCTAGTTTTACTTTATTTGTTTACTTTAATCATCTCAATTATCTTCAATATCATTACATTGATAGCAATTCTTGTAGACAAGAAAAGGTATTCTCTCAGTGTGTTAGACCCCTTACTTATCCGATATACTAGTTTACTAGTTGGTTTATTAGTTTGAGAATCATTTTCTTTGTTTACTTTGCTATCTAGAGTGTAATTCACTTCGGTGGATTACACTTTGGTTACTAAGGGCGTGTTTGGCAACAGGGTGGGGGTAGGTGGAATGGGATGGATTTTGTGGGGTGGACGGGATGGGGATGGAAACCCGGGTGGGACCGGGTGGAATTTTGAAGCCAGTTTAATCCCGTTTGTGTTTGGTGTTGGTTTCAAGTTTATGGGATGGAGGACAATAACAAAGACAAATTTGCCCCCACTTATTGACATGAAAGGACAAAATTGCCCCTAACCATTACCCCTCAACAAAACCCCCATCTTTACTGTCAGTTCCCATTAGCTCGAAGGGAGATTGGGAAGACAGACGAGATGTCGGCGGCGGCGACCTTCCCTCCGGCTGCAGGCAAACGCACCTCCGGCCTGCCTCAGCGCAACCGACGACGACAGCAACGTCGGACTCCATGTAAGTCCTGGATCCCTACTGTTGTCTTGTTCACTGAGTTTCAACGATTTTCTCGAGTAATCTAGCGAGCCTTTGGGTCCATATATGTAGTCGGGGGTATCGGCAATGTGGAAATATGGGGATTTCGATGCACTGCTGTGTATAGGATATTAGGAAGGCAACAGATTGGGTTGAACAATTACCAGCTGCGAATGTTCCGAACGAGATTGAACAAATCTCCATGTTCGGTTAGGGTTACAATTTGAGGAATGATTTCTTTGAAATTGGGTTGAATTTGGAACGAGATTGGGTATGCTTAGGAAGATGGGAATGATTTATTCAAAATTGGGTTAAAAATGGGTTGAATTTGGCAACAGATTGGAAGATGTGAATTATTCTGAACCATGTTAGGATAATGAATGATTTCTTTGATTGGTGTTAGTTTCCATGTTAAAATTGACATTATTTCTTTCATGCACTGATTGTCGTCTTTTGTCGTATATCCTTTTTGTCGAACACAACAACGACTGTTACTCATTCGATATACTAGCAACCCTCGTCGACTGCATTTTCGTACCTGCCCATATGGATTCCTCTGCCAAAGCGAAGGGGAAAGGCAAAGGGAAGACCAAGAAAGCAACGTCTGTTTCTGAGGAGAAGAACTATGTCCCCGCTGCGTTCTACTGGTCTTTGGAATTGACAAAGAAGCTGATGCATGTACTCCTCGCTTATTAGCGGGAAAATGGTAAGGATCAGTCCTTCAAATGGGGGCCCCTCACCACCGCATTCGAGGCTGCCACGGGTAAGAGGTGCAACCAGTACACGCTGAAGAACCGAACTCGCGACATGAAGATGATATACCAAGCCATGGGTAAGTTGAAAAAAGGGGAGACCGGACTCGGATGGGATCAGGCAGCTGGCACCGTAAGGGCACCTGACGAATGGTGGGACAAAAAAATCAAGGTATGATGTGCTCGCCTTCCCTTTCCCTTACGTCAATGCAGTCGACAGTGCAATGAAGCGAAACTCGTCACGTGACTTCAACTGCGCAGGAGGATAGCAAATTTGAGAGGTTCCGGAAGAAGGGGATCCCTCCGAAAATGGAAGAGCTGTTCGACCAGGTATTCGGAGGCACCGTAGCCACAGGAGAGTATTGCGTCGCCCCCTCCATGGACCCGGAGGCTATGGCTGCGCAGGCACACAACGAGGCTGAGAAGGAGAGGCTTGATGACCCCTCGGATGAAGAAGTTGATGATGATGCTGATGACCCCGACGCAAGGGGGGACCCCAACGGGTCACAATATGATGGTGTTGAACAGGAGTTCGAGGAGCTGTTCAACACCCCTCGCCCCAATTCTGCAACGCCCTCCATGCAAAACGTTCTCCAGGGCATTGTGAATGACGATGCCTCACCCTCTAGCCGGGTGCCTGGAGCTTCAAGCGCAGGGGTGTCACAACCCTCTAGGCCTAAGCGAGGCCTTGGTTCTGAGATGACCTCCTCCCGTAGGAGCTCCAAGTGCAACGTTCGTGCCTCAGAGGGGACCCGGCTATTCGAGCGCAGCGTCGGGGTCATCAAAGACAGTTCACGTGACATCATTGACGTGATGAAACAAGATAAGGAGAAGGATGAGGTATCGTCTAATGCTCCCCAAGACACAACGAAAGAAGTGTTGGATGTTGTGAGGTCGATGGTTGGGGAGGGCCTGTTCGGCGAAGGAGATCCCCTGTGGTGCTTCAGCTTAGCCATCATCAAGTCACCCGAGCGACGTGAGGTGTTCGTTCAGCTTGACAGCAACGTTGCCCGACTGAAGTGGCTTCGGTGGTTGTATTCGACGAACGACGGTCAGCAGCTGAGCGCCATCCAGCTAGAGTGATCGTCGCCCATCGTCGAGAGACAGTTATATACATTTTCCGCACATGTTGTGTGGCCGTTATAACGTTTTCCCCTTTGTAATAAACTTGTTCGTTGTTGTGTGTTAATACTTCATTGTTGTGGTTCATGCGCATAAATCACTGATTTTCCGCATTATGTTGTGGTTCATTGTCCTGCATTATGTTGTCGTTCATTGTCCTGCATTATGTTGTGGCTCATTGTCATAAACATCGGCGTCTGTGCACGCAGGACGAAGGATACGGTCACCGAACGCCGTCGTCGACGGCGCCGCAGACATGCGAAGGGTGAACTAGGAATATTCGGCATCCTTGTCATATGGCTCACCATTGCGAACCACTACTTCAAAAGGGTGCACAAGGTGCCCCAGTTCGTAGGAGACTACACTAGGGCACGATGGGTTGACCAGATCCTCACCCGCACGACGAAGCGGTGGGGTCAAATGCAGAGATCAAGGCTCCGAGGGTTGATATTGCTCAGCAGATTTGGAACGACCGTCGCGGAGGCAGGTAAACCTTGAATGGTCAAGGCGCTAGAGTGTGGTCGCGCCTCATTCGTCTTTGTATATTTGGTACATGGTTCTAACTAGTTCATATGGCCATCACCTTTTTGTATCAGCCATATTGCCAATCGCCTATGATGTTGTGGGTAGGTTGGTTCTAAATACTTCATGTAATGGACATATGCTTATTGTCATTTTGTATATTGGTACATGGGTCATGTAATGAATCCAGTTTGGAAGCGTATGGTCACTTATGTTGTCTATGAAATGATCAAAGGAAAACGATGAAAGTATGTGAACAACAAGTGTACTGGAGGAATATAACTTTACGCTGCATAACTTACGGTTAGGTTAATGCACCATTGCAAAAGGGTGCAACAACACTCGGCTTACAAAAAGGGGTAAGCATGCCGAGGTTGCACGTACATGGTTCCTACATCCGAGGCCTCGAAATGCACAAAATTGGGGCCCAAATCCAGAGTTTCGTTACAGGTTCACAACGACCATAAACAACTAATACAACACTTGGAAATCTTCACAAAAAAGGGTAACAACAGCAGGTAGAGGCGATGTCCTAGGGGCGGGCGACCAGAGGCATGATGATCAGCAGCATGAGAAGAATAATCCAGCCGAGGAGCCTGACCATGCAGGAGAGCCTCTGAGCCCGGAGCTGGTCGCTTGCATGGTCCACCCAGCGCCCACACATGAAGGAGCTCAGCTCGGCCACCCTCTGCACGAGCTGGTTGTTGCTCGCCTCAGAGACGACGAGCGTGTTCGTCAAGGAGATGTTGTGGTCCCTGGTCTCCTGCAGCTGGTTGTTGACGGCGGTCAGGGCGTTCTCCCTTAGTGCGTCTTGGGCAAGGAGGCCCCGGATCTTGGCGCGCAGCTCCTTCAGTTCGTCGGCAGCGTAGGCCCAAAGTGCATTGTCCTCCTTGTTGTCCTCGGGGTCACGACACTCGGAGTCAGAGTCGTCGTCATCCCGTGCCGCACGACGACTTGACTGGCCATGCTCGTATAACGACCTAAGCCACGGGTACTTGCGAGGGTCACCGCTAGCGTAGCTGCGGTCACTGTCGGAGTCGGTGTCGGACTCGGTGTCAGAGTGAGGCCACATGATTCCTACGTGGACAAATACAAACAACAATCAGAGGAGAAGCAACAACATTCACATGAGGACAACAAACTGAAAAATGGCAATTGCCAACACTTCAATTCTCAATTCAATAAAGGGATGGAAAACATCGTGACCCATACGACTCTACATGAGCTGTTGAACAATTGCCAACACTTCAATTCAATATCTGTTCACACCAATACAATACCTATTGCCACCAGTTATCACCCAAACAAAATGAAGGATCAAAGTAGCCATCATTAATTCATTAGCTATGGACACAACAGTCATCACCCAAACAACAATAAAATGCAACCACAACTAGAGTAACACTTCAAAACCATAATGGCAAAAAATATTTGAAATGCTCACTGAAGAACAATTGAGTAGAAAATAATTTTTTCTTGACGGAGCACCTCCATTCCTTTCTGCAAGATGATTTCAAAATGTTTGTGACTTTCAGCATAAGAGCAATGTGTGAATAATAATATTGAAATGATCAGTCCAAACCATCACAAAATTCAGGAAAAAAATTGTCACTTTGAGCAGAACTGGATGTGTGAATAATAATATTGAAATGAGCAGTCCAATCACACATTGCAACAACAGACAGTCAAACACAGATAAATGAAGAAAGATATGTAACAGGTTTGCAAATATATGACAAGTGAATACCTACAGATTTCATATGCATAATGAAGATGTTAACCATGAAAGCTAAATTCAAATACAGTAGGATATCGATTAGAGTTCAATTCAAATGGGGATGATATCATCAAGTGAAAGCCATCGAAGAAACAGGATGAATGTGATCAGATTCTGTGCATTATATAATCCAATTGCAAGCACTGAGTAGCACATAAAAAACTTCACAAGCAAGATCCTAATTGACAGGGGATGCAAATACCTGATGAGTTGGGACAAAACCCCATGAACACAAATGCAAACAAACAACGAATAAACAAAAACCCGAAGATAACCACAAAAATGAACATATCAAGATCTGCCAACAATGGTTGTAGATGCAATAGCATAACACATGATCAAATGGCAACTGCAAAGCATGAAGATATACAAATGGAGTGCATTTTTAAGCTGGATGCATAACTGTTGGTTTCAAGTTGGATGCATAACTGTTAGGTGCAACCTACTGATGTTCAATCGAAAACCCTACACTACTACACATTTGCAAAAATTCAGAGTGATATTTCAATCGCACCCCAAACATGGAAGAAAAAATCGAAGCTGTCAATGTCAAACTCTAGAACCGTAAACATGGAAGCGAAAATCACAACTTCCAATCGAAACCCTAAACGTTTGAACAAAACCCTATATTTCTTCAATCGAAATGGGAAGGACTGTAAAACCCACCCAAATTCGAACCGAAAGTGGAGCAGTAGTGGGAAGAAAACCATTAAAATCGAAAGAGATGGAGATGAACGGGATTACCTGCCTTCAGTTCGTCGACGCAGAGTTCAGGGAAGAGATGATGGTCGTCGTCTCTGGAGAGGGTTTTCGAATCGTGTGTGAGAAGGATGGAAGGTGATGCGGGACCATCTTCTACAACTCCAGACACACCCATCACACTTGGAGAAGGACCAATGACTCGAGCTAGAGCTAAGAAGCTTCAAAGAGACTCATTCAACTTTGTGGGTCATGCTTTGTTCTCGAGCAAGGTTCAACTCCCCGAGCCTACATTGAAGACATACATGTGCATTGGAGTGCAAATGGAGGCCGAGCCACCTTAGTTAAAGCTTGGGCCGAATTTCTTTAAGTATTGAAGCTTATTTTCAGCTTAAGAACATTATTGGGCTGAATTGGGCTTTTCTAAGTTATTATTTTTAGAGACCTTATTTATTTATGTTTTTAAGTTTATTAAGCCCATTAGAAAGTAGATCTATCTATTTCTATCTAGTTAGGCCGGCCAACAGGCCTTAGTTCTCTATATATTTTCGATTCAGCTTTGTAATTCAATTGGAACATTCATAATACAAGTTATTCTTCTAAAACGTGTGAAACACTTTAGAGAGAGAGATCCGGCCGGATTGAGTTGTGCTCTCCGTGATCTCGAATTGATTGATAATCTCAGCTTGGTTTGCTTTGCCGTTCATCAACTTCGCAAGACTTGGTGAATCTAGTATCCACAAGCCCCCTCCTTGTGCCTTCAAGTTGTCCGCTTGATTGTGTAGGGTTGTAGAGGCGGGTTGTGTAGTCATTGGTATTGGTTCCTATCCTCTGAGGAGGCCTGGGGTCTTTATCTTGTTCTGCATAGATCGACTCAGTCCTTATCGGTCGTGTCTTTTCATTCTTTGTTGCAATTTCGAGTCTTTATCGAGTCTTGTTCAACTTCTTTGAGTCGACATTGAGGACAGCCTCTGTTCTTGGTGTTTCTTGGTCGATCTTGTCCTATCTTGATCGATTCTTGAGAGTCTTGCTGCGTTTCTTTTCTTTCTTGTTGAATCTTGCATAAATCTTGCATCTTTCTTGTTAGTTCTTGCTGCGTCTTTATTAGTTCTTGATTATTCTTGCTTGTTGTCGAAGATCGGACCAACCTACGGCTAACCCCGTATCAAATTGGTATCAGAGCTTTGGTTTCCGACATCAAGATTGAGTCTTTTTCTTTTCCTAAACACAAAAACCAAAAAAAAATAGAGTCTTTTCTTTGTTTGGTCTTTTTTTACTTCTTGCATTCTTTATTGATTATTGCACTAATCTTGAGTTTGTGATTGTTTGTGGTTGCATAGCCTAAACACAAAGCCTAGCCGAGACCGTGGAGTCGACCAAGTGGTGAACACAGCCTTTGTGAACACCCTAGAGCCGACGGCAATTTCTGTCCCCATAGCCTTGCTTGGCCGATTCTACATACCACACAAAGCAAACCCTAGTTTGTTCTATCTTTTCTATCCTTTTGTTTATCTATTCTATCTTTGGAATTTTGATTTATCTTTTATCTAATTCCATTTATCTATTGCCTATCAAAAATCAGAAATTTTAAGTTGTTGGATATTAATTTCCATTATATCTATCAACTATCTAAAAAGGCACAAGATAGATCCTATTACCTAAATTAGCCATTCTATCTATATCTTTACATTAGGGCTGAATTTTCATCTTTTATCACCATCTATACCAGATTTTCGAGTCCTATACATTAATTTGAGTCTTTTCTTGCATTAGTTTCACATTTAAAAAAAAAAAAAAAAAAAAAAAAAAACAGTAAATTAAGGTCCGAAAATTCAAAAGAGAGAGAAAGTGTTTGTTAGTTGTTGATCTAGTGCAAGAAAGCTCCCAAGGACATCATTGGTGAACCCTCTTCTCAGCCCTAATCAACATACCTATCCCTAAACACATACACCTCCACAAAATTGAAACCCTACCTTGCAACTACAACATCATAACTTAAGGTTTTCAATCAAAAGAGGTAAATTTCCAAGTTTTCTTTTGCTTTCTTATTTTCTCTTTGTGTCGAGTACTCTTTCTCACCTTGATCGAGTGCTGTTGTGTGCTTGCTTTGATTGAGTCGAGTGATCTCAGCCCCTGCCGAGTTCTCTCTTGTGTGTGTCGAGTGATCTCAGCCCCTGCCGAGTGATCTCCTTGTTGTGTCGAGTTGATTCCTTGCAATTACCCATCTGTTTGCTTGAATCGCTTACTGCTGCTGTCGAGTGCTCTTTCTCCTTTATCGAGTACTTTGCTGTTTGTTTCATTCACTACATACTTTGATTGCTTAGTTTTTGCTTGGTAGTTGATTTGCCCAAAGCGGATTGCCCTAGCAAGCGTGATATATCAATCAGAGAGGGAGTGTGAGCGAAACAAAATTGTGAGCTGTTTATAAGTTTTACTAACCTTTAACTTAGTTCCTTGTTTCTTTGGTCTTTGTTATAATGTCTACTAATCAGGGAAACAATGGTGGTAACAATGCCACTAACTCAAGTGCAACAGTGACGCCCGAGCAATTTCAGACCATGATGAACAACATGGCGACTATCATGAACAACACAACGGGTGTTCCTGAATCATTGGCTGCGCTAACAGCAAGGGTGGCTGCATTAGAGAGCTCTAGGCCTAGTGGTTCGAACACCATAGGTCAGCAAGAGCGAGTTGAGATACCTAATGACGAAAGAGAGGTCGTTAATCCTAACCCTATTCCTAATCCTAATCCTCATGTCAATGTTAATTTAGATAATCCTTTATTCAATGAAAACAACTCTCCACAAGGTGGGAGAAATGATCGGAATAATGGGTTTGTTAATGTGCAAGGTCAAGGACAGGGAAGGGGAAGAGGACGTGGCTATCAAGAGCAATTCTATTACTCGGAGCAAGATGACGACTTCCAAGAAGAGGAGTATTGGGAGCAACGCCCGAGACGGAATCAAAGAGGAAATCAGAACCGACCACCTAGGTTCAATGACGACGACGGCATGGGTAAGGTTAAGGTAAAGATTCCTCCTTTTGATGGTAAGACTGATCCAGATGCTTATATTGATTGGGAAATTAAAATGGAGCAAATCTGGAATTGTCATAATTTCTCAGAACCTAAGAAGGTACAACTAGCATCCCTAGAACTTCAAGGATTTGCATTAATCTGGTGGGATAATCTTGTTAAAGAAAGAAGAAGATCCCTTGATGTGCGCTATTGCTTCTTGGGGACAATTAAAAGTGGTAATGAGAAATAGGTTTGTACCTCAACATTATGATAGAGAGTTATTGAACAGATTAGAAAACCTTAAACAAGGTAGCAAAACTGTTGAGGAAACATTTAATGTTATGCAAGAAGCTATGGCTCGAGCTAATATAGTAGAAACTCATGAGAAAACCAATGTTAGATATCTTAGGATATTGCATCCCGCTTTAGCTCATGAAATTGATTACTTTCCCTATACTACTCCTACTGATTTGTTACATCTAGCTATGAAAGTAGAAAAGGGACAACGCTACAAGAGCCAAGCTAATAGGATGTCGAGTGGCCAGCAACAAGGATGGCGCCAAAACCGGCCCCAACAGCCCCAAGGGCGCTCGGAAATGGGTTCTAGAGAGCGAGCTCAGCAGCCCCAATGGAGGAGTGAGAGTCGACAGCCCCAGCAGCCCCTCGACAAAGGAAAAGGTCCATGGAATGGACGAGAATCGTCTAGGACATCTACTGGTCCCAAAGGGAGTAATCCTAACCCTTCTACCCTTAGATCTAGAGATATTGTGTGCTTTAAATGCCAAGGTAGAGGACATTATATGAAGGATTGCCCTAATAAGAAAACTCTCATGGTTAATCACTTAGGAGAATATGAATCTGAAAATTCTTGTGATGAACATGACGAGCATGCTAATGACAATGATCAGAACTTAAACCTTGTTTGTTATGAAAATGATGATGATGAGGTTGAATATGAGCATGGAGAATCTTTGATTGTTAGGAGAGTTTTAAGTGTTGTTCCTACACCATGTGATGATAATCAAAGGGAAAACTTGTTTCATACTCGTTGTCTAGTTAAAGGAAAGGTTGTAAATGTGATCATTGATGGAGGTAGTTGCTGTAATTTAGCTAGTCAAAAAATGGTTGACAAATTGCATTTACCTACTGTCCAACACCCTAGACCTTACAAATTGCATTGGATGAATGATTGTGGCTTATTGAAAGTAAATAGGCAAGTTAAAGTGCATATTAAACTAGGACATTATGAAGATGATGTTTTATGTGATATAGTGCCTATGCAAGCTTGTCATATTCTATTAGGCCGTCCTTGGCAATCTGATCGTAAGGTTATGCATGATGGGTTTACTAATCGCTATACCTTTACTTTTCAGGGAAAGAATGTCATTCTCAAACCCATGACACCTACGCAAGTAGCTGATGAGATTGAGAAGCGCAAGGTAAGTAAAGGTGAGTTAGATCAGGAGGCTCAGTCGAGCCAAGTGGATCCTCAAACTCGATCTAAGAGTGTGTTCTTGGCTTCCAAAAGCACATTCATGGACGACTTTGCAGATGGTGGAACTGTTCTTATGCGCCTTCAAGCTGTCACCTCGTGGTGATGGACCATTTCGAATCAAGAAGAGAGTGGGCGACAATGCCTACCAATTGGAGCTTCCTGGAGACATGGGCGTGAGCGCTACATTCAACGTCGCGGATCTAATCCCTTACTTCACTGTGGATGAAGACTTGGATTCGTGGTCGAATCCTTTTCAAGAAGGGGAGGTTGATGCGGGACCATCTTCTACAACTCCAGACACACCCATCACACTTGGAGAAGGACCAATGACTCGAGCTAGAGCTAAGAAGCTTCAGAGAGACTCATTCAACTTTGTGGGTCATGCTTTGTTCTCGAGCAAGGTTCAACTCCCCGAGCCTACATTGAAGACATACATGTGCATTGGAGTGCAAATGGAGGCCGAGCCACCTTAGTTAAAGCTTGGGCCGAATTTCTTTAAGTATTGAAGCTTATTTTCAGCTTAAGAACATTATTGGGCTGAATTGGGCTTTTCTAAGTTACTATTTTTAGAGACCTTATTTATTTATGTTTTTAAGTTTATTAAGCCCATTAGAAAGTAGATCTATCTATTTCTATCTAGTTAGGCCGGCCAACAGGCCTTAGTTCTCTATATATTTTCGATTCAGCTTTGTAATTCAATTGGAACATTCATAATACAAGTTATTCTTCTAAAACGTGTGAAACACTTTAGAGAGAGAGATCCGGCCGGATTGAGCTGTGCTCTCCGTGATCTCGAATTGATTGATAATCTCAGCTTGGTTTGCTTTGCCGTTCATCAACTTCGCAAGACTTGGTGAATCTAGTATCCACAAGCCCCCTCCTTGTGCCTTCAAGTTGTCCGCTTGATTGTGCAGGGTTGTAGAGGCGGGTTGTGTAGTCATTGGTATTGGTTCCTACCCTCTGAGGAGGCCTGGGGTCTTTATCTTGTTCTGCATAGATCGACTCAGTCCTTATCGGTCGTGTCTTTTCATTCTTTGTTGCAATTTCGAGTCTTTATCGAGTCTTGTTCAACTTCTTTGAGTCGACATTGAGGACAGCCTCTGTTCTTGGTGTTTCTTGGTCGATCTTGTCCTATCTTGATCGATTCTTGAGAGTCTTGCTGCGTTTCTTTGCTTTCTTGTTGAATCTTGCATAAATCTTGCATCTTTCTTGTTAGTTCTTGCTGCGTCTTTATTAGTTCTTGATTATTCTTGCTTGTTGTCGAAGATCGGACCAACCTACGGCTAACCCCGTATCAGAAGGTGAAGGGTCGGATTTATGAGGAGAGAGGGAAGGGGAAGGGGCAAATCCGGGATGGGAACCCTTCCCATCCCGTCCATCTCCCCCAAATTAGATGGACCTCTCACCCGCGCTCACCCTCCGCATCCTCACATTCGCATCCCGCTCCACCCCCTCGCATCCCCTGCCAAACGCGCGGACGCGACTCCCAAGAAGCCACCCCCACCCCCGGCATCCCCTCCCACCCCGTGCCAAACACGGCCTAATTAATCTTTGTTGAAGTTCTTGATATGCAGCGATGTTTGAAACGGTTAATCCCCCTCTCAAGAAGACATTAAGAGAATTATAGGAACCTGATATGAATTCGCAAAGTCTTGCAATCAAACTTCCTGAACTCTCCGAGGATTCTAAGTTTGGATACGAATCTGATTGGTCTTCAATTTTTCCAATCTTCCGTGAATTGTCTAGAGATGAAGCCAATAAGCATCTTTTGGAGTTTATTAGTGTTTGTGACAGAATCAGACCTCAAGGATTTATTGATGATCAACTTATGCTGAGACTGTTTCCGTTTACCCTAAAAGACACAACAAGCGATTGGCTTCACTACTTGCCGACATGAAGCATCACTAAATGGTTTGGCCTGAATAAGGCTTTTCTGCAAAAATACTTCCCTGCTACGCATTTGAGCAAACTGAAGAAGCAATTGACCATCATAGAGAAATCATATAAGGAGAGTCAATATGACTACATTGTGAGATTTAGGAAACTCAAGGCAAGTTGTCCTCGGCATGGTATAGTAGATGAGGATTTGATCCTCTATCTTTATGAAGGGCTACTTGATCATGAGCGCACCTTCATCAACGCTACTAGTGGAGGGGATATTCTAGACAAGACACCTAAAGAGGTTATGCCAATCTTTGATGGGTTAGCTAATGCTTCTCAGCAATATAGAAAATCTCAAGGAATTGAGGAAATTCACAACTTGGATAACTCTAAAAGGGGCTGCAAGGAAGAATTTATTAACTTGAAAAAGATTGTAAAGAACATGGCTACTCAGATATCTCAGTTGCAACCACCACTCATAGATAAAAAGGATGGAATTGAATAGGGCAATGCTATAGGGAGCTCTATCTCTGAATTACCTTAAGAATCTTCTCAAGAAAATTCACCTAGAGATGAAACATTGAGATTGTTGATTGACAAGATGAGTGTTTAAGAGAAGATGTTGGGTCAAATGGCTAAAGAGATTGGATAATTGAAAGTGAAAGATTCGGGGAAGTTGGCATCACAAGTGGTAGTGGATCCGAAGGAAAATGTGAGCACCATGATTCTTAGAGGAGGTAAACAAGTGAATGTGCCCACTGAGAATATTAAAGAGAGGTCTAAGGAGGTGATTGATGTTGGAAAAGAAGAGAAAAACGAGACGGAGGCTCACTGTAAAGACGGCGGTCGCCGCCCCTCACCACGGCGCCCGCCGCCCCCTCTAGTGACCGAACCGATTTTTGACGTTGTTGAGTCCCCAAGGAAATCATCCAAGGAATGGTATTCTAAGGTTTCAAGAACTGCATCACCCTTTCCTCATGGGTTAAAACTTGATCGTAAGTGGGAAAATGAGAAGGAGGTATTCGACACTTTCATAGTGAAAGTTTCACCAAGTGCCAGGTAAACATTCCTCTCCTTAATCTAGTTAAATCCGGTCCTCGTTATGCAAAATTCCTTTGAGAAGTGTGCACAACCAAACGAACCCAGCATGAGAAAGAGAAAGAAGGTAAGGAACAACAAGAAAATTTATCATTGGTTTTTCAAAAGCGATTGCCTAAAAAGTGCGGAGACCCAGATATGTTTTCTCTTCCTTGTACGATTGGTGAAGTTAAATTTGAAACTGCCATGCTTGATCTTGATGCATCTATTAATGTGATATCGTACAAGTTATATGATGGGTTGGGACTAGGGCTTCTGAATGAAACTAGGGTTGTTATACAGCATGCTGATCGCTCTCGACTCCACCCTAGGGGGGTAGCTGAAGATGTGTTGATTATGGTTGATGATCTGATATTCACTGCTTATTTTTATGTGATTGATATGGGCCTTGGTATACCCGAGACACCCATCATACTAGGTATACCCTTCTTGCAAACTACAAAAGCGAAAATTGATTGTTTTGTTGGGGTTTTAACTGTGGAAGTTGATGGGAAAAATGGTTGAATATCTGATTCCTAATGGGAAATCTGCTGCATATTCTATGAGTTTGGTTTATGTTGTTGATATTTTCGCTAAGGATCTCATGAGTATTGATCGTTCTAACCAGTAACAGGTTGTTTTGGAATCCCCTTTGGGGGACTTATCTCTTGATTATGCTTTGCCTAACAATATGCATGAATTGTCTGTGGATATGGATGCAAACTCAGGAAATTGGTCCCCTTGATATAAAACTGAACCATTGAATCATTCATGTGAGAAACTTCATCCGTCTGTCATTCAGGCGCCTGAAGTTGAATTAAAACTCCTCCCTGATCATTTGAAGTGTGCATTTTTAGGAGAGGGTAATACACTTTCTGTGATTATATCTAACAAGCTTACTTTTGACCAGGAACAAAGGTTGGTGGATGTCCTTAGGAAACATCGCACTTCCTTAGGATGGACCATTGTTTATATCAATGGAATGGATCCGAAGTTGTGTATGCATCGCATACTCATGGAGGATGATTCGAAGCCGATAAGAGAACCTCAACGAAGGCTGAATCCCCCGATGATGGAGGTCGTCAAAAAGGAAGTCTTAAAGCTCTTTCAAGCAGGTATAATTTATCCTATTTCTGATAGTCAATGGGTAAGTCCGACACAAGTAGTCCCTAAGAAGGGAGACATCACAGTCTCTGAGAACCAGGAAGGTGAGATGGTACGTATAAGGGTACAAAGTGGTTGGAGAGTTTGCATTGACTGTCGCAAACTCAATGTCGCGACACGTAAGGATCACTTTCCTTTTCCTTTTATTGATCAAATGTTTGAGCGCCTTGACAGACGGTCCTATTATTACTTTTTGGATGGTTATTCTGGATACTTTCAAATTTCTATTGCACCTGAGGACCAGGATAAAACCACTTTCACATATCCTTTTGGTACTTTTGCTTATAGGAGAATGCCTTTTGGATTATGAAATGCGCTTGGTACATTTCAAAGATGCATGATGAGTATATTTTCTGAGTATGTTGAGCATTTCATTGAAGTGTTTATGGATGATTTCAATGTGCATGGGAATGATTTTGATTCTTGTTTGCATCATTTGTCACTAGTCCTTAAGAGATGTGTTGAAACCAATTCGGTCTTGAATTCTGAAAAGTGTAATTTTATGGTTGAACAAGGGATTGTTCTTGGTCACATTGTGTCCAAGAAAGACATTAAGGTATATAACGCTAAGATAGATTTGATTCGGTCTTACCTTATCCTACTATTGTGCGCGAGATTCGTTCTTTCTTAGGCCATGCAGGATTTTATAGGAGGTTTATTAATGATTTTTCTAAGATAACCTCCCCATTATGTGAACTCCTTAAGAAAGATGTGTCCTTTGTGTTTGATGATAATTGTAAGAAGGCTTTTCATGAGTTGAGGAATCAGTTGACTTCAGCACCTATTATTCAGGCTCCTATTTGGACTTTGCCTCTTGAGTTGATGTGTAATGATAGTGATTATGTCGTTGGGGCTGTTTTGGGACAAAATTTTGGACTTGGTCGATGTCGAGGGATGGAGAGGGAATGATGATCGATGTCGGATAACTTTGCATAATGAAAATTATGAAATAGAGCAAATAACCAAACACGTAAAAGATTAGATAAAGGCCAATTTGCATAACTAGCCATATAAAAAAAATACTTTGCACAAATAGCCAAGTGCCTTGATTATTTGCATGGGGTAGAAAATGGCTATTTTGTGCAAATAAAAAAGGTAACCGGGAGAGGAAGTTGCAGGTGAAGGTGAGACCGGTCACTGTAGCTCCTTCATTTTGCTGAGAGAAATGAGGAGGGGAGGTGCTGCACATGTCAGGGAATTGGGGTGTAGCTCCAATAAAGTAGGGTAAAAAGGGGGGGAGCATTTATGAGGGGAAATGTAAATGATTGTAATTAAGGGTGTCAATCAACTCTTATAAAACCTTGATTGATGGGTGTCATTCCTTAGTAAATGCTCTGAAAAAACAAAGCCAACATAGGAAATTAGTGGCATGGTGAGGGCAAAGCATCACCTTCATATCTGGGAACAATGTCCTACCAACAGAAGACATTAGTTTTACCAAACGAAGACATTCGTCTTACCAATAGGCCAACTATGTCCTACCATAGTTGGAATTTTGGAGATAATATGGAGGGGAATGTCCGTAGTGGTTTGGGCGGGATGTCCGTGTAATTTTGGCGCCAAAAACAAGGTTCTTCATTGGGGGAAGACGGAATGGCATCTGTCTTACCAATATTGTATATTTATCTTACCAATATTATATATCTATCTTACCAATAGGCTTAATATGTCATACTATACCTGAAATTTTCGAGAAATTTGGAGTGGATTGTCAGTAGCTTATTTGGCGGTTGTCAGTGTAATTTTGGCGCCAAAACGGGGTTCTTCTTTGGAGGGAAGGGGTGAGCATTTATGAGGGGAAATCATTGCATTGATGGGTGTTCCCCAAGCACATATATAAGCTTGAGAGGAGGATCTCAAACACCCCAACATGACCTGCAAAAACTCAGGCAGAGCAGGAGAGAGTTGGTAAGGACGGGGGAAACCCAACCGTGCATCCGAGGATACCATACAGTTGTCATCCTACCAATAGTACAGTTCTGACCTGCCAACAGTGTTGTACTTTCTTACCATTCCAGGAAAAGTGCAACAAGTTTGTTGGTGGCAGTGGAAGCGATGGGTAAGTCATCTTGTACCTTTCCTTTGTAGGTGCTCCCCTTTATTATATTAGAACTATCCCCCAAGCTGATACTCTTTTCCCCTGATGTACCCCAGGTGATAAGGTATGCATCAATGTGGTGTTCGGCGGTTGGTGGGCTTCCGTAGGTGGGAGCTTGGTCTTCAAGGGAGAGGCACGTACTGCAGCAATGGTGGTGCCACAGAATATTTCCTACGACCAACTGAAGGGGAAGATAGTCTCGAAATTCGACGTTGACATGGTGTTGTACGACATTGAGCTCACCTACCTCCCTCCTTCCATGGGTCGGGCAACTCCAATTCGGGCCCGGGACGACGATGACATTGAAGCCTACAAGTTCTATAACACTGAATACGGCACACGAGCATGGCCAATAGCACTGCACGTAACCTTACAGATGAAAACGACAAGCCCTTCAACAGCCTCCGGTGAACATTAGTCGGAAGACTCGGACGGGGAAGACGAGGTCTCCACTCCCACCCCAGGGGAGTTGCTCCTAACCGGGCCTCCCAGCACGCAGGAAGACTTGGAAGTTGATCTGGACGGAGGCAGAGGGTCGGAGGATAAGGTTCGAGGCATCGTCGATGACAAAGGGATGTTGGACGACCTTAGCAGTGACACTGGAGGGGCCTGCCGTTGTGCTGAGTGTCTAGCGGGGGAGGGAGAGTGTTGTAGGCCTGCAAAGGATAGCATCAGTGGGAAGCATGGGGGTCTTGCTGGGAGTGGTAAACAATCTGGTAATGGTAGGACGGAGGACAATGTAATGGTCTGCCAGTCTGACGAAGTTGGTAGGATGGACGACAACATAATGGTAGGACAGGAAGAGGAAGTGGAACAGCTTAACAAGGAGGAGGGTGGTGATATGAGCAGGTCTGATGCCATCCGACGAGGAAAGAAAGTGGTGATCGTCGATAGCGACGACGATGTGGACGTCCTACCCCCCCACGGAATGGAGGACATCATAGACGTAGGAAGCTCCGACGATGACATGATCGTGGGTGGTTTCCCCGTGAAAGTGGAGGGTGGGAGTCCGAACGAGACATCTGAATCATGGGATGAGGAGGCTGAGGTAGCGCTGAGAGAGATAGAGCAATCGTACCAAGAACACAAACAGCCCTTGCCGACATTGGAGCAAGTGGAAGCGGACATGGATCGGTCCATTCCTCTAGTCGGAGACCCTCGGTCAATGGTGAGTGAGTTACGTGAGGGGGAGATGTTCGATACCAAGGCTGACATTCAGTCCCGGGTGAAGTGGGAAGCTTTGCGTGGGTGCTTCGAGATTCAAGTGAAGCGATCCACATCAGACAGGTACCTGGTTGTGTGCCCCGAACCTAACTGTTCATGGTGCTGTCGGGCGTCGACCTATCGGGAAACTAAGAGGTGGGTGGTTCATAAGTTCGTGGACACACACACTTGCAAGGTTAGTGTCGTCAGCAACTACCACCGCAACGCCAATTACAAGCTGATGGGCCAGAGTTTGGTATCCGAGTAAGTTCCTAAACCGGTGTAAATGTGTTGGTGGAAATGTTGTTGGTGTAACCCGTTGATCCCATCTTTGAAGTTTTGGTGGGTCAGGGAAGGAGCTTCGTCCCCGTCAAATCAGGAAGATGATGAAGTCTCGGTTGGGCGTGGACTGCAGCTACTAGAAGGCACGCAGGGCGCAGGGAGCCGCACGGGACGTCCTCTACAAAACCTACGAAGAAAGCTACGAGCGGATGCCCTCATACCGTTACATGCTTGAGCGAGCAAACCCCGGGACCGTAACCACATTAGTCCGTGATGATAACCAGCAATTTAAGTATGCGTTCGTTAGCTTGGGTGTTTGGCGGGCAGCCATCCCACACCTGCGCCAGGTACGCCAATAACACGTTATTAACATACCAACTGTTATATTTCATCTTACCAATTGTAGACGTTTGTCATTCCAATACCTTTTTACCAATACTGCCAGTTCATCCCACCGTTTATAATCCTACCAACTGTGTAAGTTTATCTTACCCAATGTGTTATATTTTCTTGCCATTGACATAATTCTATCCGACCTTATTAAGCTGATTGACATTGGCAGGTATTCTCGGTGGATGGAAGTTTATTGAAGGGGAAGTATCGTGGTTGCTTGATGTTTGCGACTGCCCAAGACCCAAACCACAACCTATACCCCGTTGCATTTGCCATTGTCGACGGGGAGAATGATGCGTCCTGGAGTTTTTTCTTCCGTCAAATGAAACGCGTAGTCCCGGATGAGCCCCATGTGGTGTGGGTCAACGACAGGCACATGAGCATCACGAAGGGAATCCGAGCAAATTACGACTTGGCAAAGCATGGCCGCTGCACTTACCATCTTTTTTAGAATGTGAAGGCATATCACAAGGCGGGTGGCCTTCAAAATCTGTTCTTCCTGATGGCAAACGCGTACACCGTTGCAGAGTTCAATGGCCACTTCAAAGCATTCAAAGCCAAGTCGCCCACTGGTGCTGAATACATTAAGACAGCCGGCTTCTCCAATTGGGCCCGGGCTTTCTATCCCGCCAATCGGTTCAACGTGACCACCACAAACCATGTCGAGTCCTTGAACTCAGTTTTCCTTGAGCCTCGTGACCTGCCCGTCACCTCCCTGGTGGAGAGCATAATCGACAAAGTGGCTGAGTGGTTCGCGACGCGCCGGGAGCTAAGTTCAAATCCCGAGAAGGTTGTGACGGACCATGTGGATACCGTTTTGAGGAAAAACGCCATGCAGGCTATTTGTCTGGAGGTGAAGCCTTTGAGCGAACACGAGTATGACGTCCGTAAAGGGGTGTCCGCCTGGCTGGTCAACCTTTCTGCTCGGAGTTGCACATGTAAGCACTTTCAAATTGACTAGATTCCATGTCCACATGCCCTCGCCGTGGCCAAGGTACGTCGGATCGATCCATACTCCCTCGTCCATCCTCTGTACAGGGCTGAGGCTTGGCGCGCGTGCTACGTCAATGTGGTTTACCCAATGACACCTCGTGAGACATGGGTGGTGCCTCCACAAATAGCTGCGACAAAATGCTTGCCGCCGGTGGTGAAGCGTGCGCCGGGAAGGCCGAAGACGAAGCGCTATCCGTCGAAGGGCGAATACAGGGGGCCAAAGCGCCGTCGATCGTAGTGTTGAATGGTGGACGCTCTAGTCAGCTGACGAACTTATTTTGGGCATCGACTTCCATCGCCTTGAGTGTGGATTCTGCCAGTATGTTTTTTGCACGTGTCTCGTATTGTCGTGTTCCAAGGGGGCTAATTGTGATGCAATCTTGGATTCTGCCAGTATGTTTATCGCATGTTTTTGGTACAATCACATGAACTAGCGCATCTATTAAGTATTTCTCATTTTGTCCTACCACTATCACCGCTATAACTACCCAATAGTTTAAAATTATCCGACCATTACCTTTGTTTTATCTTACCAATAGCGTCTCAACTTCACTGCAATTGACGTCCTCAACAATGTTTAATTATCTCATGTCATAAGTGTCGTCTTATCTTGCCAATTGTTTCGTCTAATCTTACCACTTATAACATTCATGAAAATATAATACAACACACAAACAACCTTGGGTGTAAGTAGGAACTAATTAACGTGAACCATAAATACCAGTTTTAACCATTACAATCAGAAAACATCATACCGACCGTGAACAAAATACGCTACAAACAACAACATAAGTTTTGAAACTAACACAGGTGTCCAATCGACCAAAGTTTACTTAGAAGTTTCCAAACCATGAGAGAATGTCTTAACAAAAAGGAGAGAATGTCTTAACAAACAGGAGAGACCTACAACTCGTGGCGCTGGATGGAGAGCCCCAAGTACTGGCGGTAGGGGGCAATATAATTGTCGTTGACGCTGTCGAATGTCTCTACCCCCTCTGCCACCAGGTGGATAGTCCTGATAACGTATGCCCCACAGTCACCGCTGCACGTGAAGGAATTAACAACCAACATTAGTTACAAATCGTCTTACCACTTCCATCAATTTATCATACCAATGGATGTAATATATCATATCAATAGTCCTATTATATCTGACCAATATTAGTAGACGTACATAACCCAATAGTTAAGAGAAACTTACGAGGTTTCGTTCCTAGGGATCTTGGCGGTTCGGGTTATGGTGAATTGGTTGGGGACATCGACTGTGTGCCTGGCCCGGAGCTCGACATAAAATTGCACCACCACCGGTATCAGCTTCGCAACAGGCTCGAGGTGGGCTTGAAGGTCCTTCTCCTTTATCTGGTACCAGTCAGAGTCGAGGACTTCTATGTTCCACTTAACGAGGTCGATGACGAGCCCAATCCAGTGCTTCACCTTGTACAACCAAGGAGCTAATATCTTCGCGTTCGCCACCGACCAAGTCCTCCCGTGGTGGTCCGGCAGTGTCCCCGAGAAGTACCTCAGCAGCACTTTGGACACATTGCGCTGGTTAATGCGGTTCACATCGCCAGAAACAGCGTCCAACTACTTCACCACGGCTTCCTGCCAGTATGGGTCGACCACCACGACACCCGACTTTTTATCACCCTCCCAGGCGTCCAATGCCTTCCGGACCAGGAGCATGGACTACTGGATGTGCTGCGTTAACAGGTACGTTCCAAATTCCCGTGAGGGCTTGTCCCATGACGTAAGTGAATAAGGAAACATGCGTTACAGGACAGAAGTTTGCGTACCTCGGTGGAAAGCCATACGCAGGGTGATATTAGGTTGTTGAAGAACTCCTTGTTCAATTGGGTCCCGTCTGGGCCCTTCACCTGCGCGGGGAACTTCTGATACGGGGTTAGCCGTAGGTTGGTCCGATCTTCGACAACAAGCGAGAATAATCAAGAACTAATAAAGAAACTCAAGAACTTAATCAAGATCGATCAAGAACTATAAAGACGCAGCAAGAACTAACAAGAAAGATGCAAGATTTATGCAAGACTCAACAAGAACGCAGCAAGACTTCAAGAACTCGACCAAGAATTGATCAAGAACTCCAAGAACGATGCAAGACAGCAACAAGAACAATAAAGACTCGATAAAGACTCGAAATTGCAACAAAGAATGAAAAGACACGACCGATAAGGACTGAGTCGATCTATGCAGAACAAGATAAAGACCCCAGGCCTCCTCAGAGGGTAGGAACCAATACCAATGACTACACAACCCGCCTCTACAACCCTACACAATCAAGCGGACAACTTGAAGGCACAAGGAGGGGGCTTGTGGATACTAGATTCACCAAGTCTTGCGAAGTTGATGAACGGCAAAGCAAACCAAGCTAAAACAAACCAATTCGATGATCAACGAGCACAGCTCTAGTTGGATCAACAAGACACTCCATGTGTTTCACACAATTTGAGAGATCTAAATTCTATTCATCATGTTCTAATTGAATTACAATAGGAGAACTCGGAATATATAGGCCACACAGGGATGTTGGGCCGAGTTAGATGATAGAATAAGATAAAACTAACATCTAATGGAAATAATAAAAATAACCTTAAAGTTTCCTAAAATAACTTAAGTAAAAGAAATACTAAAAATAGGAAATAAACATAATGTTCCAAAACTTAACAAAATCCCGTCAAAACCAGCAGCAGCTCAAAGAATGTGGATTTCGGCCAAGCTATAGGACGAATCTGGAAAAACCTTCAACAGCAAAGTTGTAGATCTCTTCGTCCTCGTTCCAACCAGGTATGGCACGCCTCAATCCGATCAATATTGAATCCGTACGACCCATTTTACAGAGACGTCGAAAAGCTGTCAAGTTGCTGAACGAATGTAAAAACGCCAAGCTTCCACCTTTGGACCTTCTCCCATGGTGGAGCCTTCTTCTTCCTCTTGATAAGGACATCATCCGAAGGTGTCTTGGATGGTCCCGCATCAATCTCCCTTTCTTGAAAAGGATTCGTCCTCGAATCCAAGGTCGCATTTGATTCCGCAAAGGCATCCACACGAGCTCCTGGATCGAATACCACATGTCCATGGAAAACCTTCTCAAGGCTGATTGGTGTAGGGATTGACCACTCCTCGATGGTTATTATCTCAGCTTCATCTACAAAATCAAGAAACGAAATTTTATGAGTGCATAATTCAGATTCCACATTAATGCCATGATGTTCTAACTTAATATGCACTTGAGCTTGGTCAATGATCCCTAAGTTTACATCCAATGCTAGCAAGTTTTCTTCCTTTTTCAAGACTGAATTTTCAATTAATTCAAGGCTAGCAATAGTAGAAGAATTTGCACCATCAATGATCATATTAGAAACTTTGCCTTTTTCTAAGCATTTAGTATGACATAAATCCTCTCTTTGATTATCATCACAAGACATAGGTTGAACATTTAAATTAATCAAAGAATCATCATGTTCATATGTAATGCAAACATCATGATCATAGGCAAGTAAATTAAGATCTTGATCATTATTAACAAGATGATGTACATGATCAGTAATCAACGAATTATCTATGCTAGAAGAAACATTAAGTTGAGTAGAAATGGGATGAGTTTCTTCCCTTTCAATTGGTGGCATTTCATCTCTCGGTGGGACTCCTTGTACGAACACTGTATTAGAGCCACAACGCTGAAACTCTATTGTCGCAAGGCTGTTTTCCATCTTAGCTATGCTTGCATTCATCTTAGCTATGTTCTCCATGAAGGTATTGTACCAGTCATTGCTCTGGCTATTAGACATAGCAAATAAAGACAAACAAAGAACTATGTAAAAGTTAGAAAAATATAAGCAACCTCACAAGTGTTTCGCTCACACTCCCTCTCTGATTGATATGTCACGCTTGCTAGGGCAATCCGCTTTGGGCAAATCAACTATCAAGCAAAAACTAAGCAATCAAAGTATGTAGTGAATGAAACAAACAGCAAAGTACTCGATAAAGGAGAAAGAGCACTCGACAGCAGCTGTAAACACTTGATTCAAGCAAAAACAAAGGCAATTGCAAGGAATCAATTCGACACAACGAAGGTGCACTCGACAGGGGTCTAATGCACTCGACACTAACAGGAGAGAACTCGGCAAGGGCTGAGATCACTCGACTCAATCAAACACAACTCGATAACAGCAATAATCAATTCGATCCAAGCAACAATCAGCAAGAATCAACTCGAAAATAGACTAATGAGTACTCGAACAGCAAAACAAGCACTCGACTCAAACAAAAGAGAACTCGACCAGGGGGAGATCTCTTTGACACACACACAATAGCACTTCAAGAGAATAGAAGTACTCGACACAGCTAGCAAACAACTTCGACAAAGCTGTAAACAAAGAGAAGAATAGAAAAACTCAAGAAAGAATGGAAATTTACCTCTTTTGATTGAAAACCTTAAGTTATGATGTTGTAATTGCAAGGTAGGGTTTCAATTTTGTGGAGGTAAGGTAATGTGTTTGGGGAGTTATGTATGTCGACTAGGGCTGAGAAACAAGGGTTCACCAATTGTCCTTGGGAGCTTTCTTGCACTAGATCAAACAAACACTTTCCTTTTTTTTTTTTTTTTTTTTTTTTTTTTTTTTAACTCACTTTTACCCCTAGTGAATTTTATCCTCCTAGGTCCAAGTTTTAAAACAAATTTCGAAACTGATTTTTTTTTTTTTTTTTTTTTTTTTATACTAATGCAAGAAAGACTCTAAATATGTAATAGGACTCGAAAATCTGAATATGGTGGTGATAGAAGATAAAAATTTCAGCCCTAATGCAAAGATATAGATAGAATGGCTAATTTAGGTAATAGGATCTATCTTGTGCCTTTTGTGATAGTTGATAGATATAATGGAAATTAATATCCAACAACTTAATAAAATCTGATTTTAGGCAATAGATAAAAGATAAATCAAAATTCCCAAAGATAGAATAGATAAACAAAAGGGTAGAAAAGATAGACAAACTAGGGTTTGTCTTTGTGTGGTGGTAGAGTCGGCCAAGCAAGGACTTATGGGGACAGCTAGGGCTGCCGTCGGCGGTTAGAGTACACAACAGGGCTGTGCACACTTGTGGTCGACTCCACTGGTCTCGGCTAGGCTTTGTGTTTAGGCTATGCAACCACAAACAATCACAAACACAAGATTAGTGCAATAATCAATTCAAGAAACAAGAAGTAAAAGACCAAAACAAGAAAAGGACTCTTTTTTTTGTGGTTTTTGTGTTTATGAAAAGAAAAGACTCAATCTTGATGTCGGAAACCAAAGCTCTGATACCAATTTGATACGGGGTTAGCCGTAGGTTGGTCCGATCTTCGACAACAAGCGAGAATAATCAAGAACTAATAAAGAAACTCAAGAACTTAATCAAGATCGATCAAGAACTATAAAGACGCAGCAAGAACTAACAAGAAAGATGCAAGATTTATGCAAGACTCAACAAGAACGCAGCAAGACTTCAAGAACTCGACCAAGAATTGATCAAGAACTCCAAGAACGATGCAAGACAGCAACAAGAACAATAAAGACTCGATAAAGACTCGAAATTGCAACAAAGAATGAAAAGACACGACCGATAAGGACTGAGTCGATCTATGCAGAACAAGATAAAGACCCCAGGCCTCCTCAGAGGGTAGGAACCAATACCAATGACTACACAACCCGCCTCTACAACCCTACACAATCAAGCGGACAACTTGAAGGCACAAGGAGGGGGCTTGTGGATACTAGATTCACCAAGTCTTGCGAAGTTGATGAACGGCAAAGCAAACCAAGCTAAAACAAACCAATTCGATGATCAACGAGCACAGCTCTAGTTGGATCAACAAGACACTCCATGTGTTTCACACAATTTGAGAGATCTAAATTCTATTCATCATGTTCTAATTGAATTACAATAGGAGAACTCGGAATATATAGGCCACACAGGGATGTTGGGCCGAGTTAGATGATAGAATAAGATAAAACTAACATCTAATGGAAATAATAAAAATAACCTTAAAGTTTCCTAAAATAACTTAAGTAAAAGAAATACTAAAAATAGGAAATAAACATAATGTTCCAAAACTTAACAAAATCCCGTCAAAACCAGCAGCAGCTCAAAGAATGTGGATTTCGGCCAAGCTATAGGACGAATCTGGAAAAACCTTCAACAGCAAAGTTGTAGATCTCTTCGTCCTCGTTCCAACCAGGTATGGCACGCCTCAATCCGATCAATATTGAATCCGTACGACCCATTTTACAGAGACGTCGAAAAGCTGTCAAGTTGCTGAACGAATGTAAAAACGCCAAGCTTCCACCTTTGGACCTTCTCCCATGGTGGAGCCTTCTTCTTCCTCTTGATAAGGACATCATCCGAAGGTGTCTTGGATGGTCCCGCATCAACTTCAGGAGCTAGGCCAAGAAGTCGTCTCTCTGTTTATCAGTGACCATCCCCTCCGCAGCTGTGTCGGTGGTTGGACACGATGCCTTTGCCCCCTTCTTGGCCCGCTTAGCGGGTTGAGTAGCCACGCAGTCCCCTAGCTTTGATGAGATCTTCCTGACACGCTTGCCTCTCCTAGGCTCCAGCTTTGTCTCCTAACACACCCGAGTTATGTTCAAACAGCTTAACATTATCCAACCAAAACAGATTCAATATTATGCCAAAAGGGTAAATATATCCTACCAATTGGGTTATTATATCTGACCAAAATCAACTGCCCTTTTTATCATACCAAAACGCACCTTTTGTCTTACCAACAGGATCAGACTATCCTACCAATAAGTAAGGTTTACCTTTTCCTCTGCATCGCCTGCATCAGACTCACCCTTGGAACCCTCCCCTGCAGCTTCTTTTACATGCTCCTTGCCCTTCTTAATCTGTTCCTCAGCCTGCACCACCTTCTCTCCATCGTCCTTTCCCACGTCACCCTCCTTTGGCTCCTCCTCAACCTTTTCCTCAACGTCCTCACCAGTGCACATGCCCTACCCCTTCAGATCAGAGTTCAGCTCTTCTTTCTCCGCCGTGTTATCCTCAACGTTCTGTCCCTGTTTGCCCGAGCCCTGGTCATCATTATTCATCTCTTCCTTGTCCTCCGCCTTTTCCTCAACCTTCTCAGCATTCTCAACCACGTCAGCCACAACCTTGTCCAAATCTTTCTCAACATCCTTCTCAAGGACATCGTCATCCAATACATCAACAAGATCCTACCAATTGCACATGTATGTCATACCATATGGCATAAAATGGTTTACCAACACACAAACATTATCTTACAAATTGCACATATGATGGACAATGGAGCACATACCTTTCCCTTGCCGGTCCTCTCTGATAGCGCCTTCTTGCAATCTCTAGAAACTACAGTCACCTTCTCGTCGAGCTCCCTGAACCTGGACCCCATCTCCACCATCATGCCCTTGAAGAGAGCCTCAACCTTGGCCACAATCCGGGCCTCCAAACCGACGCTCGACGCGTCTGACCCAGACTGGCCGGTTCCCTAACTGGGTCCAGCAGTGGCATCCTCATGTCTCCGCTTATCTCTGCGGGCCCTCATGTGGTCGCCCACAATCTGATCAAAGAAGACGTCTAGAGCGTCTTTCTTGTACGATGAGTGGGGATACGCATCTTTTTCCTTATGGGTGGGATGCAAGATGGGCTCTAGCTTCGCCAACAGAACGTGTTCATCAATTGGGTCGTCGACGGGGGCGTCCAGGCTGAGGAAGGACTTCACATTCTCGTATCGTATGTGCGAGTTTGGCGTTTCCCATCGCAGACACCTGGGGATGATGGTGTCGTCGATGTTGCGGTCAAAATGATTCCCAATCTCAGAGAAGGTCTCGTACACCCACAACTGCAGATACAATATGGTAAGATATTAGAACGCAGCTGCACACACATTTGGGTAAGCTAATATTACACATTTTGCATGACATCTTCATAGTATTGGTAAGATTGAAAGACACAGTTTGCAGGCAAACATCATATATTTGGTAAGATAGAAAAAGACTGTTGGCATGATATAATTGCCTATTTGGCATCCCACAGTCACACATATTCTGAAATAGTACAGGTTTTGACTCTTTTTCATAACTTGGCTAACCTGAAAGGCCATGGGGAACCCGTATAGCGCGTACGTTGGCCTATCTTTCAGGTGAGCTTTTGCGGCAACCAAGTCCTTCAACGTACCGACCAGGCTCTCGTGTAGCCTCTCGTACACAAGTCGGCCCCAAGGGAAATCCAGAAACCACGTGTCCTCCAAAAGCAGCTTAACCACCCACCCTCTAATTTTTGTCTTCTTCTCCAAGCCAAAAAGAATGCCCTCCACAATGACTAGGAGGGCAAGCTTGTACTTCCTCATTAGGGAGCCCGAGTCCGTCTGTTTTTCGTGCTCCCAAGCACTCTCGATATCCTTCAAAGTTACCTTTTCTTTCTTGAAGAACTGGTAGACGGCGTCCTTGTGATCCCCCTCCATCACATCCCTAAGGGGTGGTGAGCAGTTTAGCCCCGTTATCAATGCGAACTCGTGAAGCGAGAATCGCACGTGATGCCCTTGGATGGAGTACCACGTCTCGTGTTGCTTCCGGGTCTTCAGCTGCCACAGGAGGCAATAGTGCACCAGCTGTGCGGTGAACTTGTTCCTCCACCACATCTTCACTATGCCTCCGAATTGGCTCTTTGTGAGGGCCTTCACATCATCACGATCGATGGCTAAGTCGAGTCCGTCCAGGAGGTCAAAACTGGAATGTGATAATGCCCTTCCACTGAAGTGGTCCTTCTCAGCCACAGCCAACACAGCCTGCAATAGATGTAACACTCTTAGGTCCCAAATTTTTTTCCCAACCATGACTACCAAAACAAGGGAACTATCTCAGTTTCCTTACCCCCTGGCTGCTTGGTCCTGCCTTTGCTTTCCTCTTGCCGGCCTTTGTCATTTTTATGGTTATTGCACAAAAGGTTCCTGCAACACAATCACCACACACATGCATTCAGACATTCAGATCACCTCATTAGTCATACCAACAGTGTAATTTTATCCAACCAATAGAATATGATTTTCTTACCAACTCGGCTATCTTTTTCTGTCCTACCATATTCGAATTTCATACAAGTTTGGTTCATTTTACCTCCTTCCCAACCCAAGAGATAGCCATCGGTATTTCACCAACACCAATTAACCAACAATTTATCATACATATAGGCATTTAACCAACAAGTAATTCACACATTAAGTTTCAAACATATAGCCAAACAACTACTCTGTCATACCAACATGTCTTACTTGTTTTCTTCTTTTTACCTCTGTCACAACACATCATATAGGCAATGAGATTATACAAAACCAAATCACCATTTATTCATCATATTTTGAGCATTTCATCAAACACTTGTTGGGCACTTACGGTTTCAACATTAAAAAACCAATCTTCCAAAAAATTCTTTCACCCCACTCGGCTTACCAGATGTTCAATTTTATCCTGCCATATTCGTTACCCGGTCCTACGATATCTGCTACCACAATTTCAGACACAACCTTGGATCATCAGTCCTACCCCATCCGACCCCCTCCTTGCCCTTTTGTCCCCAATTTCTTACCCAATATCACCTAACCCTTACCCATCCTTTTCCCGACACCCACAAACCCTAATCGCACCCACCTCCGCAAAATCGACTCACAATGTCACCCCTAACCCCCCTTCTACTTCATTCATCCTCTACTGCTAGACATCTACCCCAAAATCGTCTCAAATCCTTCACAATAACCGCATGTAACCGCACCCCCAATACACCAATTTCGCAACTCAAACCAAATCTCCACAGTTTCTTACCTTTTTCTTCGTCTTCAACCTTCTCCTTCCTCACAGGCGATGACTGATGGCCTTCTTCTTCGACGAGTTCGTCCTCCCTCTCTCTCTGTGTATCGCTTCTCCTTTCTCTCTCTGATGGCCTTCCGTCTCTCTCTCTCTCTCTGTTTCGCTTTCAAATGAAATTAAACCGTCTCTCTCCCTCCCTCGTTTTAATTTGACAACCCACTACAACCAGTTACAAACAGTTGGAAATAACCGGCTGTTTTATTTGCACAAAATAGCCCGGCCATTTTGGCCCATTTTTTCACCCCCTTGGCTATTTGTGCAAATAGACCCGTTTTTTAGGCTATTTAGTGCAATTTTCTCTTAGATAAAATAGTTATGTAATCACATCAAAGGAGCAAGCTTTCGCCTTTTTCAACAATTAGACAACTCTTTCAAGTAACCCTAATTGTATCTATCAATTTTATGTTTATAATTTAAGTTGTTAACATGAATATCTATTCTTTCGAGTAGGAAATAAACATAATAAGGATAGTGGATTATCCAAGCATAACGAATATCGAATGTTACCTCAGGCGCGCATAGCTATCGTCGGGCTCACCCCGACCCTAGAAGAGGGAAACTAGAAACAAAACATGATGAAAGAAAACAACTCTAAATTAAACCAAGAATTTAAACTTACAAAACCTTCAATCTTCACTCTAGCCTCTCCTCCTAACTACTTGCGCCCGAAGACGACTTGACTTGAATTCATGAAGAACCAGCCCCTAGGGCTTTATTAATAGGCTCCACTCCTAGCTACTCTAGGAATGAACATCTTTATCTCTATCTAACTTCTATTTATCTATATCTAAAAATAAATGTTTGATAAATAAATTAAATGAAACAAATAAAATTCCCCCTAGGTAAAATCGGGAATTACTAAAGTAGATAAATATCTTCCATCTTGATAGAATATCCTTTCCTTCATATGGAAGAAAGCCCACTCGGAATCTGAACTCGAAATCTACTCGGATTGGCTCTGATGGTCCACTCGATATCGACTCAGTCTTCTCAGCTCACTCGATCTTGGATCTGGAGTGGATTTTGACTAGGTGTTACTCGATATCGAACTGGTATAGTCGATATCGACCTCTTCTTCAGCTGGTCGATTTCTGGCATTTATGGTATATTTCTGGCTCAGCATTCGTACTCGATATCGACCATGGGTGGTCGATGTATATAAATATGCGTTGGAAAGCTCTTTTCGAGGGATACAACTCTCATGAAGACACTAGAACTTGATTCAAAATGATGAATGGTGAAAAGTGGCGTTTTCTCCTGCTGCACCATCATGTGCTCTTCCTTAGCTTCTCCTATGTCTTCATGACTTTCCTTTAAGCTCCAAAGTGCGATCGATTTATGCGAAATTAAACAGAAACTTGTGTAGACCTCCATATATTGCAAATAAACATAAACTACACAAATCTCATTTTTCCCAATATAAAAGTATAAAATATAGACATAAATCGAAGTAAAAGATGACATAAAACATGGTGAAATGAGCGCACATCAACACCCCATACTTAATCGTGTTTGTCCTCAAGCAATATTTTTAATGGTCATGCAGGGGAACTGCGGAAGAAATTAAACTCTCAACATATAGATTCATTCTTATATAACCATGCAATCAATTACCATCATCGAAAATGTACTAATGTCATCAAATCCATGCTTGTGAATAAAAGCAACATCACACATAAAAGGAGGATTATGTAAAAATAATTCATACGACAAAACATTAATAATTGAGAGGACTTTTATGCTCAACGGTGAAGAAAAAGGTAAAAGGTATAATGGTGGGCTATATTTGGGAATTGTGGTGCTAAATCCGAGGAGAGCTTTTCAACTTTGCTTTCCTTGCTTTGATGCACTTTCTCCCTTCATATGATATTTCACATCACTCATCATCTCTTAGTTCACTCTTTACTTTTTTCACTTATATGGTTTAGAGGTTTTTAACGATATAGTTTTGTAATATTAATGGGTATATATCCAATCGTGAGTGTTATAATATTATATATTATATGTATTAGGGATATGGTTCTACGTGCTCCCTTCTCTCTAGCTGCCTCCTATGTGCTCTCTCTTCTTCTGTATATTCTAATAAAAACCATTTAATTTATTTCTTAATCCTATTACAATAACTTGTCCTAGCTAGTGATTGTCGGTTGATGGTGACGAATTTTTTTTTAGATCAAAGTTGAACAAATAAAAAACCTGTCTGGTTGAAACAGCAATCCAAGTACGATTATCAAGTTCGAATAAGAAATAACCTAAAGTTTAACATAAAGAAGCAAACAATATAGTATAATTTGATACCATAATTTATCATACATTATGGTTTATACAGTTAATACTCTGTTGTCCAACCTAATTTATCAACTTGAGAGCTACACTGCAACGCTTAGCAATTAAGTCAATCATGTGCCCTTGTTTTTCACATCTTTTTCTCCCAATTTATATCCATGGTTTCTAATGGTACGTATATATCAAGAAAATAATCATTGGATAATATAAAATGAATAAAAGAGAGACATATATGGAAACTGCAAAATATATATATTTCATATATATTAACTTAATGACCGTACATAAAAGTAAGAAATTACATTAGAGAGAATCAAACCAATTAATCCCCCAAAAAAACTGGGCAATTACTAAAAATAAACCCCAAAACAAACAGAAGCAGAAACGTTAGTAGCAGCAATCTACGATCATAATCATCAAATAATAATTTCTTCCATTCAAAAATCATATGTTCCCTCTTTCTCACGGAAAAGTGATTTTTTTTTATATATTTATTTTGTGATTTTATACTATAGTTTTCATGCTTTCACAAATTAATTTTGAAATTCAGTTTGCGTGCTATGGAGGAAGATAGAGATGGTGATCACTTTCATGCCACTGCGACGATTGGCTCCAATCACTACCAGGCGTTAAATCAAACATCCCTAAGTGGCCCCCACCATCACCCCCACCTCCGCCCCCCGGAACGCCGTGCCAATTGCCTCCGGCCAGGACTCCATCGCCGGTCCGACCGTTGGAAAGAAGATCAACGCGGACCGTCTGATCAAACACCCCTTGCCCCCAGTTATCTACACCGTCCATCTTCTCCTTTTGCCAATCCCGAGAACTCAGATTCTGTAACAATAACTGATTATTCACCTGGCTTTGCTGGTGCATCCCAAACGGCGTCGTTTCCGAGTTCGTGAATCCAAGCAAATTCTGGTTCTGATCCCCGTTCATTAGGCTCACAAACCGTCCGGCCTCCGTGAACACCCCGCCGTTCCCGGAATTGCTTCCTTGAATCCCCGCACCGCCCTCGAAGTTCGCATTGAGCACCCCCGGCGTCGTTGCAAGGCTATTAAACGTCGCCGGAGGCTGTTCGGAGAACGTGAAAAGCGGAGACGACGAGTACTCAGATCCGGCTTCACTAACGGCCTTCGCGACGCCGATCGCCTTCCCGGAGCAACCGATGTCGGCGTTGGCGGACGTGCTTTCGCTGCTAGAGCCGGAATTGGATATGTGCCGATCCGTAGCGGCGATCGACATCGGCTGCGAAGGGGAATCGGATGGCTTACGCTTAGAGCGCTTGGATTTGCGGCACCCTCCGCCGACAGGGACGTTACGGAGGACACCGCCCTTGGTCCAGTACCGGCGGCAGTTCTTGCAGAAGTGGCGCGGCTGCGAGAGATTGTAGTTGTTGTAGTAGCAGAACTTGGTATTCAAGGAATCACAGCGCGGACACTTGAGTGCCTGCTGGTGATGGTGACCATGCGGCGCCGCTCTCATCCTCCGATCACCGAAGATCCGTCCGCCTCCGCCGACACCGCCGCCGGCCCCTCCGCCGCCTAATATCTCGTGCACATCCTGCATACCGGTTCAATCCAAATCAAAAGCAAAATCGGAATTGAGAGAGAGGGGAAATTGAGGAAGCTGAAATGAAGGTAGCTCCGCGTTCATCAATGGCGGTACATTGTGCGAGTTTGACAAATATCCCATCCCACTCTAGATACTTGATCACCTGTCCTGATCCCATACCCCTATCAGTAACCCCTAGGGAATGACGAAAATGCCCTTACCGCCATTGCTCATAGTAGTGAACGGTGACGTGGGAGTGATATTGAAAGGACAGGAACGGACCTACTATATATATCCGTGTAGATTATGGGCAAGTAGATAGGGGCATCGTGGTAAATTAAGCGTGAATGTGGCATGACTCGTATGACTTACAAGGCGGGGGTGGGACGTGGACAAGACCGTACGGGAGCCGTGGAGGGAAAAGGGGCCGTTGGATGGGGGACACGTGGAGGGCGGGAGATGAGAAACGGAACAAAGGGGAGGGTGGGGAGTTGTCGCCTTGTCGGCCACCTTAGAGCGTCCGATCAGGTTAATAGTATTAGTAGGCACTATTGATTGAAGGAGGGAGAAGTGCGCATCCCTCTCATATCCTCTCTGGTAGGCTAGGTTGGGTGGGGGGCCACCCCTTGATCGTAGAAGGTACCAGCTTCAAATGGAGATTAGGGTCGACACGTGGCCTCCTCCAATTCGCGGGATGGGACTTGTACATTGTACTCCTAGCTAGGCAAGTGGGTGAGGTTTGGCTCCACTCCGACCCATATATTTTCCGATTTTCCCATTCATAACACTACTAGGGATGGCAATGGGTCGGGTGATGGGTGGATGATCTACTTCCGTTACCCGACCCACCACCCAAAACCTTTCTCCCTACCCGACCCATCACCCACCAAATATTTCACCGGCCCCGTGCACCCATAACCCACCGGTTAATCGGGTGGATCGGGTGATAATTCGGGTGAAATATAAGTCATTAAATTCAACAAAAAAAAATATAGAAAAACATACGTCGAACACATCGATGGATAAACAAGAAGCAAATATAGTCAAATTCGGTCAATTACGTGTAAACATCCATAACTTTCAACACTTCAAGCTAGAAGTCTTAGAAATAAAAAAGACATTACAACAATAAGTCTTCAAGAAAAGCAAGACTAAAGAGAAGGAAAGTGTTTGATAGGTTAGTTGAATTAGGGTTTAGGGGTATATTGGTAATTTCGTATATATAATATAATTATATTATATAAGTCGGGTGACGGGTCGGGTGATGGATCGGGTGATGGGTCGGGTGATGGATGGGAAATGCCTTCACCCGAATCCGGCCCGACCCATCACCCGTTCACCCATCACCCACTTAATATCCGCCTTAAATCGGATTTTCACCCACTTTTTCGGGTCGGGTGAGACGGATATCCGTCGGGTGCGAGTGAAACTGTCATCCCTAAACACTACCAGCTTCAAATGTTGGTGGAGAGACAGATCTGGCCTGTGTTGAGCCCATCTCTCTCCTCTAATTCTGGCCAGCTTGATTTGGAGCCGTTGAAGAGAGGCTTGTGTAACCCTAATTGACGGGGCTATATAAGCCATCTCTCTGCTATATATAGTGTTCTTGGAGACTCATTTAGGAAACCCTAGCCTCAGAAAAAGAGAGGTCTGATGTGAGCGATGAAGTGAAGACGGTGGTCCGATGAGCCTCCATTGTGGTTGCGAAGCTCCTCCTCCGTGAGAAACTTCAACGAAGTTTCTCGGTTGCCTTCAGGGGGCATCTCCTCCACTGTAGTAACGATTGGGATTTTTATCAAAAGTGTTATACATAGAGAGGTTGTAAGATTATACGAGTATCTTCAACAGATACTCTAAAATATTTCTAGAATGGAGAAGCAAATATAAAAACATTTTTAAAAATTATAATAAAATTCCAACAATTTCTCTATTTTACATATTTATAAATTTAATACATGTTTTAATATCTATTTAAAGCACGCGTGCGCGCGCGCACACAGACACACACAGACACACACATCATAAATCTTATAATAGCATGAAATTATAAATAAAGTTATAAATAAATAGTAATTTCAACTTGCAGTTTTTTATTGTTTTTTATAGTTGAAATATCCATTTTGTCATCACAAATTGTATTCTCATCTTATATACACTATGTCATTTTAGGTAATTTCAATTTTTTTTTGTAAAATTTCTTTTCTACCCTTAAAAGTCCGAATTTAAAAATATTAAATTTTTTTATTTCAATGTCTTTTTATAAATCGTTATATTTCATCAATTTCACCCAACTTTATATTTTTTATTAAAAAAACCAAGTTACAACTTCAAAATTTTCTTAAATCAATCATATATTTTTTAATTGAATTATCAAAATATGACTTTTAGGTTTTATTAATTATAAATGGGCATATTTCATCAGTGTCACCCAACTTTGTGTTTTTTCTTAAAATACCCCAAAGTACTGCAACTTTAAAGTTTTCTCAAATCAACCATATTTTATTTTATTTTAATTAAACTACCCATATTGTAACTTTTAGGTTTTCTAAATCAACTCGACATTAATCAGATAATTATAATAAGAAGAAGAATAGAAAAAACAATATCTTTTTTAATTGTAAAGATTATGATTTTCGAACTTTATAGTACATTTTGAGTTTCTTTTTTGTTTTTATTAATAATTTGTTTTAAAAAGACTACCTTTCTTTACATTTTTTAAATTGAAAGACATTATTCTTATCACCTAAATGAAAATTTTAAAATACTATACTTACAATTTTTTATAATGACACACTTATTATTTTTACTATTATAGAAATTTAATTCTAAGGAAAATAAACCAGTACGTTAGAATTATTTGTACATATGAATATTTACATACATAGGTTTTGGTTCAAATGTAAAAGTGTCTTAACATGCATGTATAAACTCCTTATCATGTAAAATTTACATATATATATATATATATATATATATATATATATATATATATATATATATATATATATATATACCCACGCCCATTAAAAAGGTCATCTCACCTTGTTCATCCTCCCATTTTCAGATTTGAAAAATAAACCTCATCTTCATCTTCCTAGTTCATCCCTCTATGTCTCCCTCTCAACTTGAAATCCATTTTCCCTTGGCAGTCCGTCTCTCTCGATCATTTATCAGGCCTTCGACCTGGGGTTCGATGCCACTGGATCCAAACTCTCGCTACGAAATGTGTGGCGCCGAATCCAATGCTCTGGGGCTACTTTGAGGGAGCGGTTTGTGTTTCTGGGCAATGAGATCGATGATTTCATCATTGATGCAATTATCAGTCAATTGCTTCTTTTCGATGCCCAGGACGTTAATTGTTTATCAACTCCCCTAATGGCTCTTTAAGATTTGCTTTCTTGGCCCTTCTCTTTTTCTAATTTCGTGTAATTTTTAATTTCATTTGGAACTTTTGTTTTGGATATTTGATGCTGAGTGTTGAACAACATAGCTTGCGTAATTTTGTCCTAATTGAGTGATTTTAACTGGTTTTGTGGTATTTGCAATACATGTGAATAATTAGAGTAACTAGCTGATACGACTTTGCTATGCGCAAAACTGTAATATTAATAATGCATATTTCACATACGCATTATAGGTATTTCTTATTGCATTTAGATAGTGGTTTTGCTTATGTTTGAGTCTAGTTTCGTATATTACTTGTGAAGTATTCGAGATCGGAATCTACGCATGCATTTTTAGTGTTTATTATGCAGATCTACATTTCGACCTTCAAGGGACTTTGGGAAAAGCTTAAGAGACATGTTTTAGAGCATATGGAGGTCGAAAAAGAAGCTAGAGAGGAGCAAGGAAGCATGAAATTGAAGATAATTGAAGACAATCGAGGAAATCTCGTCACTGTAAGGGCAGCACACGCCGCCATTTACACGACGCCCGTCGTGGGCCGGTTTCCAACGATTCCGATTTTAGATCCGAAGACCATATTTTCTATTATTATATTATTATTTCTATTAGGGTTTTGCCGACTCCTTATGAGTCTATATTAGGTTTATTCAGTTCATTCAACCGTGTGTGGCTATTGTGTGAGACTATGAACACTATTAGAGATAAAGAGATTTGGCCTATGAGTTGCTAAACTCATAGTTTCGCATCTGATTCGAAGACATGATTGTTTGGATTGTGAGGATTTGATTCTATTTAGTTATTCATATTCAAAGTTATCATCTTGTGCTTATTGATTATATTTGTGTTTCTTTCTATGATTGATCACCATGTTAGGAATTGCATCTTAGCTATGAATTCATTATTGTGTTCTTGATAGCAAACAATGTATTTGAAGTAGTGATGTTTCTTTATCTTTGTAGTGGATGATTTCAATTGATCTATGTTGTGGAGATGTAGGCTAGGGTTGATTAGGGTTGTTCCGGTTTGTCTTAATTGCATTAAATCAATATGCCAATTTGTCTAATTACTTGAGTCCTTAATGCTTTTCTTTAGTGATATTGAATAAGGTGATTGTATCCCTGCAGATCTCTCAAATTTAGTCAACTAGACATGTGTCTATGAATAATTGATAGATCAATCCTAGGACCATGAATTCCAACCATTGTTAGAGAATTACAGTTGAAATATTTCTTCTACCTTATTATTAATCTACTTTGCAACCATAAAGTTGATTACTTTTACATCTTGGTTACTTGCTACAAATCATTGTTTGGTCATAAGAATTCTTGTTAAGAGTTATTGAATAGGAAATCGCTTCTCCCTGTGGGTTCGACTCCGGACTTAATTGCTATACTAGTAGTTGTTTGGTTTATCAAGTGATTGATTGACTAATCTATTGGTTTTGTGTTTGAGTTTGGATTATATTACTATTTTGCAAAGGGCAAAAGTGCCAATGACGTTCGTCCCGCATAAAATTCTTGGCGCCGTTGTCGGGGAGAAGAAAGGAGTTTGCTTTTTTTTTTCTCTTGCATTTACTCTTTCTTTTGTTTTTGTTTTCATTCTTTTGTTATTGAGTCTTTTGTGCCCTTATATGGTTTAAACTAGATCTTTTAATTCATTACCTTTGTCTATTGATTATGAGATTGGAAGATCACTTAGGTTGAAAAGGATGCTCGAGTTTAATACAAATAAGGAGATGGGAGACGGAATTTTTAATCCGCCAAGAAGAACCCTAAGAAACCTAATTAAAGGGATATAATTTGAGTGCTCAACCACTTGCAATTAGCCTTCCTGATCTCCCTGAGGGTTCAAGATTTGAATACAAGTCGAATTGGTCTTCTATTTTACCCTACTTTCATGGATTGACTAGGGAGGAACCAAACAAGCACCTTGCCACCTCTGTGAGTGTGTATGATAGATTTAGATACCAAGGCCTTACCAATGACCAATTGATGTTGAGAGTGTTCCCCATTACCTTGAAAGATTCTACAACAAGCGATTGGCTTTAATACCTACCCCCAGAAAGCATTACAACTTGGGTTGAATTGAAGAAAGCTTTCTTGCAAAAGTACTTTCTTGCGAGTCGCCTCAACAAACTTAAGAAGGAGTTGTCAAGTATTGAGCAATCACCTACGAAGAGTCTTTATGAGTATGTTGAGCGGTTCAAGAAGCTTAAGGGTAGTTGTTCGCAACATGGTATACCCGAGGATTATCTAGTGCTATATCTTTTTGAGAGCTTGCTTGACACCGATAAGAGTTTCATCAATGCTACTAGCGGAGAAGATATTTTGGATAAGACACACCAGGAAGCAATGAAATTTTTTGAAGGGTTGGCTAATGCATCGCAACAATATGGGAGACACCAAGGAGTTAGAGGAGTTCATAAGTTGGATAGTTCTCGAGATGCATATAAATCAATCACGTCAGCCTGGACCTTGTGGTGTTTGTGGAGATCCAACTCATCCGAATGATAAGTGTTCTTGATTCAAGAGGACATTTGCTGATGTGAATGCTATGGACTATGGACCATGCCAAAACTTTGGTAAAAATTACAATCAAGGCTACAATGGGAACTATCAAAGTGGATTCAACGGCAGAGGCCAGCAAAAACAAGTTCCTTTCCAAAGAGGACAATTTGAGAATCGTTAGAGAAACACTCAACAACATGATAGAGATGAGACATGTTTTATAAATTGTACATATATTTAGGTCTCAATGCATTATCTAAAACTTGTATTACTATACAACTCACTGATCGTTCTAGTATTAAGCCCAGAGGATTTGTTGATGATGTTTTGTTTAAGGTAATTGATTTGATATTTCCTGCCGATTTCTTTATTTTGGACATGCAACAACGTACGTCTGAAACCCCAATTTTCTTGGGAAGGCCATTCTTACGGACGGCTAAGACTAAGATTGATTGTTTCGAAGGCTCGCTAACTATGAAATTTGATGGTAGAAAGATTGAGTTTTCTATATTTGAGCCTATTGTTTCTTCTACTAATGATTCTGTATATGTTCTTGACTCTAATGAAAGTAATCATAGGAATGAATCGACTGGTTTGTTAGATGCTTCTATTGAAACTGAATCATTGCATATTGAGTCTTCTAACAGAAATGAAATTGGATGAGGGAAATATGATATTGAAAGGAAAATTGAGAATTTGTTTAAGTCACATGACAATGTGTCTAATTAAAATGATTACATTGCTATCCTCTATGAGAAATTGATTCCTAACAATGTTGAGGTTTTTGCAATTTCAGGGCAACCTCCAGGAGTAAATCATTTTAAAAAGGAATTGATTGATACAATTGATGGGTATGTTGGAGAAATTTCTAAAGTTCCCCCTCTTGTCTTGAAAAGGACAAGTGTTGAGGATCTTGATGGGATAACTTAATAAAGAAATGCATCACGTCGAGCCAAAGACGTGAGACACAGGCGCTTCTTGGGAGGCAACCCAAGGTAGTTTACGTAATATTATTTCATTTTTGCATTTAGTTTTTCAATTCAATAAAGTAGGATCACTCGTTTCGCGGAATAACGGAGTGATGGTAAGTTAGAACCTTTGTTGGAGGTGAGTTTTGCTTGATTTGAATACGAAGTCACATTCCGAGGATGGGGCGCCCGCCGCCCTTCACACGGGGCCCGATGCCCGATGCCCTTGTGTTCTTGACGAGTCAGGATGGGGCGCCCGCCGCCCTTCTATCTTTTATTTTTGATTAATTTCGTTTAGGTTAGGTTAGTTTCTTTATTTTCCATCTTATTAGGATAAATTTCTTTATTTTTATTTATTTTTAGGATTAGATTATTTTTATCCATCTTTAGGTTAGATTTATTCTCTATCTTAGGTTAGTTTATTTATGTTTTATCCATTTTCATCTATCTTAGGGTTAGCTTTTCTATCTAGGTTTAGTTTCCATTATTTTTATTAGGAAAAAATTCGGGTGGGCAAGCCTTACCCGAAGGCATCTTTTCGGATGAGGTCAAAAAGACCAGAATTGTTATAAATATCAGCACCCCAGGTAGAGTGGCAAAGATGTGCAACCTTATCAGCCACTCTATTGCCAAGTCGGGGTACATGAAAGAAGACGACTTCTTTCATAGACGATAGTAAACGTTGTACATCAAACAAGATAATTTCGATTTCCCAGGGACATGTGAATTTGTTGTTTAAGTAGTTTATTATAGGGGTGGGCGTGGGACGGGACAGAACAGGATTGAGCCGGGACGGGACTCGTCCCGCGAAATTTTTACCGGACGGGATCGGGACATGATTGACACTTTTTTTTCGGGACGGGATCGGGACGGAATGATGTTTGGAGGGGACGGGATCAGGACGGGACGGGCCTTGTCACGCAAATAAAAATAATAAAATATTATATAAATTTGCAAAGTGAAAAATGCTTTCATAATTCATTAATTTGTATAATATGTTGAATACGGTATTCTTATCAACTATATTATTCAATAATAATAATAATATTATTATTATTATTAATATTATAATACTACTATTAATCCATACAATGATTATATATTTAATTATAATGTTCAACATATTTGGCTACATTATCTTACTAGATCGGGACAGAAAGGGATTGAGACGAGATCCACCAGATACTGTCTCATTATCGATTGATAGTAGGGAAGAATACCGTATTTAGCTATTTGCCTCTTGTATCTCTAAATGGGTATAATAATAATAATAGTAATAATAATAATAATAATAATAATAATAATAATAATAATAATAATAATAATAATAATAATAATAATAATAATAATAATAATTGTTGTGAGGAGGAAATCAAGTATGAAATATAACAAAATAGATCAAACCAGATTTAGGCCCACGCAAATAATTACAAGACTCCTCTAATGCAGTAAGAGAAAGTCAGGATCGAATCCACGAGGAAGCGTGTCATCGGATCCTAGGCAGCTGTAAATCTCACAGAAAAGCAAACAGAAGACAGAAACAAAGGAACAAAGAAATAAAGACAGAAATAACAAACAAAAGCAAGAAATAAAAGCAAAACAGAAACTAACTCGATCTCGACTAACCCTAACTCGAGATCGACGAAGCTTTCCTCTAGATCGACAAAAACACAGAAAGTATAAATCGCAACTTCGAACAGAGATTTTCGAATTTCGACAGAAATAAACTCAGTATATGAAAGAACTTCCAAAGCCAGGGTATCAACGCCACAACGATAACCATGCAAAGTAACACATAAAGGCATAAAAGATCATACTTTCCATCAAAATAACTTTCGTTACTAACAAATAAGCATATAGAGGCTTTCGCATAAACCCTAATTGTTACTAACCCTTTTCACATAATTAATCCAAGTTGCATTAAGATCACTTTCGCTTCAATAATACAAACAAGGATCACCTTCAACTCTCGCAAAAGAATCATGCTCATAGGGATAGAAGACGAATTGCATAACAAGATCTGACCTTTACCGCATCACCTCACATGGCCACCGTCGGGCTCACCCCAGCCCCAGAAGTGGGTGGACTACTCGCTCTTCATAATCAAGAAAGACATTAAATAACAAAAGAAACTAACTTGCATTGAATTAAATAAAGAAAGCTTACAACCAACAAGACAAATCCGCTTTCACCTTTCCACCTTGCTTGCCACAAACTCTATTTACTTGAATGAATTGTGTGTGTGATTGAATGAATGAAAAACCAGCCCCTAGGGCTTTATTTATAGCCTTCTATTCCTTGCTAATCAAGGATAGAATATATCTATCTATATCTAAAAAGCTTAAAAGATAAATAAAAGTAATTTAGGAATTAAATCTATAAAGAGGAAATTAAATCTAAATAGGCAAGTCTTCTCATATTGATAGATCTTGTCTTACATAGATAAAACTTGATGGATCTCAGCCAGCTTGGATTCCTTCGGCTCCAAGGACTCCCACAGCGCGTAGGACTGCTCAAACCGCATAACGCGGCTTCGGGACGCGGCTCCTCGATCTCGCCCAAGGCTCCTCGAGATCGAGTAGAACTGACGTCGACTTGGCTGGCTCGGCGTCTCGGGTTGCTGGTCCTCGATGTGGCTCAGACATGGTTCCTAGGCTTGGTCGATCTCGAGGACCTTACTCGATCTCGAGTAAAGGTGGCTCGTCGACTAGGTCTTCTGGTGTTGTCGAGCAACCTCTCTTCAACATGGCTCGGGTGTCGGCTTCCGGGTTCCTCGATCTCGAGTAGGTTTACTCGATCTCGAGTAGAGTGTAACCCGGCATGTCTTCGTCTTCGGCTTCTCGATCAGCTCCTCCTCGACCAGGCACTCCTTGGACATTTTTGGTCGATCTCGAGTAAATGTACTCGATATCGAGTACATCTCTCAGCTTTCTGCTCTGTTTTTAAAACGCACTTTCCCGAGTCCTCGTTTGTCGGATTGACGCATATGACCATGCGTTGGAAAGCTCTTTCCGAGGGCTATAACTCTCATGAAGACATCAAAGCTCGATTCAGAACGAAGAATGGTGAAAAATCGCATTTTCTCCAGCTGCACCATTCTTAGCTTCTCCATGAGTTTCCTTTAAGCTCCAAAGTGCGTCCGATTTCTGCAAAATATAACCAAAACTTGTGTAGACCTCCATATATTGCAAATAAGTGTAAACTACACAGATTCTGTGTTATTCTAACCCAAATGCATGCAATGTATGCAAAAATCGATATAAAAGTAAGTGTAAAACATGGCAAATTAGGCTCACAACAAACACCCCATACTTAAGCTTGCTTGTCCTCAAGCAATACTTTTAATTGTCATTCAGGGGAAGAATTCAAACTCTCAACATCTTAGATTCATTCTCATATGTCCCTGCAATCAATTACCATCATCGAAAAGGTACTTGTGTCACAAATCCATGCATGTGCAAATATACAAAAGCAACATCTACTCACAAAAGGATGGTTATGCAAAAACAATTTTATGTGACAAAGCATTGATAATTAAGAGGACTTTAATTTAAGCTCAAATAAGGAGTAGAATTGGTAAAAGGCTAAAAGGTGGGCAATTTTTTGGGAATGTGGTGCTTTTGATCCGGGAAAATGGAATATTTCCAAACTTGAGTTTCCACATTCCTTTTTCATAAGATTCATCACCTTTCATATTGCTTTTATTCATAATGATGCTTTTACCTCTCTGACCTCAGCATTGCCTTCTCGCGAGTCGCAAACATGGGTGTCATGAATGACCCCGGATACTTAGTGCTTTGGACTCCTCACAATGTGTCCCATCTCTCCAAACTATTATCTCAGAGAGCAGGGTCAATCTACCTTTATCTCCCGAGGTGATTGGATTTTTTCTCACTCATTAAATTTTTCATATATTTCAAACATTTTCCCGCCAAACTCCAATAATGACAAAAACAACACAACAACCATATAACAATCTCCATAATGTAACATCATTATCAACATAATCCCCGGATAGGAAATAAGCTAAAGAATTGGCAATATTTAGATCATGTGGAGCAATAATTGAAATAAGGCATAATATGGCTTTTGTGATGCATAAGCATAGGTAAGGCTAGGTTTATAATGATATGAGCATTATATGGAAATATAAAGTCCTCCATCCTCTTATCATGCAACATGTCAAAAGCAACTTCAAATTTTACCTCCTTTCATGTTTTTCATGCAATAATGCACTTCATTGTGACTTACCTTTACTAGGCAATTTCATGCTATATCTCTAACGAATCCAATTTTGCATCATCGAGTTCAATATAAGCTTCCATGACATTATTAAAAAAATTTCAATGGGGGTGATTTTTCAAAACTTTAGAAAACATGCATACAAGCATATAAATCAATAATGCATTCCAAAATAGCTATGTAGCAATTCAAAGAAATAAATTCCAAATATGCACAAAATATGGCAAATATGCATAAAGTAAGCCCTTCCTCCACCCCATACTTAAACATTACAGTGTCCTCACTGTATAAAAACAAGGGTAAAGAAAGAAACACACTAGACAGGTGTGCAGGGCCTCTTAATTTCGAATGAAAGAACTGCCTGGTGCGAGTCTGAATATAGCTTGCTTCTATCCATGGACCTGAAAAGTGTAGAAGATATATACCCATAATAGAAAAACTAAAAATGTTCAAAACCAAAAACAAACAAAACAATGTCCAAAACTAAATGTCTATGTACAAGCTCTAGATTTTATAGTCGCTAGGCCGACTTTCCATTTAGCTCAAGGTGGCATCTGCAGGGCCCATGTAGCTTGGGCTTCGAATAGGACTCCATTCTTGTCCATCAGCTGTAATCCTTCGGAATGGATCTTGTTCACCACGAAAGGCCCCATCATCTCCTTGTTGAATTTGTTAGGGAACCAATGATCCTTTGATTTGGAGACATAGAGCTTGTCTCCAACTTCATATTCTTTGGGCTCATCATTGGATATCCTACATAATCGCACATACCAAGGCATACCTCTCCCATGTATAGATAGATCTTTAATGGAAATAGGAGAAGAAAGATCCATACCTGGGCTTACCTTCGCAGAGACGGAATCGGGGACCACAGTGTTTGGTCGATCTCGAGTAGGGATACTCGATCTCGACGAGTTTTTAGATTCTGGTGGTGAGCTGCTCGAGGATGCAGAAGCTGGTGAAGGTTGGTCGACATCGAAAAGCCTGGTCGATCTTGAGTAGTCAGTGGTCGAGATCGAGTAGTCCTGGCCGTCTGGTGGAGTCAGCGTCGAGGAAGGCGAAGCCGAGGCTGGGAGGTGGTGGTCGATGTCGAGTAGTGTACTCGATCTCGGAGAGCCTGGCCCTTCAGTGTTGCTGCTTGACGACGCTGGTGCTGGTGGAGGCTCCTGGTTTTGGTCGAGGTCGACTAGGGTCCTCGATGTCAAGGAGTCTTGGTCGACCTTGACCCCATACTTGGTTCCTGTCAAGGCATCCGAAAAATAGTTAGTCCATAACGATGTACCTTGGTCTATGTCGATTGGATTCTCTTCGTCCTCCTTTAGGATTGCCATGATCTCCTCCACCTGGGCCTCCATATCCCTCTTTTCCAGCTTCTTAGGGGTCATATTTCTTACCTTGGGTTCCCCGCAAGTGATATAGCCAGCTGAGATGGATTTTACCGTAAAAGCTCGGATTTTTTAATCCTAGTTTTTCGAAAAAAGAGAATTAAAAATGAAATTAAATCGGTTTTAAAACTCGTTTAGCAGAATCCGGGCAAACTAATATTCGTAAACTAACTTATGGGTTCGAAATTCACGTATTTGAGATTATTTTACCAGGTATTTAATTTGACCTACCACCATTTAATGTCTTTCCCATCCGAGCCACCCTACGACTGCAGGATCTGACCTCCTCCTCCTATTTCCTAGCTGCACTCAAGTCCCTACCTCCTAGCTAGCTGTGGTTCGGCCTTTCCTCCCCTATAAACCCATCACCACCCTTTCACATCTCCCCTGCTGCACTCAATCCCTCCTACTGCACTCCATCACCATTTCACCATCACCATCGTCGCCACCGTCTTCATCCTCAAACCACTGTCTCCACCTCTTCCTTCTATCCTTCCACCTCGAGCCACCAGCGGAAGGTCCTACACATCCCTCGGAGCCACCAGCAGCAACAACGGACACCACCGGAACTGCCACGGAGCCACCGCAACCCATTCCTTTCTAATCTTCGATCAATCGCGAAGCTAACTTCCGGTAAGCGTCCCTCCTTCGTTTTTGATTGAAATTGCTTGCGGTCTTCACCATCACACTCATCCACATCCGGTGTAGGTCCGACAAGCCATCGCGAGCCACCGACGAAGCCTAGAACTCCGATCGAGAGCTCCGAAGTCGCGAAAAATCCATCTCGGTGAGCTCCGAATTTATCCTCGTTTCGATTCGCTTCTGAGTCTTTTTCGATGCTTAGACTAGTCAAGAGTGTGCGTGAGATGAGTGCGGGGTGATCGGGTGAGGTTCAGAGCTCCGACGATTGTCGGAGCTCGGTCGGCGTGAACGAGTACGAGCGGCGAGGACGAGCGTAGCGAGTGCGCGAGGCGAAACGGGTGCGAGAAGGGTCCGACCTGGGCGAGTCCAGGCGGGAGCGTGAGAGGCGGCCGGTGTCGAGCAGTCGCCGGCAGCCTTCTCCTCCGGGCGGTGTCGAGCAGCACTGAACGGCCGGCGTCGAGCGCAGCGGGAGCTGTAGCTTGGAATTTGATGGAGGAAGAAGAAGGGCGTGGGCCTCTCCTTGCCCAGTCAGCATTTGTGGGCCCCTTTTTACTAACATATATTTTGTTTGATTAAACCGGTTTGGGGATTAATAATTGCGGGTTTGGTTCGGTTCGGGTTTAACCGTTTACTTATCTAAATATTTAATGGTATTTAAAATAAAATATAATATTATTGGGGGTTAAAATATATTATTTGGACTTATGAATTTTAAAAGTAAGTTGAAAAAGGGATTTAACGAGTATTTTCAAGGGGTCGAAATTCTTAAATGTTTAATTCGAATTTGAAACGGTTTTGAGACTAACCTAAGAGTAAGACTTATTCGATGACTAACCAGCATGATAATATGATTGGTTGATTTGTGGTATGATATGTTTGACTAATAGCATGCTATTGTGGTGATTTATTATAAAGGGTTAAATATTGGTTATCAATGATGATGATGATATATATATATATATATATATATATATATATATATATATATATATATATATATATATATATATATATATATATATATATATATATATATATATATATTCTTATGTATGAGCATGAAATAATATTATATGCGAATTTGGCTAAGCATGATATAGCAGTTATCTTAAGCTGATGAGATGGCGGATTATATATATGTTAAACAATATAAGATGAGAGATGATTGATCATAATGAACTGAAAGTGTGACGGATGCGAACTTGTTTATTTATCTATTTGTATGAGTGTATGATATATGTGTTCAGAGTAGCTAGAGACATATACTCAGTGTATTATCGTTATGTACCTAGGTGATACTCTGTGACCATGACTACTGTGTGCTGGATTCTTCTTTTGCTGATCTTCTAGCCAGGTAAGTACCTCCGGGGCTTACTCAGTAACCAGTACCTCCTGCCTGATGTGTCATATAGTATGTAGGTGTTGCATATGCATAAGAACATGTCATGTAGTACCATGCTTAGGAATTGCACTTACGAATTAGCATTCTTATTCTGTATGCGTTTGAATACAGAACGGCAGTTATCTATGAGTCCTAGAGTCCTTGCTAGGGTGATACGGCAGCCCAGTTTCATCGGGTGTTGTCCACCTTGAGTTACATATATATCACGAGATACGAGATGAGCATGAGATATGATATGATGATGAGATTTAATATGTTATAGCATCGAACTGGCCAGTCTCCACCCTTTCTGGAAGAGGGGTGGTGGTAGAAGAGGGATATACCGCTTGGTATTCTTTGTTAAGGCCTTCCTTAATACTGCATATATGAATTAGGAGCATGATAGTGTGGTTAAGATTTCAGTACTGCATGAAGGCATCCTTTATTCTAGGTATAGGCATATTATATGTCCTCAGCGCGGTCAGAGGACCCGCGGGCGGACTCTTGGCCTGACTTGGTAGTATAGTTTCAGGTACCCAATCCACTGCTTGATTTTGTGCTGTTATGACGGGGTCCATTCATATGGCGGAGAGTGAGTGTTGAACCCTGACTTCACGAGATTCATGCTTTTGAGATTTCTTCCTATTATACTCTGTTTTGACCCGGCTCTGCCGTGGCACTGGTTGTATCATTTTCAGAACTTATATCCTTTGCATGATAAAAGGTTTCGCGTGTTGTAGCCTTAGGGTAGGTACAGGGGTTTACCCCGGGGTCTCCAATGGACCCTTCGAATTTGGGTGCGAAATCCCACTTTAAACTACGAATCCTTGGTTTCAAACCTTCAACCTGTACTCGGGGCGCAAGATCCTAACGAGGGGTTTTATCTGATGCGGGACCATCTTCTACAACTCCAGACACACCCATCATACTTGGAGAAGGGCCAATGACTCGAGCTAGAGCTAAGAAGCTTCAAAGAGACTCATTCAACTTTGTGGGTCATGCTTTGTTCTCGAGCAAGGTTCAACTCCCCGAGCCTACATTGAAGACATACATGTGCATTGGAGTGCAAATGGAGGCCGAGCCACCTTAGTTAAAGCTTGGGCCGAATTTCTTTAAGTATTGAAGCTTATTTTCAGCTTAAGAACATTATTGGGCTGAATTGGGCTTTTCTAAGTTATTATTTTTAGAGACCTTATTTATTTATGTTTTTAAGTTTATTAAGCCCATTAGAAAGTAGATCTATCTATTTCTATCTAGTTAGGCCGGCCAACAGGCCTTAGTTCTCTATATATTTTCGATTCAGCTTTGTAATTCAATTGGAACATTCATAATACAAGTTATTCTTCTAAAACGTGTGAAACACTTTAGAGAGAGAGATCAGGCCGGATTGAGCTGTGCTCTCCGTGATCTCGAATTGATTGATAATCTCAGCTTGGTTTGCTTTGCCGTTCATCAACTTCGCAAGACTTGGTGAATCTAGTATCCACAAGCCCCCTCCTTGTGCCTTCAAGTTGTCCGCTTGATTGTGTAGGGTTGTAGAGGCGGGTTGTGTAGTCATTGGTATTGGTTCCTACCCTCTGAGGAGGCCTGGGGTCTTTATCTTGTTCTGCATAGATCGACTCAGTCCCTATCGGTCGTGTCTTTTCATTCTTTGTTGCAATTTCGAGTCTTTATCGAGTCTTGTTCAACTTCTTTGAGTCGACATTGAGGACAGCCTCTGTTCTTGGTGTTTCTTGGTCGATCTTGTCCTATCTTGATCGATTCTTGAGAGTCTTGCTGCGTTTCTTTGCTTTCTTGTTGAGTCTTGCATAAATCTTGCATCTTTCTTGTTATTTCTTGCTGCGTTCTTTGAGTTCTTGATCGTTCTTGATTAAGTTCTTGAGTTTCTTTATTAGTTCTTGATTATTCTCGCTTGTTGTCGAAGATCGGACCAACCTACGGCTAACCCCGTATCAAATTGGTATCAGAGCTTTGGTTTCCGACATCAAGATTGAGTCTTTTTCTTTTCCTAAACACAAAAACCAAAAAAAATAGAGTCTTTTCTTTGTTTGGTCTTTTTTACTTCTTGCATTCTTTATTGATTATTGCACTAATCTTGAGTTTGTGATTGTTTGTGGTTGCATAGCCTAAACACAAAGCCTAGCCGAGACCGTGGAGTCGACCAAGTGGTGAACACAGCCTTTGTGAACACCCTAGAGCCGACGGCAATTTCTGTCCCCATAGCCTTGCTTGGCCAATTCTACATACCACACAAAGCAAACCCTAGTTTGTTCTATCTTTTCTATCTTTTTGTTTATCTATTCTATCTTTGGAATTTTGATTTATCTTTTATCTAATTCCATTTATCTATTGCCTATCAAAAATCAGAAATTTTAAGTTGTTGGATATTAATTTCCATTATATCTATCAACTATCTAAAAAGGCACAAGATAGATCCTATTACCTAAATTAGCCATTCTATCTATATCTTTACATTAGGGCTGAATTTTCATCTTTTATCACCATCTATACCAGATTTTCGAGTCCTATACATTAATTTGAGTCTTTTCTTGCATTAGTTTCACATTTAAAAAAAAAAAAAAACAGTAAATTAAGGTCCGAAAATTCAAAAGAGAGAGAAAGTGTTTGTTAGTTGTTGATCTAGTGCAAGAAAGCTCCCAAGGACATCATTGGTGAACCCTCTTCTCAGCCCTAATCAACATACCTATCCCTAAACACATACACCTCCACAAAATTGAAACCCTACCTTGCAACTACAACATCATAACTTAAGGTTTTCAATCAAAAGAGGTAAATTTCCAAGTTTTCTTTTGCTTTCTTATTTTCTCTTTGTGTTGAGTACTCTTTCTCACCTTGATCGAGTGCTGTTGTGTGCTTGCTTTGATTGAGTCGAGTGATCTCAGCCCCTGCCGAGTGATCTCCTTGTTGTGTCGAGTTGATTCCTTGCAAATTACCCATCTGTTTGCTTGAATCGCTTACTGCTGCTGTCGAGTGCTCTTTCTCCTTTATCGAGTACTTTGCTGTTTGTTTCATTCACTACATACTTTGATTGCTTAGTTTTTGCTTGGTAGTTGATTTGCCCAAAGCGGATTGCCCTAGCAAGCGTGATATATCAATCAGAGAGGGAGTGTGAGCGAAACACAATTGTGAGCTGTTTATAAGTTACTAACCTTTAACTTAGTTCCTTGTTTCTTTGGTCTTTGTTATAATGTCTACTAATCAGGGAAACAATGGTGGTAACAATGCCACTAACTCAAGTGCAACAGTGACGCCCGAGCAATTTCAGACCATGATGAACAACATGGCGACTATCATGAACAACACAACGGGTGTTCCTGAATCATTGGCTGCGCTAACAGCAAGGGTGGCTGCATTAGAGAGCTCTAGGCCTAGTGGTTCGAACACCATAGGTCAGCAAGAGCGAGTTGAGATACCTAATGACGAAAGAGAGGTCGTTAATCCTAACCCTATTCCTAATCCTAATCCTCATGTCAATGTTAATTTAGATAATCCTTTATTCAATGAAAACAACTCTCCACAAGGTGGGAGAAATGATCGGAATAATGGGTTTGTTAATGTGCAAGGTCAAGGACAGGGAAGGGGAAGAGGACGTGGCTATCAAGAGCAATTCTATTACTCGGAGCAAGATGACGACTTCCAAGAAGAGGAGTATTGGGAGCGACGCCCGAGACGGAATCAAAGGGGAAATCCGAACCGACCACCTAGGTTCAATGACGACGACGGTATGGGTAAGGTTAAGGTAAAGATTCCTCCTTTTGATGGTAAAACTGATCCAGATGCTTATATTGATTGGGAAATTAAAATGGAGCAAATCTGGAATTGTCATAATTTCTCAGAACCTAAGAAAGTACAACTAGCTTCCCTAGAGTTTCAAGGTTTTGCATTAATCTGGTGGGATAATCTTGTTAAGGAAAGAAGAAGATCCCTTGATGCACCTATTGCTTCTTGGGAACAATTGAAAGTGGTCATGAGAAATAGATTTGTACCTCAACATTATGATAGAGAGCTATTAAACAGATTAGAAAACCTTAAACAAGGTAGTAAAACTGTTGAGGAAACATTTAATGTTATGCAAGAAGCCATGGCTAGAGCTAATATAGTCGAAACTCATGAGAAAACTAATGTTAGATATCTTCGAATCTTACATCCTGCTTTAGCTCATGAAATTGATTATTTTCCCTATACTACTCCTACTGAACTTTTACATCTAGCTATGAAAGTAGAAAAGGGACAACGCTACAAAAGCCAAGGCAATAGGGTGTCGAGTGGCCAGCAACAAGGGTGGCGCCAATCTCGGCCCCAACAGCCCCAAGGGCGCTCGGAGATGGGCTCTAGGGAGCGAGCTCAGCAGCCCCAATGGAGGAGTGAAGGTCGACAGCCCCAACAGCCCCTCGACAAGGGTAAAGGCCCATGGAATGGACGAGAATCGTCTGGGACATCTACTGGTCCCAAAGGGAGTAATCCTAACCCTTCTACCACTCGTTCTAGAGATATTGTATGCTTTAAATGCCAAGGTAGAGGACATTATATGAAGGATTGCCCTAATAAGAAAACTCTCATGGTTAATCAATTTGGAGAATATGAATCTGAAAACTCTTGTGATGAACATGATGAGAATGCTAATAATAATAATGATCAGAACCTAAACCTTGTTTGCTATGAAAATGATGATAATGAGGTTGAATATGAACATGGAGAATCTTTGATTGTTAGAAGAGTTTTAAGTGTTGTTCCTACACCATGTGAAGATAATCAAAGAGAAAACTTATTTCATACTCGTTGTCTAGTTAAAGGAAAGGTTGTAAATGTGATCATTGATGGAGGTAGTTGCTGTAATTTAGCTAGTCAAGAAATGGTTGACAAATTGCATTTACCTACTGTCCAACACCCTAGACCTTACAAATTGCATTGGATGAATGATTGTGGCTTATTAAAAGTTCATAGACAAGTTAAAGTGCATATTAAACTAGGACATTATGAAGATGATGTTTTATGTGATATTGTGCCTATGCAAGCTTGTCATATTCTATTAGGCCGTCCTTGGCAATCTGATCGCAAGGTTATTCATGATGGGTTTACTAATCGCTATACCTTTACTTTTCAGGGAAAGAATGTCATTCTCAAACCTATGACGCCTACACAAGTAGCTGATGAGATTGAGAAGCGGAAGGTAAGTAAAGGTGAGTTAGATCAGGAGGCTCAGTCGAGCCAAGTGGATCCTCAAACTCGAGCTAAGAGTGTGTTCTTGGTCTCCAAAAGCACATTCCTGGACGAATTTGCGGATGGTGGAACTATTCTTATGCGCCTTTGCAAGAGCTTGAGCATGTTGAGTGAAGAGCTTAAAGCTTCTCTTCCATCGAACATTCTCGCTCTTCTTGAGGAGTTTAAGGATGTGTTTCCCAATGAAATACCACCAGGTCTACCCCCTATTCGTGGAATCGAGCATCAAATTGATCTTATTCCAGGGGCTGCATTGCCTAATAGACCTGCGTATCGTATGAATCCCACTGAGACCCAAGAGGTCCAAACCCAAGTCCAGGAACTGTTGGATAAGGGTTACATTCGAATTAGCTTAAGTCCTAGTGCTGTGCCTGTGTTATTAGTCCCTAAGAAAGATGGATCATGGAGAATGTGTGTAGATTGTAGGGCTATTAACAACATCACTATTAAATATCGTCACCCTATTCCTAGATTAGATGATATGCTAGATGAGTTACATGGAGCCTCTATATTCTCTAAAATTGATCTTAGAAGTGGCTATCATCAGATTAGAATGAAAAAGGGAGATGAATGGAAAACAGCCTTTAAGACTAAGCTAGGCTTATATGAGTGGTTAGTTATGCCTTTTGGTTTAACTAATGCTCCTAGTACTTTTATGCGCTTAATGAATCATGTGCTTCGAGATTTCATTGGAAAGTTTGTTGTTGTTTACTTCGATGATATTCTGATTTATAGCAAGTCGTCTAATGAACATGAATCACATCTTAGAGAAGTGCTTAAAACGCTAAGAATTGAACGCTTGTATGCTAATCTAAAGAAGTGTGAATTATGTAATGAACAAGTGTCTTTTCTTGGATTTGTAGTGAGCTCTAAAGGACTGCGTGTTGATGAATCAAAGATTAAAGCCATCCAAGAGTGGCCGACCCCCACCAACATAGGCCATGTACGCAGCTTCCAAGGTCTTGCGAGCTTCTACCGACGCTTTGTGCGAGATTTCAGCACCATCTCAGCCCCACTAACAGAGCTTACAAAGAAAAGGAGTGAGTTCACATGGGGAGCAGCTCAGGAGGACGCATTCAACACACTTAAGGATAAGCTGACTCACGCACCTCTACTAGCTTTGCCGGACTTTACTCAGCCTTTTGAGGTCGAGTGTGATGCTAGCGGAGTAGGAATTGGTGGAGTCCTTATGCAGGGAGGTAAGCCTATTGCTTTCTTTTCTGAGAAGTTGAAAGGTGCTTGTCTTAATTACTCTACCTATGATAAGGAATTGTATGCTTTGTTTCGAGTACTTAAGACATGGTCTCACCATCTATGGCCTAGCGAGTTTATTCTTAGAACTGATCATGAATCATTAAAACACTTTAAAAGCCAAGATAAACTTGATAGGAGACATGGTAGATGGATGGAGTTCATAGAAACATTTCCTTATGTAATTAAGTATAAGAAAGGCAAAGACAATGTGGTTGCCGATGCATTATCTAGGAGACATGTGCTTTTAACCACTTTGGATTCTAGAGTCTTAGGCTTTGTGTACATAAAGGAATTATATGAATCTGATCTAGATTTTGGTAACACTTTTCGAAAATGCTTAGAATCAGGTCCTTTCGATGGCTTCTATATTCATGATGGATTCTTATTTCGAAAAGATCAAGTGTGTATTCCTAGATGTTCATTAAGATTACTACTTGTTAGTGAAGCCCATAGTGGTGGTTTAGTGGGACATTTTGGACGGGATAAGACATATAATACACTGAAATCACACTTTTATTGGCCACATATGCTTAGGGATGTAGAACATTGCCTTAAGAGATGCATAGATTGCATTAAAGCCAAAGCTAAGCTTATGCCCCATGGCCTTTATACACCACTGCCGATACCCTCAGCCCCTTGGGAAGACATTTCTATGGATTTTATAGTTGGGTTGCCTAGAACTAAGAAGGGGAGGGATTCAATCTTTGTAGTGGTTGATAGATTCTCTAAAATGGCTCATTTCATTGCATGCCACAAAACTGATGATGCTACCAATGTTGCTAACCTATTCTTTAGAGAAGTAGTTAGGTTGCATGGCGTGCCTAAAACCATTGTTAGTGATAGGGATGTGAAATTCTTAAGTCATTTTTGGCGTACTTTATGGAATAAATTGGGAACTAGATTGCTATTCTCTACTTCTAGCCACCCCCAAACTGATGGCCAAACTGAGGTGACTAATAGAACCCTTGCTACTGTCCTAAGAGCCATTATTAGGAAGAATTTGAAACTTTGGGAAGAAGCCTTACCTCATGTGGAATTTGCTTATAATCGAACCATGCATTCGGCTACTAAAATCAGTCCATTTGAATGTGTGTATGGTGTTAATCCACTAACCCCTTTTGATCTTACTCCATATCCTATGAGAGACAAAGAATCATTTGAGGCAGGTAAGCATGTCGAGTTCATCAAGGAGCTGCATGAACGAACTCGAGAGAAGCTGAAGCTCAAGGCTGAATACAACGCTAACAAGGCCAACAAGGGACGTCGCTTGGTCACATTTCAGCCTGGAGATCTTGTATGGGTGCACTTGAGGAAGGAGCGGTTTCCAGAAGCCCGGAAGAACAAGCTGTCGCCTCGTGGTGATGGACCATTTCGAATCAAGAAGAGAGTGGGCGACAATGCCTACCAATTGGAGCTTCCTGGAGACATGGGCGTGAGCGCTACATTCAACGTCGCAGATCTAATCCCTTACTTCGCTGTGGATGAAGACTTGGATTCGTGGTCGAATCCTTTTCAAGAAGGGGAGGTTGATGCGGGACCATCTTCTACAACTCCAGACACACCCATCATACTTGGAGAAGGGCCAATGACTCGAGCTAGAGCTAAGAAGCTTCAAAGAGACTCATTCAACTTTGTGGGTCATGCTTTGTTCTCGAGCAAGGTTCAACTCCCCGAGCCTACATTGAAGACATACATGTGCATTGGAGTGCAAATGGAGGCCGAGCCACCTTAGTTAAAGCTTGGGCCGAATTTCTTTAAGTATTGAAGCTTATTTTCAGCTTAAGAACATTATTGGGCTGAATTGGGCTTTTCTAAGTTATTATTTTTAGAGACCTTATTTATTTATGTTTTTAAGTTTATTAAGCCCATTAGAAAGTAGATCTATCTATTTCTATCTAGTTAGGCCGGCCAACAGGCCTTAGTTCTCTATATATTTTCGATTCAGCTTTGTAATTCAATTGGAACATTCATAATACAAGTTATTCTTCTAAAACGTGTGAAACACTTTAGAGAGAGAGATCAGGCCGGATTGAGCTGTGCTCTCCGTGATCTCGAATTGATTGATAATCTCAGCTTGGTTTGCTTTGCCGTTCATCAACTTCGCAAGACTTGGTGAATCTAGTATCCACAAGCCCCCTCCTTGTGCCTTCAAGTTGTCCGCTTGATTGTGTAGGGTTGTAGAGGCGGGTTGTGTAGTCATTGGTATTGGTTCCTACCCTCTGAGGAGGCCTGGGGTCTTTATCTTGTTCTGCATAGATCGACTCAGTCCCTATCGGTCGTGTCTTTTCATTCTTTGTTGCAATTTCGAGTCTTTATCGAGTCTTGTTCAACTTCTTTGAGTCGACATTGAGGACAGCCTCTGTTCTTGGTGTTTCTTGGTCGATCTTGTCCTATCTTGATCGATTCTTGAGAGTCTTGCTGCGTTTCTTTGCTTTCTTGTTGAGTCTTGCATAAATCTTGCATCTTTCTGGTTATTTCTTGCTGCGTTCTTTGAGTTCTTGATCGTTCTTGATTAAGTTCTTGAGTTTCTTTATTAGTTCTTGATTATTCTCGCTTGTTGTCGAAGATCGGACCAACCTACGGCTAACCCCGTATCATTATCCCTCGAAACGTAACTCGAGAATCATAATCCTGGGCCGTTATAAAGGTGGTATCAGAGCTGAGGTTTTGCAATCCTAGTGCAATAGGTTGAAGATAGTTTTGAAAATCGCCCAATGATTTCAAATGGTTTTGAAAAATGCTTTCAAAAGGGCAAAATGAATTTAATTGGAATTCAAACCTAAAATGAATAAAGGGGAAACAATCTCGTGGGTAGAGATCAAAGCGATAGACCTCCCTTATGGATGTAGAACTCGAGGAACGGTAGGCAAAATACTAGCTTTGATTTACAAATGGGACTAGATAACTCCAAGGAACACCACGGAGGTTGGAGTGTCGAGTTAGGTGACCGTGAGGTTTTGCCCCTCCGGTCAGCCGTCCCTCGAAGGACGGCATAGATCGTCTCTATGCTTAATTTATGCATATATGCAATTGGGCTCGAGGGCAATCCTCCTTGAAGGGGATCATATTAATCGTTGAGTGCTTCTGTGCTGAGTGTTTAAATTAACCGTTCATGTAGTCATCATGGTCGATACTAGACGCGGTTCAGTTGGGCGTGGGGGTAGGATACGTCGTGGCCGGGGACGCCCCCGTCGGATTGCTGTTGAGAGCGTCGAGGAGCACGCTGATGACGATCACGCTGAGGAGCGAACTTCGCCTCCGCCGGATGACGACCGGATTCCGATTTCCACAGAGACTAGGCTTGGACAGTTAGAGACGACGCTTCACGACATTCTGAGTGAGTTACGAGGAGGAGCCCGATCTACAACACCGATGCCCGAGGTTCCTGTTCAGGCAGCTGAGCCTGTAGCCGATGTGCGCCCTGAGAAGCGCGTTGACTGGGTCAAGACGCTAGCTCAGTGCTGTCCTCCGACTTTTACTGGAGAGGTTGGGGGGGGATATTGAGAGATGGTTCCGTGAGATGGATGGGTTGTTCGACCATGTTGCTGTCCCCGCTTCCGAGAGACAGAGACTTGCCGCAGGCCGTCTACAGGGAGACGCTTTTGACCGCTGGTCTTTATTTAAGATAGACCGGGCTGAGTGGACCTATGAGGAGTTTAGGGATCTGATGCTGAGAGAGTACCGCCCTCCTAGGATTGAGATAGCCCGAGAGGTATCCTTTATGCGAGACTACTACGGCCAATCAGCTCATGTCTCTACCATCGTTCGCCAGTTCAAGAAGGAATTGGTCTACTGTGCTCACTTGTGCCCTTCCGATGAGAGCCGGATTCGCATGTTATCGATGAGACTGCCGCCTCCAGTACTTCTGCATGCCTCCAGCTTAGGAGCTGCCAGCTTTGATCGATTCCTGGAGGTCATCCTCCTGTACGACCAGCAGCGGATCTTGTCTGAGACTACATACACCACTTCTCTCCTTGAGGCGAAGAGAGCGAGACCAGCGGATGGTCGCGGAGACGACAGATCCAGGAGAGGAGGCTATGGAGAAGGATTTAGGGGGGGATATCACGGAGTTACACCGAGGGCACCCCAGCCGCCCACACCAGCTGTTTATGGAGGAGATGCACGAGTGAGGAGTGTCAGTTGCCATGGATGCTTCGAGAGAGGTCATTTTGTCGCTTCTTTCCCAGATCATTCGATTGTCTGCTTCACTTGCGGCACCATGGGGCACAGAGCTGCCCGTTGTCCCCATGGCGGTAGAGCCCCGCCGACTGCACAACCACCGAGGCTTCCTGCGGCTCCTCAGCCACCACTGCTCACTTATCCCCAAGGGGAATGGGGCGCTCATCAGCGCAGTCAGAGCCACCAAACTTCTAGATCAGGGATGCATCGGGTATTGGTGTTACGCTTTAGAGGTGGATTGCACACATCCCAGCTTGTCAGATGTCCCTGTTGTCAGAGACTTCGCAGATGTGTTTCCAGAGGAGCTACCGGGACTTCCTCCGCCGAGAGAGGTTGACTTTGGGATCGAGCTTGACCCAGGCACCAGGCCTATTTCGCGAGTCCCTTACCGCATGGCACCAACGGAGATGGCAAAGTTGAAGGCTCAGCTGGAGGAGCTAACCGAGAAGGGTTACATCAGGCCTAGTGCATCACCTTGGGGAGCACCAGTGTTGTTCGTCAAGAAGAAGGACGGGTCATTGAGGCTATGCATCGATTATAGGGAGCTGAACCGTGTGACGGTGAAGAACCGTTATCCTCTTCCCAGGATTGACGACCTATTGGATCAGCTGCAGGGCGCCGTTGTTTTCTCGAAGATTGATTTGAGGTCGGGTTATCACCAATTGAGAGTGAAGCCAGAGGATGTCCAAAAGACCGCTTTTAGGACCCGCTATGGTCACTACGAGTTCGTGGTCATGCCGTTTGGGCTGACCAATGCACCAGCTGCTTTCATGGAACTCATGAACCGCGTGTTCATTGACTTCCTCGACAGATTCGTCCTTGTCTTCATAGATGACATTTTAGTCTACTCGAGGAGTAGAGAGGAGCACGAGGAGCATTTGAGGATTGTGCTCGAGACGCTGAGGAAACATCAGTTGTATGGGAAATACAACAAGTGCGAGTTCTGGCTCAGAGAGGTGGCTTTCTTAGGCCATGTGATTTTAGCTGAGGGAGTCGCTGTGGATCCGGCGAAGATTGGTGCTATCGTTGCTTGGGAGGTGCCCAAGAACGTCAAGGACATCCGCTCGTTTCTAGGATTGGCCAGTTACTACAGGAGATTCGTCCAGGGTTTCTCGAGCATTGCTAGGCCGATGACGCAGCTGCTGAAGAAGGATGTTCCTTTTGAGTGGAGTGCGGAGTGTCAAGCCAGCTTTGAGCTTCTGAAGGAGAAGCTGACGACCGCCCCAGTACTAGCGTTGCCAGAAGAGACAGAGGACTTTGTCATCTACACAGACGCTTCGCATTTCGGCTTGGGATGTGTTTTGCATCAGAGAGATCGGGTCATCGCTTATGCTTCGCACCAGTTGAAGCCTGCAGAGGTGTCCTATCCCGTTCATGACTTGGAGTTGGCAACTGTAGTTCATGCTTTGAAGATTTGGAGGCATTACATGTACGACACTTCATGCAAGGTGATGACGGATCACAAGAGCTTGAAGTATATTTTCACTCAGAAGGAGCTCAACATGCGATAGAGACGGTGGCTAGAGCTTCTAAAGGACTATGACTTGGCCATAGTTTATCACCCAAGGAAGGCCAATGTGGTGGCAGATGCGCTCAGTAGGAAGACTTACTAGGAGGCATCAGTTGCGAGGCTTACAGCTCAGAGGGAATTACAGACAGATTTGATGAGGTGTTGCTTCGAGGTGTGTGTCCAGCGGGAGAATGGACAATTATCATTCTTGGAGGTTCAGGCTGAGTTGACCGAGGAAATTCGTCGAGGTCAAGCAGACTGTTCAGAGATTGCAGTTCTGAGGGATCGGATGGCCCAGGGTCGATTCAGAGAGCTTGTAGAGAGAGGAGATGGGATGCTGACCTTTCAGGGCAGAGTTGTAGTTCCGTCGACGTCAGATCTGCGGCAGAGGATCATGTAGGAGGCTCACTCCACTCCTTATTCTGTCCATCCAGGGACGAATAAGATGTATCAGGATTTGAGGAGGTATTATTGGTGGCAGAGGATGCGAGCAGACATCACAGATTTTGTAGCCAGATATCAGGTTTGCCAGCAGGTTCGGATTGAGCACCAGAGACCAGGAGGACTTGTCAGGTCGCTTCCAGTCCCCGCGTGGAAGTGGACAGATATCTCGATGGACTTCGTCACTGGGCTGAGGCGAGATGTCAGAGGATTCGACGCCATTTGGGTCGCGGTCGATAGGTTGACTAAGTCGGCTCACTTCATTCCGATTCAAGAGACATGGCCAGCATCGCGGTTAGCTGAGGAGTTCATTTGCCTGATCGTGAGACTTCATGAGGTACCTGAGAGGATCGTATCTGACAGAGATGGACGATTTACCTCGAGGTTTTGGCATCAGGTTCAGGAGAGCCTAGGTACTAGACTGCATTTTAGTACAGCTTTTCATCCTCAGACAGATGGCCAGAGTGAGAGAACGATTCAGACCTTGGAAGATATGCTGCGTTTATGTGTTTTGGAGTGGGGAGACCGTTGGGTTAGACATCTACCATTGGTGGAGTTTTCATACAACAACAGCTACCATGCGTCGATCGAGATGGCTCCATATGAGGCTTTGTATGGGAGGCGATGCAAGTCGCCAGTTTGCTGGGATGAGCCTGCGGACACAGTTTCATCTTTACCGGACCTAGTTAGAGAGACCATTGATAAGGTGGGCCGCATCCGTGAGCACATGAGAGTCGCCCAGGATCGCTAGAAGAAGTATGCAGACAGGCGAAGGATAAATATTGAGTTCGAGGTAGGTTCGCATGTGTGCCTTCGAGTTTCACCTACCAGAGGAGTCCGACGGTTAGGGATCAAAGGAAAGTTGAGTCCGAGGTATATTGGCCCGTTTGAGATTCTAGATAGAGTTGGCGAGGTGGCGTGTCGCTTAGCTTTGCCCCCATCCTTGGCTGGTGTTCATGATGTCTTTCACGTCTCACAGCTTTGTCAGTATATCCCTGACCCTAGCCATGTCCTAGACTATTCAAACCTTCGGGTTGAGCCTGACCATACCTTTGTAGAGCGTCCTGTGAGAGTTCTTGACCGTCGTGTCAAGAGGCTTAGGAATAGGGAGGTTCCTTTGCTTCTAGTTCAGTGGTCTAGGAGGAGCCCTGAGGAGGCCACGTGGGAGACTAAGAAGAGTATTCGGGCTAGTTATGGGGATGTCCTAGACGAGTTACTCGCGTCCTATGTCGAGCCGAGCGTAGATATTTCCCTGACCTCCCGAGTGCGGTAAGTTGCCTAGTTGGATTGAGGTTGGTTGGTAGTATCTCTTTGCTTGTGTGCTTATGATTGGTAGTTGTGTGCAGATCCTTGGTGATATGATATGATGAGCTGTGATGATGTGATGACGTGCTAGATATTTTATGGTATGCAACTATACTTGACGTGTTTATGTCATGCTATTAATACGTGATATGAGTGATACTCTATATGTAAATATATATGATGCTTGATGATAGAAATGATGGAAACTGAAGTATTGGAACTTGATCATAACACGGAACCTAGGAAGAGAATGTGGGGTTAGCCCTTAGAGGTGGATAGTAGGATAAACTGAGAAGTTGGAAATGAACTTGACTAACGTCGAACTTGAAATTCTGAATAGTGTTTCAAAAGAGACTAACTTGGATTTTAAAGAAACTAATACGACACTAGTTTTCATTATAACGCCTCACGAAGTGAATACAAGTATTTGAGTTATGATATGGCCAAGGAGCCGGAGTAAAGATGTGGTAGGGGCCCATATTACATCCTTACTACGGTCTATTTGGGGATATTATGATCACGGTAACGGTACTGTGAGGACCTCATAGGGGCACTTATGAGGTGTTTATAGGATCAATGGCATGATCCATGGACTCGGCGATTTCAATCTTCATCCCCTATTTTAAAAATGATTTTAGTCTCGGGGACGAGACTTGTTTTTAGAGGTGGATGATGTAAAGGCTCGGATTTTTTAATCCTAGTTTTTCGAAAAAAGAGAATTAAAAATGAAATTAAATCGGTTTTAAAACTCGTTTAGCAGAATCCGGGCAAACTAACATTCGGAAACTAACTTATGGGTTCGAAATTCACGTATTTGAGATTGTTTTACCAGGTATTTAATTTGACCTACCACCATTTAATGTCTTTCCCATCTAAGCCACCCTATGGCTGCAGGATCTGACTTCCTCGTCCTATTTCCTAGCTGCACTCAAGTCCCTACCTCCTAGCTAGCTGTGGTTCAGCCTTTCCTCCCCTATAAACCCATCACCACCCTTTCACATCTCCCCTGCTGCACTCCATCCCTCCTACTGCACTCCATCACCATTTCACCATCACCATCGTCGCCACCGTCTTCATCCCCAAACCACTGTCTCCTCCTCCTCCATCTATCCTTCCACCTCGAGCCACCAGCGGAAGGTCCTACACATCTCTCGGAGCCACCAGCAGCAACAACGGACACCACCGGAACTGCCACGGAGCCACCGCAACCCATTCCTTTCTAATCTTTGATCAATCGCGAAGCTAACTTCCGGTAAGTGTCCCTCCTTCGTTTTTTATTGAAATTGCTTGCGGTCTTCACCATCACACTCATCCACATCCGGTGTAGGTCCGGCAAGCCATCGCGAGCCACTGACGAAGCCTAGAACTCCGATCGAGAGCTCCGAAGTCGTGAAAAATCCATCTCGGTGAGCTCCGAATTTATCCTCGTTTCGATTCGTTTCTGAGTCTTTTTCGATGCTTAGACTAGTCAAGAGTGTGCGTGAGATGAGTGCGGGGTGATCGGGTGAGGTTCAGAGCTCCGACGATCGTCGGAGCTCGGTCGGCGTGAGCGAGTACGAGCGGCTAGGACGAGTGCAGCGAGTGCGCGAGGCGAAACGGGTGCGAGAAGGGTCTGACTTGGGCGAGTCCAGGCGAGAGCGCGAGAGGCGGCCGGTGTCGAGCAGTCGCCGACGGCCTTCTCCTCCGGGCGGTGTCGAGCAGCACCGAACGACCGGCGTCGAGCGCAGCGGGAGCTGTAGCTTGGAATTTGATGGAGGAAGAAGAAGGGCGTGAGCCTCTCCTTGCCCAGTCAGCATTTGTGGGCCCCTTTTTAGTAACATATATTTTGTTTGATTAAACCGGTTTGGGGATTAATAATTGCGGGTTTGGTTCGGTTCGGGTTTAACCGTTTACTTATCTAAATATTTAATGGTATTTAAAATAAAATATAATATTATTTGGGGTTAAAATCTATTATTTGGACTTATGAATTTTAAAAGTAAGTTGAAAAAGGGATTTAACGAGTATTTTCAAGGGGTCGAAATTCTTAAATGTTTAATTCAAATTTGAAACGGTTTTGAGACTAACCTAAGAGTAAGACTTATTCGATGACTAACCAGCATGATAATATGATTGGTTGATTTGCGGTATGATATGTTTGACCAATAGCATGCTATTGTGGTGATTTATTATAAACGGTTAAATATTGGTTATCAATGATGATGATGATATATATATATATATATATATATATATATATATATATATATATATATATATATATATATATATATATATATATATATATATATATATATATATATATATATATTCTTATGTATGAGCATGAAATAATAATATATGCGAATTTGGCTAAGCATGATATAGCGGTTATCTTAAGCTGATTGTTGTGAGCTGAATCTGCCATGTTTTACAGTAACTTTTATATCGATTTCTGCATACATTGCATTCATTTGGGCTTAGATAGTACAGAACCTATGTAGTTTATGTTTATTTGCCAAATTATGGAATCTACACCAGTTTTTGTTTAATTCGCAGAAATCGAGGCATTTTACAACAATTCTACAGAAGGTCAGAAAAAACTCGGAAAACCACTATAGATGTCCAAGAACAAAGAAGCAGCGGAACCAGTCGAATCGAACCGAGAACCCAGGCTAGTCGATCTCGAGTAGCTCTTACTCGACCTAGACGAGCATGTCCGAGCAGCCTTGGTCGACAGAGCCTGATCGAGAAAGCCAGACCAACCCGACTTCCGGAGTCTACTCGATCTCGACAAGCCCTAGTCGAGATCGACGAAGCCCAGCGCCACGCCCGGAGTTGACGAGAAGAAAAGCTAGTCGACAAGCTGAGGCCGACATGGAGGCACTCACTGCCAGCGACTCCACTCGCTGCAGCGAACGTGAGTAGTCCACCCACTTCTGGGGATGGGGTGAGCCCGACGGTGGCCATGTGAGGCGATGCGATAAAGGTCAGATCTTTTTGTGCGATTCATCTTCTATCCCTATGAGCATGATTCTTTTGCGAGAGTTGAAGGTGATCCTTGTTTGTGTTATTGAAGCGAAAGTGATCTTAATGCAACTTGGATTAATTATGTGAAAAGGGTTAGTAACAATTAGGGTTTATGCGAAAGCCTCTATATGCTTATTTGTTAGTAACGAAAGTTATTTTGATGGAAAGTATGATCTTTTATGCCTTTATGTGTTACTTTGCATGGTTATCGTTGTGGCGTTGATACCCTGGCTTTGGAAGTTCTTTCATATACTGAGTTTATTTCTGTCGAAATTCGAAAATCTCTGTTCGAAGTTGCGATTTATACTTTCTGTGTTTTTGTCGATCTAGAGGAAAGCTTCATCGATCTCGAGTTAGGGTTAGTCGAGATCGAGTTAGTTTCTGTTTTGCTTTTATTTCTTGCTTTCGTTTGTTATTTCTGTCTTTATTTCTTTGTTCCTTTGTTTCTGTCTTCTGTTTGCTTTTCTGTGAGATTTACAGCTGCCTAGGATCCGCTGACACGCTTCCTCGTGATACGGGGTTAGCCGTAGGTTGGTCCGATCTTCGACAACAAGCGAGAATAATCAAGAACTAATAAAGAAACTCAAGAACTTAATCAAGATCGATCAAGAACTATAAAGACGCAGCAAGAACTAACAAGAAAGATGCAAGATTTATGCAAGACTCAACAAGAACGCAGCAAGACTTCAAGAACTCGACCAAGAATTGATCAAGAACTCCAAGAACGATGCAAGACAGCAACAAGAACAATAAAGACTCGATAAAGACTCGAAATTGCAACAAAGAATGAAAAGACACGACCGATAGGGACTGAGTCGATCTATGCAGAACAAGATAAAGACCCCAGGCCTCCTCAGAGGGTAGGAACCAATACCAATGACTACACAACCCGCCTCTACAACCCTACACAATCAAGCGGACAACTTGAAGGCACAAGGAGGGGGCTTGTGGATACTAGATTCACCAAGTCTTGCGAAGTTGATGAACTGCAAAGCAAACCAAGCTGAGATTATCAATCAATTTGAGATCACGGAGAGCACAGCTCAATCCGGCCTGATCTCTCTCTCTAAAGTGTTTCACACGTTTTAGAAGAATAACTTGTATTATGAATGTTCCAATTGAATTACAAAGCTGAATCGAAAATATATAGAGAACTAAGGCCTGTTGGCCGGCCTAACTAGATAGAAATAGATAGATCTACTTTCTAATGGGCTTAATAAACTTAAAAACATAAATAAATAAGGTCTCTAAAAATAATAACTTAGAAAAGCCCAATTCAGCCCAATAATGTGCTTAAGCTGAAAATAAGCTTCAATACTTAAAGAAATTCGGCCCAAGCTTTAACTAAGGTGGCTCGGCCTCCATTTGCACTCCAATGCACATGTATGTCTTCAATGTAGGCTCGGGGAGTTGAACCTTGCTCGAGAACAAAGCATGACCCACAAAGTTGAATGAGTCTCTTTGAAGCTTCTTAGCTCTAGCTCGAGTCATTGGCCCTTCTCCAAGTATGATGGGTGTGTCTGGCGTTGTAGAAGATGGTCCCGCATCAACCTCCCCTTCTTGAAAAGGATTCGACCACGAATCCAAGTCTTCATCCACAGCGAAGTAAGGGATTAGATCTGCGACGTTGAATGTAGCGCTCACGCCCATGTCTCCAGGAAGCTCCAATTGGTAGGCATTGTCGCCCACTCTCTTCTTGATTCGAAATGGTCCATCACCACGAGGCGACAGCTTGTTCTTCCGGGCTTCTGGAAAACGCTCCTTCCTCAAGTGCACCCATACAAGATCTCCAGGCTGAAATGTGACCAAGCGACGTCCCTTGTTGGCCTTGTTAGCGTTGTATTCAGCCTTGAGCTTCAGCTTCTCTCGAGTTCGTTCATGCAGCTCCTTGATGAACTCGACATGCTTACCTGCCTCAAATGATTCTTTGTCTCTCATAGGATATGGAGTAAGATCAAAAGGGGTTAGTGGATTAACACCATACACACATTCAAATGGACTGATTTTAGTAGCCGAATGCATGGTTCGATTATAAGCAAATTCCACATGAGGTAAGGCTTCTTCCCAAAGTTTCAAATTCTTCCTAATAATGGCTCTTAGGACAGTAGCAAGGGTTCTATTAGTCACCTCAGTTTGGCCATCAGTTTGGGGGTGGCTAGAAGTAGAGAATAGCAATCTAGTTCCCAATTTATTCCATAAAGTACGCCAAAAATGACTTAAGAATTTCACATCCCTATCACTAACAATGGTTTTAGGCACGCCATGCAACCTAACTACTTCTCTAAAGAATAGGTTAGCAACATTGGTAGCATCATCAGTTTTGTGACATGCAATGAAATGAGCCATTTTAGAGAATCTATCAACCACTACAAAGATTGAATCCCTCCCCTTCTTAGTTCTAGGCAACCCAACTATAAAATCCATAGAAATGTCTTCCCAAGGGGCTGAGGGTATCGGCAGTGGTGTATAAAGGCCATGGGGCATAAGCTTAGCTTTGGCTTTAATGCAATCTATGCATCTCTTAAGGCAATGTTCTACATCCCTAAGCATATGTGGCCAATAAAAGTGTGATTTCAGTGTATTATATGTCTTATCCCGTCCAAAATGTCCCATTAAACCACCACTATGGGCTTCACTAACAAGTAGTAATCTTAATGAACATCTAGGAATACACACTTGATCTTTTCGAAATAAGAATCCATCATGAATATAGAAGCCATCGAAAGGGCCTGATTCTAAGCATTTCCGAAAAGTGTTACCAAAATCTAGATCAGATTCATATAATTCCTTTATGTAAACAAAGCCTAAGACTCTAGAATCCAAAGTGGTTAAAAGCACATGTCGTCTAGATAATGCATCGGCAACCACGTTGTCTTTGCCTTTCTTATACTTAATTACATAAGGAAATGTTTCTATGAACTCCATCCATCTACCATGTCTCCTATCAAGTTTATCTTGGCTTTTAAAGTGTTTTAAGGATTCATGATCAGTTCTAAGAATAAACTCGCTAGGCCATAGATAGTGAGACCATGTCTTAAGTACTCGAAACAAAGCATACAATTCCTTATCATAGGTAGAGTAATTAAGACAAGCACCTTTCAACTTCTCAGAAAAGAAAGCAATAGGCTTACCTCCCTGCATAAGGACTCCACCAATTCCTACTCCGCTAGCATCACACTCGACCTCAAAAGGCTGAGTAAAGTCCGGCAAAGCTAGTAGAGGTGCGTGAGTCAGTTTATCCTTAAGTGTGTTGAATGCGTCCTCCTGAGCTGCTCCCCATGTGAACTCACTCCTTTTCTTTGTAAGCTCTGTTAGTGGGGCTGAGATGGTGCTGAAATCTCGCACAAAGCGTCGGTAGAAGCTCGCAAGACCTTGGAAGCTGCGTACATGGCCTATGTTGGTGGGGGTCGGCCACTCTTGGATGGCTTTAATCTTTGATTCATCAACACGCAGTCCTTTAGAGCTCACTACAAATCCAAGAAAAGACACTTGTTCATTACATAATTCACACTTCTTTAGATTAGCATACAAGTGTTCAATTCTTAGCGTTTTAAGCACTTCTCTAAGATGTGATTCATGTTCATTAGACGACTTGCTATAAATCAGAATATCATCGAAGTAAACAACAACAAACTTTCCAATGAAATCTCGAAGCACATGATTCATTAAGCGCATAAAAGTACTAGGAGCATTAGTTAAACCAAAAGGCATAACTAACCACTCATATAAGCCTAGCTTAGTCTTAAAGGCTGTTTTCCATTCATCTCCCTTTTTCATTCTAATCTGATGATAGCCACTTCTAAGATCAATTTTAGAGAATATAGAGGCTCCATGTAACTCATCTAGCATATCATCTAATCTAGGAATAGGGTGACGATATTTAATAGTGATGTTGTTAATAGCCCTACAATCTACACACATTCTCCATGATCCATCTTTCTTAGGGACTAATAACACAGGCACAGCACTAGGACTTAAGCTAATTCGAATGTAACCCTTATCCAACAGTTCCTGGACTTGGGTTTGGACCTCTTGGGTCTCAGTGGGATTCATACGATACGCAGGTCTATTAGGCAATGCAGCCCCTGGAATAAGATCAATTTGATGCTCGATTCCACGAATAGGGGGTAGACCTGGTGGTATTTCATTGGGAAACACATCCTTAAACTCCTCAAGAAGAGCGAGAATGTTCGATGGAAGAGAAGCTTTAAGCTCTTCACTCAACATGCTCAAGCTCTTGCAAAGGCGCATAAGAATAGTTCCACCATCCGCAAATTCGTCCAGGAATGTGCTTTTGGAGACCAAGAACACACTCTTAGCTCGAGTTTGAGGATCCACTTGGCTCGACTGAGCCTCCTGATCTAACTCACCTTTACTTACCTTCCGCTTCTCAATCTCATCAGCTACTTGTGTAGGCGTCATAGGTTTGAGAATGACATTCTTTCCCTGAAAAGTAAAGGTATAGCGATTAGTAAACCCATCATGAATAACCTTGCGATCAGATTGCCAAGGACGGCCTAATAGAATATGACAAGCTTGCATAGGCACAATATCACATAAAACATCATCTTCATAATGTCCTAGTTTAATATGCACTTTAACTTGTCTATGAACTTTTAATAAGCCACAATCATTCATCCAATGCAATTTGTAAGGTCTAGGGTGTTGGACAGTAGGTAAATGCAATTTGTCAACCATTTCTTGACTAGCTAAATTACAGCAACTACCTCCATCAATGATCACATTTACAACCTTTCCTTTAACTAGACAACGAGTATGAAATAAGTTTTCTCTTTGATTATCTTCACATGGTGTAGGAACAACACTTAAAACTCTTCTAACAATCAAAGATTCTCCATGTTCATATTCAACCTCATTATCATCATTTTCATAGCAAACAAGGTTTAGGTTCTGATCATTATCATTATTAGCATTCTCATCATGTTCATCACAAGAGTTTTCAGATTCATATTCTCCAAATTGATTAACCATGAGAGTTTTCTTATTAGGGCAATCCTTCATATAATGTCCTCTACCTTGGCATTTAAAGCATACAATATCTCTAGAACGAGTGGTAGAAGGGTTAGGATTACTCCCTTTGGGACCAGTAGATGTCCCAGACGATTCTCGTCCATTCCATGGGCCTTTACCCTTGTCGAGGGGCTGTTGGGGCTGTCGACCTTCACTCCTCCATTGGGGCTGCTGAGCTCGCTCCCTAGAGCCCATCTCCGAGCGCCCTTGGGGCTGTTGGGGCCGAGATTGGCGCCACCCTTGTTGCTGGCCACTCGACACCCTATTGCCTTGGCTTTTGTAGCGTTGTCCCTTTTCTACTTTCATAGCTAGATGTAAAAGTTCAGTAGGAGTAGTATAGGGAAAATAATCAATTTCATGAGCTAAAGCAGGATGTAAGATTCGAAGATATCTAACATTAGTTTTCTCATGAGTTTCGACTATATTAGCTCTAGCCATGGCTTCTTGCATAACATTAAATGTTTCCTCAACAGTTTTACTACCTTGTTTAAGGTTTTCTAATCTGTTTAATAGCTCTCTATCATAATGTTGAGGTACAAATCTATTTCTCATGACCACTTTCAATTGTTCCCAAGAAGCAATAGGTGCATCAAGGGATCTTCTTCTTTCCTTAACAAGATTATCCCACCAGATTAATGCAAAACCTTGAAACTCTAGGGAAGCTAGTTGTACTTTCTTAGGTTCTGAGAAATTATGACAATTCCAGATTTGCTCCATTTTAATTTCCCAATCAATATAAGCATCTGGATCAGTTTTACCATCAAAAGGAGGAATCTTTACCTTAACCTTACCCATACCGTCGTCGTCATTGAACCTAGGTGGTCGGTTCGGATTTCCCCTTTGATTCCGTCTCGGGCGTCGCTCCCAATACTCCTCTTCTTGGAAGTCGTCATCTTGCTCCGAGTAATAGAATTGCTCTTGATAGCCACGTCCTCTTCCCCTTCCCTGTCCTTGACCTTGCACATTAACAAACCCATTATTCCGATCATTTCTCCCACCTTGTGGAGAGTTGTTTTCATTGAATAAAGGATTATCTAAATTAACATTGACATGAGGATTAGGATTAGGAATAGGGTTAGGATTAACGACCTCTCTTTCGTCATTAGGTATCTCAACTCGCTCTTGCTGACCTATGGTGTTCGAACCACTAGGCCTAGAGCTCTCTAATGCAGCCACCCTTGCTGTTAGCGCAGCCAATGATTCAGGAACACCCGTTGTGTTGCTCTGATACCAATTTGATACGGGGTTAGCCGTAGGTTGGTCCGATCTTCGACAACAAGCGAGAATAATCAAGAACTAATAAAGAAACAAGAAGTAAAAGACCAAACAAGAAAAGGACTCTTTTTTGTGGTTTTTGTGTTTAGAAAAGAAAAAGACTCAATCTTGATGTCGGAAACCAAAGCTCTGATACCAATTTGATACGGGGTTAGCCGTAGGTTGGTCCGATCTTCGACAACAAGCGAGAATAATCAAGAACTAATAAAGAAACTCAAGAACTTAATCAAGATCGATCAAGAACTATAAAGACGCAGCAAGAACTAACAAGAAAGATGCAAGATTTATGCAAGACTCAACAAGAACGCAGCAAGACTTCAAGAACTCGACCAAGAATTGATCAAGAACTCCAAGAACGATGCAAGACAGCAACAAGAACAATAAAGACTCGATAAAGACTCGAAATTGCAACAAAGAATGAAAAGACACGACCGATAGGGACTGAGTCGATCTATGCAGAACAAGATAAAGACCCCAGGCCTCCTCAGAGGGTAGGAACCAATACCAATGACTACACAACCCGCCTCTACAACCCTACACAATCAAGCGGACAACTTGAAGGCACAAGGAGGGGGCTTGTGGATACTAGATTCACCAAGTCTTGCGAAGTTGATGAACTGCAAAGCAAACCAAGCTGAGATTATCAATCAATTTGAGATCACGGAGAGCACAGCTCAATCCGGCCTGATCTCTCTCTCTAAAGTGTTTCACACGTTTTAGAAGAATAACTTGTATTATGAATGTTCCAATTGAATTACAAAGCTGAATCGAAAATATATAGAGAACTAAGGCCTGTTGGCCGGCCTAACTAGATAGAAATAGATAGATCTACTTTCTAATGGGCTTAATAAACTTAAAAACATAAATAAATAAGGTCTCTAAAAATAATAACTTAGAAAAGCCCAATTCAGCCCAATAATGTGCTTAAGCTGAAAATAAGCTTCAATACTTAAAGAAATTCGGCCCAAGCTTTAACTAAGGTGGCTCGGCCTCCATTTGCACTCCAATGCACATGTATGTCTTCAATGTAGGCTCGGGGAGTTGAACCTTGCTCGAGAACAAAGCATGACCCACAAAGTTGAATGAGTCTCTTTGAAGCTTCTTAGCTCTAGCTCGAGTCATTGGCCCTTCTCCAAGTATGATGGGTGTGTCTGGCGTTGTAGAAGATGGTCCCGCATCACCTCGTGGATTCGATCCTGACTTTCTCTTACTGCATTAGAGGAGTCTTGTAATTATTTGCGTGGGCCTAAATCTGGTTTGATCTATTTTGTTATATTTCATACTTGATTTCCTCCTCACAACAATTAATAATAATAATAATAATAATATTATTATTATTATTATTATTATTATTATTATTATTAATCGATAAAATATTTTTACAAGAAATTAGTGGGTAGCCGAGATACTATCTGGGCACCCACTCCCTTAGCGATAACGAAACTAAGTCTAGTAAAAATATAAGCTGCAGCACGAGCCCCGACATCCTGAGATATCGAGAATTTCTGAATCCGCTTTAGCAAGGCAACGGCATCCGTGTCCAGCTCTCCCAACGAAGAGAAAGAGAAGGGTAGGAAACCATAACCCGCTGTCATGCACAAATCACGATACTTGACACGCTTACGTTGAGCAGCAGCAACAACAACACGACCAGGGACAAAGTCAGACACCCCTGACTGAGTCAAGGGGGAGGATCCCGTCAGATCAACACAAACATCACGCCCTCTGTCCCATGAATAAAGAAGCAAATCTGCCGGACGAAGCGGCCTATTAAGCCCATCCATCAAACCGATATCAACCTCCTTACCAGCAGAAATCCCAGCCCTGTAACAGATATCCAATAAGGCATCACGCACAAGGTTATGTCGATGTTTAATGCCCACAGTACCAGCACATGACACAGCATGATCTCCATAGACATCATCATCAAAGACCCGAGAACAAGCCGGACAGGACCTAGACACCGTGAACAATGGAACGCTCAATCGATAACTAAGCACACTGCGATAAGTCCTTCCATTCATAGTCTGCCCCAGCCCAGAAATAGGAACTGCACGCAACCAATCGGAGGAGTGAGCACCCTGCTGAGACTTCCACAACACCACATGTCGCGGAGTCAAAGAGAAAACAGATTCCGATGTAGCAGCAACCTTCGTGAAATATATATCTGCCAATTTCTTCATTAGTTTGGGGGCAGCGATTTCACTAGGATCGCGTAGAAAATCAGAACCTGTGGTCTCATTAAAAGCACGACAAGCCTCATCAAAAGTAGGACCAGTAGCAGTAATACCAGAAGGGCGTAGGAGCTTAGCCTGCAGCTCAGCAGACTGCAAACGAGACGCCAAAAAAGCATAATGTAGGACATCCTCAGTAGCATACACTCCGAGACCACCAAAATGAAAGGGGAAGGTGGCAAGCCGCCACTGCCAATCTCCAAACCCAGGCCCGGACGCAGTGACAATACGTTCCAAGCTAGAACGAAGTGCCGCATCGAAGGAGAGTTGGGCCGGGCCAAAGACACACGGAGAACAAGTACGCATAGCAAAGTAAAGTTTAGAAATACCCGTACAAGCCCGAAGCAGAAGCAACTCGCACTGTGGATCCTCAATCTTCGCGACGGAATCCATAAGCTCTATGGTCCTAGTAACTCTCTGATACGGGGTTAGCCGTAGGTTGGTCCGATCTTCGACAACAAGCGGGAATAATCAAGAACTAATAAAGAAACTCAAGAACTTAATCAAGAACGATCAAGAACTCAAAGAACGCAGCAAGAAATAACAAGAAAGATGCAAGATTTATGCAAGACTCAACAAGAAAGCAAAGAAACGCAGCAAGACTCTCAAGAATCGATCAAGATAGGACAAGATCGACCAAGAAACACCAAGAACAGAGGCTGTCCTCAATGTCGACTCAAAGAAGTTGAACAAGACTCGATAAAGACTCGAAATTGCAACAAAGAATGAAAAGACACGACCGATAGGGACTGAGTCGATCTATGCAGAACAAGATAAAGACCCCAGGCCTCCTCAGAGGGTAGGAACCAATACCAATGACTACACAACCCGCCTCTACAACCCTACACAATCAAGCGGACAACTTGAAGGCACAAGGAGGGGGCTTGTGGATACTAGATTCACCAAGTCTTGCGAAGTTGATGAACGGCAAAGCAAACCAAGCTGAGATTATCAATCAATTCGAGATCACGGAGAGCACAGCTCAATCCGGCCTGATCTCTCTCTCTAAAGTGTTTCACACGTTTTAGAAGAATAACTTGTATTATGAATGTTCCAATTGAATTACAAAGCTGAATCGAAAATATATAGAGAACTAAGGCCTGTTGGCCGGCCTAACTAGATAGAAATAGATAGATCTACTTTCTAATGGGCTTAATAAACTTAAAAACATAAATAAATAAGGTCTCTAAAAATAATAACTTAGAAAAGCCCAATTCAGCCCAATAATGTGCTTAAGCTGAAAATAAGCTTCAATACTTAAAGAAATTCGGCCCAAGCTTTAACTAAGGTGGCTCGGCCTCCATTTGCACTCCAATGCACATGTATGTCTTCAATGTAGGCTCGGGGAGTTGAACCTTGCTCGAGAACAAAGCATGACCCACAAAGTTGAATGAGTCTCTTTGAAGCTTCTTAGCTCTAGCTCGAGTCATTGGCCCTTCTCCAAGTATGATGGGTGTGTCTGGCGTTGTAGAAGATGGTCCCGCATCAACCTCCCCTTCTTGAAAAGGATTCGACCACGAATCCAAGTCTTCATCCACAGCGAAGTAAGGAATTAGATCTGCGACGTTGAATGTAGCGCTCACGCCCATGTCTCCAGGAAGCTCCAATTGGTAGGCATTGTCGCCCACTCTCTTCTTGATTCGAAATGGTCCATCACCACGAGGCGACAGCTTGTTCTTCCGGGCTTCTGGAAAACGCTCCTTCCTCAAGTGCACCCATACAAGATCTCCAGGCTGAAATGTGACCAAGCGACGTCCCTTGTTGGCCTTGTTAGCGTTGTATTCAGCCTTGAGCTTCAGCTTCTCTCGAGTTCGTTCATGCAGCTCCTTGATGAACTCGACATGCTTACCTGCCTCAAATGATTCTTTGTCTCTCATAGGATATGGAGTAAGATCAAAAGGGGTTAGTGGATTAACACCATACACACATTCAAATGGACTGATTTTAGTAGCCGAATGCATGGTTCGATTATAAGCAAATTCCACATGAGGTAAGGCTTCTTCCCAAAGTTTCAAATTCTTCCTAATAATGGCTCTTAGGACAGTAGCAAGGGTTCTATTAGTCACCTCAGTTTGGCCATCAGTTTGGGGGTGGCTAGAAGTAGAGAATAGCAATCTAGTTCCCAATTTATTCCATAAAGTACGCCAAAAATGACTTAAGAATTTCACATCCCTATCACTAACAATGGTTTTAGGCACGCCATGCAACCTAACTACTTCTCTAAAGAATAGGTTAGCAACATTGGTAGCATCATCAGTTTTGTGGCATGCAATGAAATGAGCCATTTTAGAGAATCTATCAACCACTACAAAGATTGAATCCCTCCCCTTCTTAGTTCTAGGCAACCCAACTATAAAATCCATAGAAATGTCTTCCCAAGGGGCTGAGGGTATCGGCAGTGGTGTATAAAGGCCATGGGGCATAAGCTTAGCTTTGGCTTTAATGCAATCTATGCATCTCTTAAGGCAATGTTCTACATCCCTAAGCATATGTGGCCAATAAAAATGTGATTTTAGTGTGCTATATGTCTTATCCCTACCAAAATGTCCCATTAATCCACCACTATGGGCTTCACTAACAAGTAATAATCGTAGAGAACATCTAGGAATGCACACTTGATCTTTTCGAAATAAGAATCCTTGATGAATATAAAAGCTGTCATTAGGACCCTTTTCTAAGCATTTTCGAAATATGTCTCCAAAATCCAAATCAGATTCATACAATTCCTTTATGTAAACAAAGCCTAAGACTCTAGAATCCAAAGTGGTTAAAAGAACATGTCTTCTAGATAATGCATCAGCAACCACATTGTCTTTGCCTTTCTTATACTTAATCACATAAGGAAATGTTTCAATGAATTCCATCCATCTACCATGTCTCCTATCAAGTTTATCTTGGCTTTTAAAGTGTTTCAATGATTCATGATCAGTTCTAAGAATAAACTCGCTAGGCCATAGATAGTGAGACCATGTCTTAAGTACTCGAAACAAAGCATACAATTCCTTATCATAGGTAGAGTAATTAAGACAAGCACCTTTCAACTTCTCAGAAAAGAAAGCAATAGGCTTACCTCCCTGCATAAGGACTCCACCAATTCCTACTCCGCTAGCATCACACTCGACCTCAAAAGGCTGAGTAAAGTCCGGCAAAGCTAGTAGAGGTGCGTGAGTCAGCTTATCCTTAAGTGTGTTGAATGCGTCCTCCTGAGCTGCTCCCCATGTGAACTCACTCCTTTTCTTTGTAAGCTCTGTTAGTGGGGCTGAGATGGTGCTGAAATCTCGCACAAAGCGTCGGTAGAAGCTCGCAAGACCTTGGAAGCTGCGTACATGGCCTATGTTGGTGGGGGTCGGCCACTCTTGGATGGCTTTAATCTTTGATTCATCAACACGCAGTCCTTTAGAGCTCACTACAAATCCAAGAAAAGACACTTGTTCATTACATAATTCACACTTCTTTAGATTAGCATACAAGCGTTCAATTCTTAGCGTTTTAAGCACTTCTCTAAGATGTGATTCATGTTCATTAGACGACTTGCTATAAATCAGAATATCATCGAAGTAAACAACAACAAACTTTCCAATGAAATCTCGAAGCACATGATTCATTAAGCGCATAAAAGTACTAGGAGCATTAGTTAAACCAAAAGGCATAACTAACCACTCATATAAGCCTAGCTTAGTCTTAAAGGCTGTTTTCCATTCATCTCCCTTTCTCATTCTAATCTGATGATAGCCACTTCTAAGATCAATTTTAGAGAATATAGAGGCTCCATGTAACTCATCTAGCATATCATCTAATCTAGGAATAGGGTGACGATATTTAATAGTGATGTTGTTAATAGCCCTACAATCTACACACATTCTCCATGATCCATCTTTCTTAGGGACTAATAACACAGGCACAGCACTAGGACTTAAGCTAATTCGAATGTAACCCTTATCCAACAGTTCCTGGACTTGGGTTTGGACCTCTTGGGTCTCAGTGGGATTCATACGATACGCAGGTCTATTAGGCAATGCAGCCCCTGGAATAAGATCAATTTGATGCTCGATTCCACGAATAGGGGGTAGACCTGGTGGTATTTCATTGGGAAACACATCCTTAAACTCCTCAAGAAGAGCGAGAATGTTCGATGGAAGAGAAGCTTTAAGCTCTTCACTCAACATGCTCAAGCTCTTGCAAAGGCGCATAAGAATAGTTCCACCATCCGCAAATTCGTCCAGGAATGTGCTTTTGGAGACCAAGAACACACTCTTAGCTCGAGTTTGAGGATCCACTTGGCTCGACTGAGCCTCCTGATCTAACTCACCTTTACTTACCTTCCGCTTCTCAATCTCATCAGCTACTTGTGTAGGCGTCATAGGTTTGAGAATGACATTCTTTCCCTGAAAAGTAAAGGTATAGCGATTAGTAAACCCATCATGAATAACCTTGCGATCAGATTGCCAAGGACGGCCTAATAGAATATGACAAGCTTGCATAGGCACAATATCACATAAAACATCATCTTCATAATGTCCTAGTTTAATATGCACTTTAACTTGTCTATGAACTTTTAATAAGCCACAATCATTCATCCAATGCAATTTGTAAGGTCTAGGGTGTTGGACAGTAGGTAAATGCAATTTGTCAACCATTTCTTGACTAGCTAAATTACAGCAACTACCTCCATCAATGATCACATTTACAACCTTTCCTTTAACTAGACAACGAGTATGAAATAAGTTTTCTCTTTGATTATCTTCACATGGTGTAGGAACAACACTTAAAACTCTTCTAACAATCAAAGATTCTCCATGTTCATATTCAACCTCATTATCATCATTTTCATAGCAAACAAGGTTTAGGTTCTGATCATTATCATTATTAGCATTCTCATCATGTTCATCACAAGAGTTTTCAGATTCATATTCTCCAAATTGATTAACCATGAGAGTTTTCTTATTAGGGCAATCCTTCATATAATGTCCTCTACCTTGGCATTTAAAGCATACAATATCTCTAGAACGAGTGGTAGAAGGGTTAGGATTACTCCCTTTGGGACCAGTAGATGTCCCAGACGATTCTCGTCCATTCCATGGGCCTTTACCCTTGTCGAGGGGCTGTTGGGGCTGTCGACCTTCACTCCTCCATTGGGGCTGCTGAGCTCGCTCCCTAGAGCCCATCTCCGAGCGCCCTTGGGGCTGTTGGGGCCGAGATTGGCGCCACCCTTGTTGCTGGCCACTCGACACCCTATTGCCTTGGCTTTTGTAGCGTTGTCCCTTTTCTACTTTCATAGCTAGATGTAAAAGTTCAGTAGGAGTAGTATAGGGAAAATAATCAATTTCATGAGCTAAAGCAGGATGTAAGATTCGAAGATATCTAACATTAGTTTTCTCATGAGTTTCGACTATATTAGCTCTAGCCATGGCTTCTTGCATAACATTAAATGTTTCCTCAACAGTTTTACTACCTTGTTTAAGGTTTTCTAATCTGTTTAATAGCTCTCTATCATAATGTTGAGGTACAAATCTATTTCTCATGACCACTTTCAATTGTTCCCAAGAAGCAATAGGTGCATCAAGGGATCTTCTTCTTTCCTTAACAAGATTATCCCACCAGATTAATGCAAAACCTTGAAACTCTAGGGAAGCTAGTTGTACTTTCTTAGGTTCTGAGAAATTATGACAATTCCAGATTTGCTCCATTTTAATTTCCCAATCAATATAAGCATCTGGATCAGTTTTACCATCAAAAGGAGGAATCTTTACCTTAACCTTACCCATACCGTCGTCGTCATTGAACCTAGGTGGTCGGTTCGGATTTCCCCTTTGATTCCGTCTCGGGCGTCGCTCCCAATACTCCTCTTCTTGGAAGTCGTCATCTTGCTCCGAGTAATAGAATTGCTCTTGATAGCCACGTCCTCTTCCCCTTCCCTGTCCTTGACCTTGCACATTAACAAACCCATTATTCCGATCATTTCTCCCACCTTGTGGAGAGTTGTTTTCATTGAATAAAGGATTATCTAAATTAACATTGACATGAGGATTAGGATTAGGAATAGGGTTAGGATTAACGACCTCTCTTTCGTCATTAGGTATCTCAACTCGCTCTTGCTGACCTATGGTGTTCGAACCACTAGGCCTAGAGCTCTCTAATGCAGCCACCCTTGCTGTTAGCGCAGCCAATGATTCAGGAACACCCGTTGTGTTGTTCATGATAGTCGCCATGTTGTTCATCATGGTCTGAAATTGCTCGGGCGTCACTGTTGCACTTGAGTTAGTGGCATTGTTACCACCATTGTTTCCCTGATTAGTAGACATTATAACAAAGACCAAAGAAACAAGGAACTAAGTTAAAGGTTAGTAAAACTTATAAACAGCTCACAATTGTGTTTCGCTCACACTCCCTCTCTGATTGATATATCACGCTTGCTAGGGCAATCCGCTTTGGGCAAATCAACTACCAAGCAAAAACTAAGCAATCAAAGTATGTAGTGAATGAAACAAACAACAAAGTACTCGATAAAGGAGAAAGAGCACTCGACAGCAGCAGTAAGCGATTCAAGCAAACAGATGGGTAATTTGCAAGGAATCAACTCGACACAACAAGGAGATCACTCGGCAGGGGCTGAGATCACTCGACACACACAAGAGTAACTCGGCAGGGGCTGAGATCACTCGACTCAATCAAAGCAAGCACACAACAGCACTCGATCAAGGTGAGAAAGAGTACTCAACACAAAGAGAAAATAAGAAAGCAAAAGAAAACTTAGAAATTTACCTCTTTTGATTGAAAACCTTAAGTTATGATGTTGTAGTTGCAAGGTAGGATTTCAATTTTGTGGAGGTGTATGTGTTTAGGGATAGGTATGTTGATTAGGGCTGAGAAGAGGGTTCACCAATGATGTCCTTGGGAGCTTTCTTGCACTAGATCAACAACTAACAAACACTTTCTCTCTCTTTTGAATTTTCGGACCTTAATTTACTGTTTTTTTTTTTTTTTTTTTTTTTTTTTTTTTTTTTTTAAATGTGAAACTAATGCAAGAAAAGACTCAAATTAATGTATAGGACTCGAAAATCTGGTATAGATGGTGATAAAAGATGAAAATTCAGCCCTAATGTAAAGATATAGATAGAATGGCTAATTTAGGTAATAGGATCTATCTTGTGCCTTTTTAGATAGTTGATAGATATAATGGAAATTAATATCCAACAACTTAAAATTTCTGATTTTTGATAGGCAATAGATAAATGGAATTAGATAAAAGATAAATCAAAATTCCAAAGATAGAATAGATAAACAAAAGGATAGAAAAGATAGAACAAACTAGGGTTTCTTGTGTTTATGTGATGTCGACCAAGCTGTGACTATGGGGACAAGGGTAATGCCGCCGGCTTAGGTGCTGCACAAGGGAAATTGCGCACCACTTTGGTCGACTCCACGGTCTCGGCTAGGCTTTGTGTTTAGGCTATGCAACCACAAACAATCACAAACTCAAGATTAGTGCAATAATCAAATAAAGAAACAAGAAGTAAAAGACCAAACAAGAAAAGGACTCTTTTTTGTGGTTTTTGTGTTTAGAAAAGAAAAAGACTCAATCTTGATGTCGGAAACCAAAGCTCTGATACCAATTTGATACGGGGTTAGCCGTAGGTTGGTCCGATCTTCGACAACAAGCGGGAATAATCAAGAACTAATAAAGAAACTCAAGAACTTAATCAAGAACGATCAAGAACTCAAAGAACGCAGCAAGAAATAACAAGAAAGATGCAAGATTTATGCAAGACTCAACAAGAAAGCAAAGAAACGCAGCAAGACTCTCAAGAATCGATCAAGATAGGACAAGATCGACCAAGAAACACCAAGAACAGAGGCTGTCCTCAATGTCGACTCAAAGAAGTTGAACAAGACTCGATAAAGACTCGAAATTGCAACAAAGAATGAAAAGACACGACCGATAGGGACTGAGTCGATCTATGCAGAACAAGATAAAGACCCCAGGCCTCCTCAGAGGGTAGGAACCAATACCAATGACTACACAACCCGCCTCTACAACCCTACACAATCAAGCGGACAACTTGAAGGCACAAGGAGGGGGCTTGTGGATACTAGATTCACCAAGTCTTGCGAAGTTGATGAACGGCAAAGCAAACCAAGCTGAGATTATCAATCAATTCGAGATCACGGAGAGCACAGCTCAATCCGGCCTGATCTCTCTCTCTAAAGTGTTTCACACGTTTTAGAAGAATAACTTGTATTATGAATGTTCCAATTGAATTACAAAGCTGAATCGAAAATATATAGAGAACTAAGGCCTGTTGGCCGGCCTAACTAGATAGAAATAGATAGATCTACTTTCTAATGGGCTTAATAAACTTAAAAACATAAATAAATAAGGTCTCTAAAAATAATAACTTAGAAAAGCCCAATTCAGCCCAATAATGTGCTTAAGCTGAAAATAAGCTTCAATACTTAAAGAAATTCGGCCCAAGCTTTAACTAAGGTGGCTCGGCCTCCATTTGCACTCCAATGCACATGTATGTCTTCAATGTAGGCTCGGGGAGTTGAACCTTGCTCGAGAACAAAGCATGACCCACAAAGTTGAATGAGTCTCTTTGAAGCTTCTTAGCTCTAGCTCGAGTCATTGGCCCTTCTCCAAGTATGATGGGTGTGTCTGGCGTTGTAGAAGATGGTCCCGCATCACTCTCTTCGCCACAAGGTCGCTGCCGAAAACAGGGCACGTGCTGACAGGCCCTCCCAGAACTTTGACACCACGTGAAGGCCGAGCAATAGAGGCGGGGAAAACACCAAGAAGCCGACTCCTGGGGTCTTTTTTAGGCCAAAAAACCTCGGTTTTATCAACATTAAGATGAAGGCCAAAGCGGGGACCATCTGCCATAATCAAATCTAAGACCTTCCCCACCACCAAAGTGTCCCCGACAACAGTGCCATCATCTAAGTACCAAGCCTGCAAAGTCAGGGTGAAAGAGTCTCTGATCTTGCACACCAAAGGATGCAACACCAAAGCAAAAAGTAGAGGCCCTAAGGGATCCCCTTGCTGAACCCCCCGACAAGACCATAAGCTATGCTCCCCATAATACAGTCGGGCAGGAGTAGAGTAACAAAACTCCACCCATCGGGATAGAACCGGGCAATGACGACGAACTTCCTGTAACATGGCCACGCGATCAACTAGGTTGAAAGCATTCTGAAAGTCAACCAGCAACATAGAAAGACCCTCCTCACTACCTCGGGCCTCAACAAGCCGATTCAAGGCATGTAGAATAGCCTCTCCGCCACCGGAAACCCCGACTCTAAACTGAAGACCAGCAAAATAACCAGACAAAGAGGGACCAACTAAACAAGCACCAACCTTAGAAACAAGGCGTCTCCAAATAGTGCCAACAGCAATGGGACGAATGCCTCCACCTGGTTTAACAAGCGGCGTGAGCGGAGCACTAGCAATATACTCACCCAGATCCTGCGGACAGCGACCTTCCAGGAAAAGATTAACCACCCCAGTAATAGAGGAGATCAAATCATCGGAAATAGCAACAACAGCTCCACCCAAACAATCAAAAAGATGCTGAGCACGTAACCCATCCCTCCCACATGACGTGCCCCGTGGGAAACTTCGAATCATATCCAAAACAACAGTCGAAGAGGCAACTAGAGGATGGTGATCAACATGCAAAGGTGGCAAGTCGGGAGACGGGGCAGTAGGGTGCTTATCCCGCAGGGCCTCAAGAGTGGCATAAGAATAAGGAGCAATACCTGATGAAGAAAGCACCCGAACAGCGGCAGTGTAATGACCATCACAAATCTTCCGTCGACACTGTCGAAGGTTAAGCTCACTCAAATCAAGGTCTTCCTCCACACTAAAAGGGGGTGGAACCTCAGCTAAGGTCTCTTGAACAAGTTGCAAACTGCCGCCAGGCACGCCCCAAGCACGAATAGCACTAGCAATACTCTCCTCTTGACGCTGACGCTTGACAGCAGTCCTACACTCAAGATTACTCCGTGGAGAAAAGGTCTTAAGTATACAAAGAGGCATCACAAGCAAGCGAATCCAGCAGGAGAGGTCACTAGGAGAGTCAATCACACCATCTAACGCCCCTTTCAAAACCCGTGAAAATCCCAGACGACACTTAGGAGGGATGGATCTCACGGTGCGTAACCCCAAAGAGAGCAAGCGGTCTAACAAAGATATAGACCAACCAAGTGGAACGGCCCCAACATCAGACAAGGGAACCGACGAAGATGGAGCCGGAGGTCGGGGAATATCATAAATGATAAAGCGAATAAGGCCATCACCACCGTCCGGAGGCGCCACTGAATCACCCTGACTATGCCGACACCGGGCACGAAAGGTATGTGTTTTAAGACATACCCCACATAGCCAAACTCCCATATGCTTTAAAGTAATCTCAGCAGTAGAATAAATAGTCGAACTCTCGGATAGAGTTTAACGAGTAAGCACCTGAGCATCACCACTGCAATGTCGATCACGAAGATGTCTAAGCATAGAGGTTTTAACAAGACCTCGACCCCCACCATCAAGACAACCACAAAGGCCCACAAAAGGGCAATGAAACCGAACAAGATCGGGCATTCTTCCCTACTATCAATCGATAATGAGACAGTATCTGACGAAAGTTATTTGATGGAAAGCATGATCTTTTATGCCTTTGTGTGTTACTTTGCATGGTTATCGTTGTGGTGTTGAAACCCTAGTCCTGGAAGTCTTTTATTATATTGATTTATTTCTGTCAAAAATCTAAGTTTTAGTTTCGAATTTGCAATTTTTATTTTCTGTCAATTCTTGTTGATACAGAGGAGATCTTTCCGATCTCGAGTTGGTTGTACTCGATCTCGAGTACGCTTCGTCTAGGTCGAGTTGAGTTCTGTTCTGTTGTCGATTTCTGAAGTTTCTGTCTTGACTTGCCCTTGTCGATCTCGAGTTGACTTGGTCGAGATCGAGTTGCCCTTGCCGGGTTTGTCTGACTGCTGTGATTTCCGATTTTCTGTTGTCGACTGCTGTGGTCGATCTCGAGTAGCTGTTTGTCGAGATCGACGAGCCCTTGCTTTGCTTTTAGTTTCTACTTTGCTTTGTCTTTCCTGTTTTGCTTGGTTCTTTGCTTCTGCTTTTATTTCTGTTTCTTTCGTTGTTTCCGTGTTTCTGTCTTTTCTGCTGCTCTGTCTGTGAGAATTTACAGCTACCTGAGAACTGCTGACGTGCTTCCTCGTGGATTCGATCCTGACTATTCTCTTACTACAACGGGAGGAAGTCTTGTATTTATTTGCTGAGACAGGGAAGTCAGTCTGAACTTTATTTCATATTTATTTCATACTTGACCATCCTCCTGCAACAACAAATTGGCGCCGTTGCCGGGGAAGCAATCATTCGCGCCTTAGGTAGTTAAATCTCACGTCTACTTTGAGTTACTTTTCAGGTGTATGCGCCGTTCTGGTCTACCACCCGAGTTTGACAGCTTAGACGAACCAGAGCGTTACCTACACATCCACTCTAAACTCAAAAGGATCATGGCGGCCGCTGAAACACAAGAACAGCTGATTGCCAGGCTTACAAGGGAGCTAGCCGCAAAGGATACTACTATAGCCAATGAAAGGGCAGCGAGGGAACAAGAAGCTGAGCGCGCAAGGCAAGCAGAAGCTGAGCTTGCCCAATATCCAACTACTGCTGAGGATTATATGCATCCAACCCTCGTCGTGCCTGAATCGGCGATTCTTATCCCTGAAAACTCTTTTGAAATTCGCACTCAATTTCTTATAGAGCTTCAAAATAATGCTTTTTTTGGTAGATTTAATGAGTGTCCTCTTGAACATATTATGAACTTTTCTGACATGTGTCGTACTCTTGCTGAAGGTACAACTCTGGAATATGTCAAGATGAAGTCTTTCCGCTGGTCGCTGGCTGGACCTGCACTGAAGTGGCTTGAAGGGCTGAAACCAAGATCACTGACAACATGGGCCCAAGTAGAGCAAGAGTTTCTGAACAAATTCTTCCCGCCCGCCAAAACAGCACATCTCTGCCAGAAAATCACCGCCTTCAAACAGAAGCAAGGGGAACCGCTGGCAAAGGCATGGGAGCGCTACAAGGAACTTCTGCGATCTTGCCCTACTCATGGACAGCCACCCTACGTCATTCAGGAGATCTTCTTCAACTCTCTTGATCAAGTCACCAAGGACAGAATCAACCACTATACTCGCTATGAGTATCTCACAATGCCGCCAAGTGACGCATGGGGTGTGCTAGAGAAGCTCACCAACTACGACAACAAGTATGGGTCTACTGCAACCTATGAAGAGAACCCATACGCCAGGCCAGCACCTTCCATGCCCCTCTATGAGCCTCCTAAGGAAATTGATCCGGATGTAAGGGAACAGTACTACAGAGATCAGAACAAGAAGCTCATAAAGCAAGTAAAATATCTTTCTGTCAACCAGCCTTGCATTGAATGCGGATCGCAACGGCACACCACTCCTGAGTGCCCACACACAGAGCAAGTCAGGATGGCAGAACACCATGAGGAGGTAGCTTACGCAGGGGGTCCCAATCGCTACATAGGGGACCAAAGGTTTCAGCGACCACAATGGAACCAAGGTGTCCCTGGGAACCCCCCGCCCTATAGAGCTCCAGGACATCCGGAAAGAGACCAGAAAAAGGATGATATACAGACAGTCCTGGAGGAAATACGGAGGAATCACTCAGAAACTAGGCATTCCTTCAACTCCGTCTACACTCAGATGCAAGGGGTCAACTCTAGGCTTGGGGAGATTGATATATGGCGAAAATCAGTTGATACACAGATTGGTCAGCTAGCAGCAGGAATCCCCAGACAGTCAGGCTCGCTCCCGGGATCTTCAGAACCAAATCCTAAGGGAAAGACTGGACATATCGCTGCTGTAAAACTCAGAAGCGGCCATCAAATGCAAGAGCCAGAGGTCGGGAAACAGCAGGACGAAGCTAAACAGCAACTCGACCAGAGTCTACTCGATGTCGAGGAAGGTCTACTCGACCTCGAGGAGAAAATTCCAGAATCCTCGTCTGCACCACACAACAACTCGACAGTACCAAATCTAGTCGAGATCGACAAGACTGTGGTCGATATCGATGAGCCCCTGGTCGACATAGAACAGCCTGCAGCACCTCCAACGTCCATTCTGGCTTCGAATCAGAAAAAGAAGCTGCCTTTCCCCACAAAATCTCTAAAGGACCCAGCAGAAAAGAAATTTCAGCGCTTCATTAAGATGCTTCAGAAACTCAACGTCACCATCCCCTTCACAGAACCTCTCAATGAAATGCCATCTTATATCAAGTTCCTGAAGGAGATTTTGAGCAAAAAGAGATCGATGGCTGAAATCACAGAGGGGTGCAGCCACTTGGACATATTGGAGAAGAGGCCGGATCCAGGTAAGTTTGCTATAACCATTGGATTTGGTCCATATAAAATTAATGCCTTATGTGATCTTGGAGCTAGTGTGAGTATAATGCCTTTAACAATTTGGTCCAAGATTAAGATAGGTGCCCTGGAGCCTGTGGATGCTAGACTATACATGGCCAACAACACGGTGGTCATTCCAACAGGCATGGTGGATAATGTGCCAGTACAAGTAGGTAAATTCTTTGTCCCTGCTGATTTTCTAGTTGCTGATATGCAAGAAGATCCTGCTTGTCCAATTATTTTAGGAAGACCATTCTTAGCGACGGTGGATGCCAACATAAGCGTTAGGAAAGGAGTGCTCACCTTCAACATCAGCGATGAGGTAATTGAGTATTCCTTTAATAAAACTGAAAGGCATACAGGTCCAATGGAAGAGATCAAATCTATCTTAGCTGGCTACATCACCTGCGGGGAACCCAAGGTCAGAAATATGACCCCTGAGGAGCTTGAAAAGAGGGACATGGAGGCCCAGGTGGAGGAGATCATGGCAATCCTCAAGGAGAACACCGAGAATCCAATCGACACAGAACAAGGTAAGTCGTTGTGGATTAATTATTTTTCGGATGCCTTGACAAGGACTAAGTATGGGGTCAAGATCGACCAAGGCTCCTCGACATCGAGTAGAACCTTAGTCGATCTCGACCAGACCAAGGAGACTCCACCAGCACCAGCATCGTCGAGCAGCGAACCAGACAAACTAGGCTCGTCGATCTCGACTAGCCTTGTCGAGGTCGACCACCACTCGACGGCCTCGGCTTCATCTCCCTCGACGCTGACTCCACCAGACGGCCAGAGCTCGTCGATCTCGACCACCTTTGTCGATGTCGACCACCACTCGGGGAGCCCAGTCCCTGCTTCCTCGACGCTAAGACCACCAGAGCAAGGATCCTCGTCGATCTCGACTAAGCTTGTCGAGATCGACCACCACCCAGCGCCACCAGATCCGCCTTCCTCGATGAGTAAGCCACCAGGAGCAGAACCCTTGTCGAGGTTGACCAGTCTTGTCGAGATCGACAAGCCATCGTCTTCGTCGACTTCTGCATCTTCGAGCAGACCACCACCAGAACCTGCAGTCTTGTCGAGATCGACTAGCCCTAGTCGAGATCGACCAAACACCGTGGTCTCCGATTCCGTCTCTGCGATGGTAAGCCAAGGTATGGATCTTTCTTCTCCTATTTCCATTAAAGATTTATCTATACATGGGAGAGGTCTGCCTTGGTATGTGCGATTGTGCAGGATTTCCAATGATGAGCCTAAGGAGTATGAAGTTGGAGACAAGCTCTATGTCTCTAAATCAAAGGATCATTGGTTTCCCAACAAATTCAACAAGAAGCGGTGGGACCTTTCGTGGTGAACAAGATCCATTCTGAAGGATTACAACTGATGGACAAGAATGGAGTCTTATTTGAGGCCCGGGCTACATGGGCCCTGCAGATGCCACCTTGAGCATAAATGGAAAGTCGGCCTAGCGACTATAAAATCTAAAGCATGTATATAGACTTTCTAGGACATTTTGAGACTTTGTTTTTGTTTTTGGATTTGAACATTTCTTTGGTTTTTGTTGTTTCTATTATGGGTATATGTCTTCTACTTTTCAGGACAATGGATAGAACCAAGCTACATTCTTACTCGGCCTAGGAGGTGCTCCATTCAATATTTAGAGAAATCTGCACATCTGTCTTGTGAGTTTCTTTCTCTACCTTTACCTTGTTTTTATACAGTGAGGACACTGTAATGTTTAAGTATGGGGTGGGGGAAGGGCTTACTTTATGCATATTTGATTTATTTGACATTACTTGTGCATTATTTCTTAGAATTGCTACATGGCTATTTTGGAATGCATTATTGATTTATGTGCTTATATGCATGATTTCCAAAAATTTAAGAAAAATGACCCCCATTGAAAATTGAAAATTTTGAAATAATGTCATGGAAGCTTTATTGAACTCGACGATGCAAAATTAGATTCATTAGAGATATAGCATGAAATTGCCTAGTAAAGGGAAGTCACAATGAAGTGCATATTTTATTGAAAACCATAGAAGGAGGTGAAATTTGAAGTTGCTTTTGACATGTTGCATGATAAGATGATGGAGGACTTTATATTTCCATATAATGCTCATTGTTTATATTCCTAGCCTTACCTATGCTTATGCATCACAAAAACCATAATATGCCTTATTTCAATTATCGCTCCACATGACCTAAATATTTTCCATTCTTTACCTTATCCGGGGATTATGTTGAGAATGATGTTACATTATGGAGATTATCATATGGTGTTTGTGTTGTGATTATTGTCATTTATTGGAGTTTGGAAGGAAAGTGTTTTGAATATATGGAAAATTTAATGAGTGAAAGAAAATCCAATCACCTCAGGAGATAAAGGTAGATTGACCCTGCTCTCTAAGATAATAGTTTGGTGAGATGGGACACATTGTGAGGAGTCCACAGCACTAAGTATCCGGGGCCATTCATGACACCCATGTTTGCGACTCGCGAGAAGGCAGTGCTGAGGTTAGAGAGATAAAAGCATTATTATTGAGAAAAGCATTATGAAAGGTGATGAATCAAATGGAGAAGGAATGTGGAAATTCAGTTTGGAAAGTACTCCATTTCCCCGGATCATTAGCACCACATTGCCAGAAACTGCACACCTTTTAGCCTTTTACCAAATCTACTCCTCGTGTGAGCTTAAATTGAAGTCCTCTTGATTTTCAATGCTTTGTCACTTATGAATGTTTTTGCATAACCCTTCTTTTGTGAGTAGATGTTGCTTTTACATATTTGCACATGCATGAATCTGTGACACTAGTACCTTTTCAAGGATGGTAATTGACTGCTGGGTTATATAAGAATGAATCTGATATGTTGAGAGTTTTTGATTTCTTCCCCTGAATGACAGATAAAAGTATTGCTTGAGGACAAACAAGCTTAAGTATGGGGTGTTTATTGTGAGCTGAATCTGCCATGTTTTACAGTAACTTTTATATCGATTTCTACATACATTGCATTCATTTGGGCTTAGATAGTACAAAACCTATGTAGTTTAATGTTTATTTGCCAAATTATGGAATCTACACCAGTTTTTGTTTAATTCGCAGAAATCGAGGCATTTTACAGCAATTCTACAGAAGGTCAGAAAAAACTCGGAAAACCACTACAGAAGTCCAAGATCAAAGAAGCAGCGGAACCAGTCGAATCGAACCGATAACCCAGGCTACTCGATCTCGAGTAGCTCTTACTCGACCTAGACGAGCATGTCCGAGCAGCCTTGGTCGACAGAGCCTGATCGAGAAAGCCAGACCAACCCGACTTCCGGAGTCTACTCGATCTCGACAAGCCCTAGTCGAGATCGACGAAGCCCAGCGCCACGCCCGGAGTTGACGAGAAGAAAAGCTAGTCGACAAGCCGAGGCCGACATGGAGGCACTCACTGCCAGCGACTACACTCGCTGCAGCGGACGTCTCGCTGCCGCGGAAAATCCCGCTGCCAGCGGGATGCACCAAGCCGACGGAAAAGCTTACTCGCTCCAGCGGAAGGGGCAACTCGCGGAAGCGGAAGGGAAGACCCAACTCGATGTCGACAAGCCCTTGTCGAGGTCGACGAGACCCGTGAGCCAAGTCCGAGCCACATCGAGCACCAGCTGGCCGAGACGACGAAGTCGGCCTAGTCGATGACTTTCCTAGTCGAGATCGACCACGCCTTGTCGAGATCGACGAAGATTTCCCGAAGCCGCGTGACGCGTTGATTGCAGTTCTACTCGATGTAGAGTCCTTGGAGCCGAGGAGAAGCAAAGTCTATCCGATTTATCCACATCTATCATGAAGAAGAGAGTTTTATCCACTTGAAACAATTTAGATATATTTAGATTTAATTCCTTTATCGCTTTTATTTATCCTTAAGCATTTTAGATATAGTTTTTGATATAGATATAGATATTCTATCCTTGATTAGCAAGGATTAGAAGGCTATAAATAAAGCCCAGGGGGCTCAGTTTTAGGGATTCAAATTTCGGAGAAAGACAAATAGTTCCACAGAGAAGTTTAGGAGTTCTAAGGTTTTTAGGGTTTTGGCTTTCTGCGAAAGTTGATTGCCAGGATTGTAAAGGCTTTTGAATTTAGTTTTAATGCAATTTAGTTCTTTTCATCAATCAATGTTTGTTATTGCAATGAGGCGTGAGTAGTCCACCCACTTCTGGGGCTGGGGTGAGCCCGACGGTGGCCATGTGAGGCGATGCGATAAAGGTCAGATCTTTTTGTGCGATTCATCTTCTATCCCTATGAGCATGATTCTTTTGCGAGAGTTGAAGGTGATCCTTGTTTGTGTTATTGAAGCGAAAGTGATCTTAATGCAACTTGGATTAATTATGTGAAAAAGGGTTAGTAACAATTAGAGTTTATGCGAAAGCCTCTATATGCCTATTTGTTAATGACGAAAGTTATTTGATGGAAAGCATGATCTTTTATGCCTTTGTGTGTTACTTTGCATGGTTATCGTTGTGGTGGTCTTTTATTATATTGATTTATTTCTGTCAAAAATCTGAGTTTTAGTTTCGAATTTGCAATTTATATTTTCTGTCAATTCTTGTCGTTACAGAGGAGATCTTGCCGATCTCGAGTTGGTTGTACTCGATCTCGAGTACGCTTCGTCTAGGTCGAGTTGAGTTCTGTTCTGTTGTCGATTTCTGAAGTTTCTGTCTTGACTTGCCCTTGTCGATCTCGAGTTGACTTGGTCGAGATCGAGTTGCCCTTGCCGGGTTTGCCTGACTGCTGTGATTTCCGATTTTCTATTGTCGACTGCTGTGGTCGATCTCGAGTAGCTGTTTGTCGAGATCGACGAGCCCTTGCTTTGCTTTTAGTTTCTACTTTGCTTTGTCTTTCCTGTTTTGCTTGGTTCTTTGCTTCTGCTTTTATTTCTGTTTCTTTCGTTGTTTCCGTGTTTCTGTCTTTTCTGCTGCTCTATCTGTGAGAATTTACAGCTACCTGAGAACTGCTGACGTGCTTCCTCGTGGATTCGATCTTGACTATTCTCTTACTACAACGGGAGGAAGTCTTGTATTTATTTGCTGAGACAAGGAAGTCAGTCTGAACTTTATTTCATATTTATTTCATACTTGACCATCCTCCTGCAACAACACTGATGAGATGGCGGATTATATATATGTTGAACAATATGAAATGAGAGATGATTGATCATAATGAACTGAAAGTGTGACGGATGCGAACTTGTTTATTTATCTATTTGTATGAGTGTATGATATATGTGTTCAGAGTAGCTAGAGACATATATACTCAGTTTATTATCGTTATGTACCCAGGTGATACTCTGTGACCGTGACTACTGTGTGCTGGATTCTTCTTTTGCCGATCTGCTAGCCAGGTAAGTACCTCCGGGGCTTACTCAGTAACCAGTACCTCCTGCCTGATGTGTCATATAGTATGTAGGTGTTGCATATGCATAAGAACATGTCATGTAGTACCATGCTTAGGAATTGCACTTACGAATTAGCATTCTTATTCTGTATGCGTTTGAATACAGAACGGCAGTTATCTATGAGTCCTAGAGTCCTTGCTAGGGTCATAGGGCAGCCCAGTTTCATCGGGTGTTGTCCTCCTTGAGTTACATATATATCACGAGATACGAGATGAGCATGAGATATGATATGATAATGAGATTTGATATGTTATAGCATCGAACTGGCCAGTCTCCACCCTGTCTGGAAGAGGGGTGGTGGTAGAAGAGGGATACACCGCTTGGTATTCTTTGTTAAGGCCTTCCTTAATATACTGCATATATGAATTAGGAGCATGATAGTGTGGTTAAGATTTCAGTACTGCATGAAGGCATCCTTTATTCTAGGTATAGGCATATTATTTGTCCTCAGCGCGGTCAGAGGACCCGCGGGCGGACTCTTGGCCTGACTTGGTGGTATAGTTTCAGGTACCCAATCCACTGTTTGATTTTGTGCTGTTATGACGGGGTCCATTCATATGGCGGAGAATGAGTGTTGAACCCCGACTTCACCAGATTCATGCTTTTGAGATTTCTTCCTATTATACTCTGTTTTGACCCGGCTCTGCCGTGACACTGGTTGTATCATTTTCAGAACTTATATCCTTTGCATGATAAAAGGTTTCGCGTGTTGTAGCCTTAGGGCAGGTACATGGGTTTACCCCGGGGTCTCCAATGGACCCTTCGAATTTGGGTGCGAAATCCCACTTTAAACTACGAATCCTTAGTTTCAAACCTTCAACCTGTACTCCGGGCGCAAGATCCTACCGAGGGGTTTTATCCCTCGAAACGTAACTCGGGAATCATAATCCTTGCCGTTACATTTACCTCTTCCACTGGACATGTATGCCTTTTAGTTTTATTAAAGGAATACTCAATTAACTCATCGCTGATGTTGAAAGTGAGCACTCCTTTCCTTACGCTTATGTTGGCATCCACAGTTGCCAAGAAGGGTCTTCCTAGAATAATTGGACAAGCAGGATCTTCTTGCATATCAACAACTAAGAAATCAGCAGGGACAAAGAATTTACCTACTTGTACTGGCACATTGTCCACCATGCCTGTTGGAATGACCACCGTGTTGTTGGCCATGTAAAGTCTAGCATCCATAGGCTCTAGGGCACCGATCTTAATCTTGGACCAAATTGTTAAAGGCATTATACTTACACTAGCTCCAAGATCACATAAAGCATTAATTTTATATGGACCAAATTCAATGGTTATAGCAAACTTACCTGGATCTGGCCTCTTCTCTGGTATTTCCAAATGGCTGCATTCCTCTGTAATTTCATCCATTGGCCGCTTTTTGCTCAGAATCTCTTTCAGGAACTTGACATAGGATGACATTTCATTGAGAGCTTCTGTGAAGGGGATGGTGACGTTGAGCTTCTGAAGCATCTTGATGAAGCGCTGAAATTTCTTCTCTGCTGGGTCCTTTGGAGATTTTGTGGGGAAAGACAGCTTCTTTTTCTGATTCAGAGCCAGAACAGACGTCGGAGGTGTAGCAGCTTTCTCGCTCTCGGGCTGACCGTCCTCGATATCGACCAGCTCCTTCTCGATCTCGACCAGTTTTCGTGGTGTCGAGTTGTTGTGCTGTGCAGACGAAGGCTGGCCTAATTCTTCCTCGAGATCGAGTTGCCCCTCCTCGAGATCGACTAGGTGCTTGTCGATGTCGAGTTGCTGCTGCTCGACTTGCCGTTCTCCTTTGTTCTGCTGCTTTCCGACCTCTGGCTCTTGAAGTTGATGGCCGCTTCTGAGTTTTACAGCAGCGATGTGTCCAGTCTTTCCCTTGGGATTTGGTTCTGAAGATCCAGGGAGTGAACCTGACTGTCTGGGGATTCCTGCTGCCAGCTGACCAATCTGTGTATCAACTGATTTCCGCCATATATCAATTTCCCCAAGCCTAGAGTTGACGCCCTGAATCTGAGTATAGATTGAGTTGAAGGATTGCTTGGTTTCTGTATGATTTCTCCTTATTTCCTCTAAAATAGTCTGTAGATCATCCTTTTTCTGGTCTCTTTCCGGATGTCCTAGAGCTCTATAGGGCGGGGGGTTCCTAGGGGCACCTTGGTTCCATTGTGGTTGCTGAAACCTTTGGTCCCCCATGTAGCGATTGGGACCCCCTGCGTAAGCCGCCTCTTCATGGTATTCTGCCAGCCTGACTTGCTCAGTGTGTGGGCACTCAGTAGTGGTGTGCCTCTGTGATCTCTGTAGTACTTTACTTGTTTGAGGAGCTTCTTATTCTGATCTCTGTAGTACTGCTCCCTAACATCTGGATCAATCTCCTTAGGGGGCTCATATAGGGGCATGGCGTAGGGGTTCTCCTCATAGTTGACTGGAGTCCCATACTTGTTGTCATAGTTGGTCAGCTTGTCTAGAGCAGCCCATGCGTCAGGAGACGGCATTGTTAGATACTCATAGTGAGTATATGTGTTGATTCTGTCCTTTGCATCCAAGTCCAGAGAGTTAAAGAAGATCTCTTGAACCACGCAGGGTTGCTGTCCATGTGTAGGGCAGGATCGCAGTAGATCCTTATAGCGTTCCCATGCCTTTGCTAGTGTCTCCCCAGATTGCTGTTTGAAAGATGTGATCTTTTGGCCCAGGAGTGCTGTCTTGGCAGGAGGAAAGAACTTGTTCAGAAATTCCTGCTTCACCTGAGCCCATGTCGTGAGAGATCGTGGTTTCAGCCCTTCCAACCATTTCAGTGCAGGCCCAGCCAGAGACCAACGGAAAGCTTTCATCAAGATGTACTCCAAGGTGGTACCTTCAGAAAGAGTACGACACATGTCAGTAAAGTTGGTAATATGGCGCAGAGGGCATTCATTAAATCTACCATGAAAAGCATGATTTTTTATTTCAATAAGAAATTGAGTGCGAAATTCATATTTGTTTTCAGGGATTAGAATCGCCGATTCAGGCACGACGAGAGTCAGGTGCATATAATCCTCTGCAGTGGTTGGGTAGAGGGCAAGCTCATCTGCCAACTGTCTCGCACGTTCAACTTCTTGTTCTCTTCCTACTCTCTCAGCGACGAGAGCAGCATCCCTGGCGGCTAGATCCCTTGTGAGCCTCCGATCAGCTGTTCCTGTGTCTCCGCAGCTGCCATGGCTCTTTGTAGTTTAGCTACGATGTGTAGAAGGCGCTCTGGTTCATCTAAGCCGTCAAACTCAGGTGGTTGACCAGAACGGCGCATACACCTGTAAAGTAACTCAAAGAAAAAAGTGAGATCTGACTACCTAAGGCGCGAATGATAGTTTCCCCGGCAACGGCGCCAATTTGTTATGAGGAGGAAATCAAGTATGAAATATAACAAAATAGATCAAACCAGATTTAGGCCCACGCAAATAATTACAAGACTCCTCCAATGCAGTAAGAGAAAGTCAGGATCGAATCCCCGAGGAAGCGTGTCACCGGATCCTAGGCAGCTGTAAATCTCACAGCAAAGCAAACAGAAGACAGAAACAAAGGAACAAAGAAAGAAAGACAGAAATAACAAACGAAAGCACGAAATAAAAGCAAAACAGAAATTAACTCGATCTCGACTAACCCTAACTCAAGATCGACGAAGCTTTCCTCTAGATCGACAAAAACAAAGAAAGTATAAATCGCAACTTCGAACAGAGATTTTCGGATTTCGATAGAAATAAACTCAGTATATGAAAGAACTTCCGAAGCTAGGGTATCAACGCCACAACGATAACCATGCAAAGTAACACATAAAGGCATAAAAGATCATGCTTTCCATCAAAATTACTTTCGTTACTAACAAATAGGCATATAGAGGCTTTCGCATAAACCCTAATTGTTACTAACCCTTTTCACATAATTAATCCAAGTTGCATTAAGATCACTTTCGCTTCAATAATACAAACAAGAATCACCTTCAACTCTCGCAAAAGAATCACGCTCATAGGGATAGAAGACGAATTGCATAACAAGATCTGACCTTTACCGCATCACCTCACATGGCCACCGTCGGGCTCACCCCAGCCCCAGAAGTGGGTGGACTACTCGCTCTTCATCATCAAGAAAGACATTAAATAACAAAAGAAACTAACTTGTATTGAATTAAATAAAGAAAGCTTACAACCAACAGGACAAATCCGCTTTTGCCTTTCCACCTTGCTTTCCACAAACTCTCTATCTCTACTCCTATTTACTTGAATGAATTGTGTGTGTGATTGAAAGAATGAAAAACCAGCCCCTAGGGCTTTATTTATAGCCTTCTATTCCTTGCTAATCAAGGATAGAATATATCTATCTATATCTAAAAAGCTTAAAAGATAAATAAAAGTTATTTAGGAATTAAATCTATAAAGAGGAAATTAAATCTAAATAGGTAAGTCTTCTCATGTTGATAGATCTTGTCTTCCATAGATAGAACTTGATGGATCTCGGCCATCTCGGATTCCTTCGGCTCCAAGGACTCCCACAACGTGTAGGACTGCTCAAACCGCGTAACGCGGCTTCGGGACGCGGCTCCTCGATCTCGACCAAGGCTCCTCGAGATCGAGTAGAACTGACGTCGACTTGGCCTGCTCGGCGTCCCGGGTTGCTGGTCCTCGATGTGGCTCAGACATGGCTCCTAGGCTTGGTCGATCTCGAGGACCTTACTCGATCTCGAGTAAAGGTGGCTCGTCGACTACGTCTTCTGGTGTTGTCGAGCAACCTCTCTTTGACATGGCTCGGGTGCTGGCTTCCGGGTTCCTCGATCTCGAGTAGGTTTACTCGATCTCGAGTAGAGTGTAACCCGGCATGTCTTCGTCTTCGGCTTCTCGATCAGCTCCTCCTCGACCAGGTACTCCTTGGACATTTTTGGTCGATCTCGAGTAAAGGTACTCGATATCGAGTACATCTCTCAACTTTCTGCTCTGCTCTTAAAATGCACTTTCCCGAGTCCTCGTTCGTCGGATTGACGCATATGACCATGCGTTGGAAAGCTATTTTCGAGGGCTACAACTCTTATGAAGACATCAAAGCTTGATTCAGAACGAAGAATGGTTAAAAATGGACTTTTTTCCAACTGCACCATTCTTAGCTTCTCCATGAGTTTCCTTCACTAGTACAAATTTGATATCTTACGACAAATATTTTTCGGGAGTTTTAAAAAACTCTTGAGAGATGAAACTCGCAAAGGAGTTTTTATAAAAACTCCCGTTAAATGTCTTATATTTTTTTAGAAAACAAATCTTGTATACTTTGACGGGGTTGTTTTTGAAAACTCCTGATACACACCAATTTCTCTCGGGATGTTTTTTTAAAATACCCGAAAGATATTTTGTAATATCTTAAAAAACTAAAAGGCGAGAATCATCAATTTAGGTCGAGAAGAAAACCCAAGGAGATCTGCCTGCAGAGGCGATTGATCAATTGCTCCGACAGAAACCGAACAAACGACGCCGGTGATGTAGAAGCTTTAACCTCTTCGATCTCTCACACTCTCGCTCTCGCTCTCGCTCTCGCTCTCAATTTGCATCGCCCTCACTCTCAGTTTCCTTTACCGGTCGTTTGCCTTCTCGCTCTCGCTATTCGCCGACAATTGGCCTCGCTCCTTCTATTTGCGGACGCCAGTGCCCTCGCTTCCACTGTTTGTCGTTCGCCATCGGTGCCCTTTTCAATTGCAGAGGTTCAGCCGGTCAGACACTGCATTCGCCCTCCTCGACAGGTTCGTACTACTCTTCAGCCTCTGTCGCTCTTCACCCTCTCCTCCTGCAGTGTTCACCCTCTCCCGTACGAATCTGTGTTGTCCTACTAATTGGGGTTTGTAGGTGTCGCAGGTCTCGGTGCTTCTAGGATCGAATCTATGTCGAATCACAGGTCTCGGTATTTCTTTGATTTGAACCCTTGTGCACCACATATTTTACTCGATGAATCTGATGCAAAATGATGTATCATCTATCTCGGCCTAAAACAAGACTGTTGCTAAATATTCAGCACTTCCATGTTCATGTGCCTGTCATATTTTCTTTTATATGGTATTTGAGTTTTAGGGTTCTTTGTATGAGGGTAGGTCTTTCTGTTCTTGCTTCTCTTATTCAATTCTAGAACTGGCTGATCTAGAATTAGATTCCATGTTCAAATTCTAGGCAATCTGTTTGCGGTTTGATTCTTAGGATTAAAATGGAGTTAGTCATGTTGTAGCCAAGTGAAATTTTTGCTTAGAAGAGCAGCTTGAGTGTTCTCTTTCTATTGCTCACTACTTGATTTTATGACAAATTTCTAGTGTATACCTACCCATTTTCTCCATCATGCTAAGTAATGACATTTCTGCATGTATTTGATTTTATGACAGATTTCTGGTGTATACCTTACCCGTTTTTTTGGCAGATACATATAGTTCTCAACTACAGCTAGGTATCCACCCTTTTCAATGATTCAGTGTAGGTGCTTCTATATTCACCCTCTAATTTAGATCAATCAGACTGCAAAACTTCTTGTTCGGTGATTCTATCTTTGACCGGTGATATTGTGATAGCATCATAGCAAATTGAGGTTAGCTGTAGTTTAAAAAAAAATGGAGATCGGGTAGAATTATAGGAATTATCAACTCTCTCAGTCTTTCTAACGAGAGAGTACACTTGTTGTTTCTAGTCTTTTTAATAAGCAAAGAATATATAAAAACCTTGCATATTTTTTTTGGTAGAATTTTTTTGGGTAGAATATAAACCTTGCATCTATGCTGCAATTGTTACTTCTACCCATTTATCTCATATTCCCTCATTTCATAAAGTTCGGGGCTTCTAAAGATTTAATACCTTTGTGCAAGTTCATACGAAATGAGAACATCATATTCCATAAAATTCCTTACATTGACAATATTTAGGGGTTAATTCTGATTCAAATGGAAAGAGGGTTAATGTTTTATGTTTGTGTTTACATTTGCTTTCCTCCGAATTTCTGTTTTTGCATGATAATTGGTTATTTTTCACTTACAGTTTTATTTCAATCTCAGGGTATTTTTCTGCCAGGGGAAGGTACCACTTTGCAAGACATGGACATTTTCAATGAACCTCTGGTTCTTCTCCTTGAAAGTAAGGGATGCTCTAAGATGTGCTCCATCAGTTTGCCTTTTCATATCAATGTTAAGGTACTTTGTCAATATGATTAGTGGTTCATGTGGTCAAGGAAGAATTGCTTTATCTTTCCAAAATTCTGTTTGTATTGCAGCATGTTATGGAGGTTATAGATCTTAATCCTTGGTTCTTTCCTGTGCCTTCTCATCTATCTCGAATGGTTCGTGGATCTAATCATGACTTCAGCTCATCGTGTAGTGCTTTCCTCTCCATTGGTAAAGATTCTCATGGAGCTTCATGTTGATATTCATGTCGATACTAGATCTGCTTATACTTTATCATTGGATGCAGTTTTGTACGTATATGGGCCTTCTTTTCTTTGACATTCAGGAAGCAGAGATTGTTATCCTGGGCGCAGGTTAGTAGATCTGCCTTGTCTTGGTTAAATAGCGTCATGTTTCATAAAACTGTCAGGAAGCTTGTTAAAATATGGAAATACAGTTTAATCTGCATATTAAACTGACCAGTTGTATCTAAATTGATTTCCTAAATCACTTTGAGAATCGTTATTGTAAATAGGGAGATTGAAATCGGGAATGACTATAATAGGATGTATAGTTTGCAATCCCAAACCACAGTCTCAGTCCTTTTCCTTCCACAACTCTTCTGTTACATATGGTGGCGGTAATGGATCATATTACACTAAATCTTCAACCAGAAGAACAGGAAGTGATGGAGTAAGAGCTCTGCTCAAGTTATATCATGTTATTGAGAACTTGTTGCATCTTCATTTACCTTATCATTTTGTGTCCCACCATCTCTCATTGCTTATCTTGATTAACATGCTATAAATTTTGTGGTCAAGGTGACATTTTAAGAGCACAAAGAAGCCGACAACTCTACTGCACAGGCACTTCATCAGGTCTCTAGGGGAATTTATAATAAGGAATTAATCAGATGGAAATAATGATAGTATTCTTGTGTCATTATTTCTGTTCTTAGGTTTAGTTCGGACGATTATATATTTAGTTAATACTTAATCTTCACATCATGTAGAAAGTAAAGAGTGCTAATTTTTTTCATTGTAGGGCCATACCTAGACAAGGAACCTCCATTCAGATGGTAAAGTGGATAATATGCGAACATTGCACAACCTCAACCAAGGTATTGCTGTGTTCAGTTGGAGTATGTGGCTGACAGTCTATATCAGAGCTGGTGTTATGAACTTGCTGATTTGGAAGAAATATGGAAGGGGAAAGCTAAAAAGCATTTTGCTGGTGTGGTTGAGAGAATGAATGTGCTTGATAATGCTGGTAAGAATTCAGGTTGGTTTGCCTATTGTTGTGAGCTGAATTTGTCATATTTTTATAATAACTTTAATATCGTTTTCTGCATACATTGCATACATTTGGGTTAGATAGTACAGAATCTATGTAGTTTATGTTTATTTGCCAAATTATGGAATCTACACCAGTTTCTGTTTAAATTCGCAGAATTCGAGGCGTTTTACAGCAATTCTAAGGAAGGTCAGAAAAGCTCGGAAAACAACTACAGAAGTCCAGAATCCGAGAGTACAGAACCAGGACAAACCGAGCTAAAGACAGGGCTGCTCTATGTCGAGTATACCTTACTCGATGTCGAGTAGAGAGCCCCGACGGACATGGTCGACAAAGCCCGGTCGAGAAAGCTGAGCCAGACCAACCCGACTCCCGGAACACAACTCGATCTCGACAAGACCTAGTCGGGATCGACGACACCTCAGCGCCACACCCGGAGTCGACGAGAAGAGGAGCTGATCGACAAGCCGAGGACGAAGACGCCTAGCACATCTCTACTTGATCTCGACAAGACCTAGTCGAGATCGACGAGCCACCTAGCGCCTGTCAGAGTCCATGCCGAGGAGGAGTCCTCGACATCACCAGAGAGCCATCCTCGACCACAACCCTAGTCGATGTCGACGAGCCTTAGTCGAGATCGACGACGCCCAGGAGCCCAGATCCGAGCCATGTCGAGCGGAGTCACCCGAGAAGACCTAGTCGACGAACCCTTGTCGAGATCGACTAGACTTGTGAGCCAAGTCTGAGCCACATCGAGCACCAACTAGCCGAGACGACGAAGCTGAGCCAGTCGACAACACTCCTACTCGATATCGACAAGACCCTTGTCGACTTCGACGGCGATTCCAGAAGCTGTGTGACGTGGCTTGACGAATCCTACTCGGTGTGGGATTACTTGGGCTCGAAGATTGCCGATTCTATCCAAAATCATCAAGACACATCATGGAAGAGGAGTTCTATCCACTTTAAGACATTTAGATATATTTAGATTTAATTTCCTTATTGCTTTTATTTATCCTTAAGCATTTTAGATATAGTTTTAGATATAGATATAGATATTCTATCATTGACTAGCAAGGAATAGAAGGCTATAAATAAAGCCCATGGGGCTCAGTTTTATTCATTCAATTTCAGAGAGAAGTAAGTAGGAGAAGTAGAGGGAGAAAGTGAGGCCGAGTGGAGCAAAGGAGCGAGAGCAAGTTGGCTTTGTTCGGTTGTACTTTCTTAAGTTTAGTTAATGCAAGTTGATATTTTCTTTCAATCAATGTCTAAGTTCGCGATGAGGCGTGAGTAGTCCACCCACTTTTAGGGTTGGGGCGAGCCCAACGATAGCCATGCGCGTTTGAGGTAAAGATCCGACCTTTATCATGTTTTGAGCATTTTCCTACTTGTTTATGTGTTTATTACCCGTCTAATGGAGATCCATGTTAACAACTTGGATTGTAAACATAAAATCGGTAGAGACAATTAGGGTTTCTTGAAAGAGTTGTTTAATTGTTGGACAAGGCGAAAGCTTGTCCTTTGATGCGATTTACATGATAATTTGTTTGGTTCTGCCTTATGCATGCTTGGTTATCGTTGTTGCAAACCCCAATCTTGGAAGCCTTTTAAATTAAGTTTAGTTCGAAATCCCAAAGCCTTTGCATTTATTTTCTTTCGTTTTAATCTCTGTCTTACTCGAGATCGAATAGAACTCGTCGATCTCGACTACTGATCTTCTACCCAAAGTCGCTGTAGCTTACTTGTGCAGGTACTCGACGAGACGAAGCGAAGTCGACTAAGACTCTACTCGACATCGAGTAGGCCTTGTCGATATCGACGAGCCCCTGTAACTGTTGTTGCGCTGTGTTCGACTGTACCTGGCCCTTGTCGACTAACCCTTAGTCGAGGTCGAGTACCACTGTTGTCGACTTCTGACCGTGAGATTTCTCCGCTACCTAGGATCCGCTGACACACTTTCTCGTGGATCGATCCTCACTTCCCGCTGCTGCATCAGGAGGAGGTCTTGTAATTATTTGCAAGGGACGGAATCTGGTTTGCTGTGATTTATTTCTATTTTATTTGCATTCTCGATTTCCTCCTAACAACAAATTGGCGTCGTTGCCGGGGAAGCTATCATTCGCGCCTTAGGTAGTTAAATCTCACATCTGCTTTGAGTTATTATACAGCTGTATGCGCCGTTCTGGTCTACCACCTGAGTTTGACGCCTTAGACAAACCAGAGCGTTACCTACACATCCACTCTAAACTTAAAAGGATCATGGCGGCCGCTGAAACACAAGAGCAATTGATCGAAAGGCTTACAAGGGAACTAGCCCCTAAAGATTCTGCTATCGCCACTGAGAAAGCAGCAAGGGAGCAAGCAGAAGCTGAGCTTGCCCAATATCCAACTACTGCAGAGGATTATATGCATCCAGCTCTCGTCGTGCCTGAATCGGCGATTCTAATCCCTGATAATTCTTTTGAAATTCGCACTCAGTTTTTGATAGAGCTTAAAAATAATGCTTTTTATGGCAAATTTAACGAGTGCCCTCTTGAACATATTACTAACTTTCATGATATGTGTCGTACTCTTGCTGAAGGTACAACTCTGGAATATGTCAAGATGAAATGTTTTCGCTGGTCTCTCGCTGGACCTGCACTGAAGTGGCTTGAAGGGCTGAAGCCGAGATCTCTCACCACCTGGGCCTAAGTAGAGCAAGAGTTTCTGAACAAATACTTCCCACCCGCCAAAACAGCACTTCTCCGCCAGAAAATCACCGCCTTCAAACAGAAGCAAGGGGAACTGCTGGCAAAGGCATGGGAACACTACAAAGAACTGTTGCGATCTTGCCCTACTCATGGACAACCACCCTACGTCATTCAGGAGATCTTCTTCAACTCTCTTGATCAAATAACTAAGGACAGAATCAACCATTATACTCGCTATGAGTATCTGACGATGCCACCAAGCGACGCATGGGGTGTGCTAGAAAAGCTCACTAACTACGACAACAAATATGGTGATACGGGGTTAGCCGTAGGTTGGTCCGATCTTCGACAACAAGCGAGAATAATCAAGAACTAATAAAGAAACTCAAGAACTTAATCAAGATCGATCAAGAACTATAAAGACGCAGCAAGACTCGACAAAGATGAATAAAGACTCGAAATTGCAACAAAGAATGAAAAGACACGACCGATAGGGACTGAGTCGATCTATGCAGAACAAGATAAAGACCCCAGGCCTCCTCAGAGGGTAGGAACCAATACCAATGACTACACAACCCGCCTCTACAACCCTACACAATCAAGCGGACAACTTGAAGGCACAAGGAGGGGGCTTGTGGATGCTTGATAGCACCAATCCTATGACGACAATCGACACACACCATGCATGATGGATAGCACCAATCCTATGACGAGAATCGACACACACCAAACATGTGGTAGCACCAACCCACCAAAGAGGATCAACACACACAAGACAAACCAAGCTAAAAACAAACACATCGAAACCTATCCCACGCAGGGGAACTCGGTTCCTCCCTAGGAGAACTCTCCAAATCTGACTTTTGTCAAAAATTCAATTCTAATATCTGATTTTATTGAATGAATAAAAACGTCTTAAATAGAAAACATAATCCTAGATAAAATCAAACTACTTGGTGGCCAAGGAAATATCTTAAAGATAGATTTCCCTTTTCCACTTTATTTATCCTAGAAAATAAATATAAAAACTAATTAGATATAATATCAATTGATTGAAAAGTCAACTAATAGATATTATTCTAATTTACATTATTCCTAAATGAATATAAGGATAAAGTAATAAATTAAATATGGAAAGATAAGTATTTTCGTCCAAACAGTGAACAGCTGCAAAGATGTAGAATTTCGGCCATGTTCTCGGTGGATTCTGGAAAAACCTTCAACAGCAAAGTTGTAGATCTCTTCGTCCTCGTTCCGACAAGGTATGGCACGATCCAATCCGATTAATATGGACTCTTAACGACCCCTTTTACTGAGACGTCGCAAAGCTGTCAAATCTGCTGAACGAATCCAAACGTGTTGATAAGCACCACTTGTTTTCCCTTCATCATTCTCCCTTTCTTGAAAAGGATTCGTCCTCGAATCCGGGATGTTATTTGTGCAAGGAGATGCAATTTGTGGTGGTGTAGGCGAACAGATGGTGGTGGCGGATGCAACTTGACGACGCTATGGGACTGTCTTCGGGAGAAAAAAAAATTGTGTTTTTTGTGTGGTGGTAGAGTTGGCCAAGAGAGATCTATGGGGACAGAACTAGGCTGCCGTCGGCTGCTAAGGCACACAACAAGGGTTGTGCACTTCGTGGTCGACTCCACTGGTCTCGGCTAGGCTTTGTGTTTAGGCTCTGATACCAATTTGATACGGGGTTAGCCGTAGGTTGGTCCGATCTTCGACAACAAGAGAGAATAATCAAGAACTAATAAAGAAACTCAAGAACTTAATCAAGATCGATCAAGAACTATAAAGACGCAGCAAGACTCGACAAAGATGAATAAAGACTCGAAATTGCAACAAAGAATGAAAAGACACGACCGATAGGGACTGAGTCGATCTATGCAGAACAAGATAAAGACCCCAGGCCTCCTCAGAGGGTAGGAACCAATACCAATGACTACACAACCCGCCTCTACAACCCTACACAATCAAGCGGACAACTTGAAGGCACAAGGAGGGGGCTTGTGGATGCTTGATAGCACCAATCCTATGACGACAATCGACACACACCATGCATGATGGATAGCACCAATCCTATGACGAGAATCGACACACACCAAACATGTGGTAGCACCAACCCACCAAAGAGGATCAACACACACAAGACAAACCAAGCTAAAAACAAACACATCGAAACCTATCCCACGCAGGGGAACTCGGTTCCTCCCTAGGAGAACTCTCCAAATCTGACTTTTGTCAAAAATTCAATTCTAATATCTGATTTTATTGAATGAATAAAAACGTCTTAAATAGAAAACATAATCCTAGATAAAATCAAACTACTTGGTGGCCAAGGAAATATCTTAAAGATAGATTTCCCTTTTCCACTTTATTTATCCTAGAAAATAAATATAAAAACTAATTAGATATAATATCAATTGATTGAAAAGTCAACTAATAGATATTATTCTAATTTACATTATTCCTAAATGAATATAAGGATAAAGTAATAAATTAAATATGGAAAGATAAGTATTTTCGTCCAAACAGTGAACAGCTGCAAAGATGTAGAATTTCGGCCATGTTCTCGGTGGATTCTGGAAAAACCTTCAACAGCAAAGTTGTAGATCTCTTCGTCCTCGTTCCGACAAGGTATGGCACGATCCAATCCGATTAATATGGACTCTTAACGACCCCTTTTACTGAGACGTCGCAAAGCTGTCAAATCTGCTGAACGAATCCAAACGTGTTGATAAGCACCACTTGTTTTCCCTTCATCATATGGGGCTCCTACAAACTATGAGGAGAACTCCTACGCCAGGTCAGCACCATCAATGCCACTCTATGAGCCAGCAAAGGAGATTGACCCAGATGTCAGGGAGCAGTTCTACAGAGACTAAAATCGCAAGCTCCTCAAGCAAATCAAATATCTATCTGTCAATCAGCCTTGCATCGAATGCGGATCACAGAGGCACACCACTACTGAGTGCCCACACACTGAGCAAGTCAGAATGGCAGAGACACATGAAGAGGCAGCCTACGCTGGGGGTCCAAATCGCTACATGGGAGAACAACGGTCCTACCAACCACAGTGGAGCCAAGGTCCTCCTAGGAATTCCCCACCCTACAGAGCTCCAGGACATCCAGAAAGGGATCAAAAGAAGGATGATCTACAGCTGATCCTTGAGGAGATGCGTCGGAATCAGGGCACCATCAACAACTAGTTCCAGAGCATCACTACAAAATTTGGAGAACTGGACATCTGGAAAAGGGGAATAGAAACGCAGATGGGTCAAGTCGCTGTACAGATCCCACGACCGTCCGGACAACTCCCTGGGCAAACTGAACCAAATCCTAAGGGGAAAACCGGACACATCGCAGCTATCAAACTCAGGAGTGGACATCAATTACACGAGCCAGAGGTCAGAAAACAGCAAAGCAAGGTAGAGCAACAACTCGACACAGAGCACAGCCAACTCGATCTCGAGGAGAGTGTACTCGACATCAACAAGCAGCTACTCGACACAGACCAGAAGCTGAGCTCGGACTCCGCTGCGCAGACCAGCAACTCCAGGTCGACCACCCTACTCGATGTCGAGGAGCCCACAGTCGAGATCGAGGAGCAGCATCTGGCCGACGTCGACGACTCTGCAGCACCTCCGACAACTGATCAGGCTCCGAAACTGAAAAAGCCACTGCCTTTCCCTTCAAAAGCACAGAAAGATCCCACTGCAGGTAGGTTTACCAGATTTGTTAATATGCTGCAAGAACTGAATGTTTCTATTCCTTTTACAGAAGCCATGCAAGAGATGCCTGGATATGTCAAATTTCTCAAGGAAATCCTAAGCAAGAAGCGATCCATCTCAGAGATCGCAGGCGAATGCAAAGTACTCCACTTCCTTGAAAAGAGACCTGACCCTGGTAAGTTTTCTGTTACTGTGGGTTTTGGACAATATAAATATGATTCTCTATGCGATTTAGGAGCAAGTGTGAGCATCATGCCTTTATCAATCTGGCGGAAAGTAAAGATAGGATGCATAGAACCTGTGGATGCCAAGCTATACATGGCAAACAATACAGTAGTCATCCCTACAGGTATAGTTGAGAACATCCCTGTCCAGGTTGGTAAATTCTTTGTTCCAGCTGATTTCCTTATCATTGACTGTGCTGAAGATCCTACTAGCCCTATTATTCTTGGTAGACCATTCTTAGCTACTGTAGATGCCAAAATAAGTGTCAAGAATAGATCGCTCACCTTCACCATAGGCGATGAGGTTTTAGATTTCTCTTTTGGTCCTGCAAAAGAGGAGATTTCATGGCTGGAGGTGAAAAGCATCAGCAACCACGGGACCAAGCAAACAGCGGAGGAAGGAGCCAACACTTTAATCGAGATCGACAAAGGCTACTCGATCTCGACGAGGGACGTACTCGATGTCGACAAGACTTTGTCGATCTCGACAACCTCTGCTGAGCCACTGACTTGCCAAGAGCCTAAGTATGGGGTCCCTGTACTCGAAGTCGACCAGCTGTACTCGATGTCGACTAGTCCCAAGCCCAACGATTCCTGTTTTGGGTCCGAAAAGGTAAGCTCAGGTATGAATCCTACTCCTCCTCAGTCCATAAAGAAAATTATAAATGATTTAAGGGGAGATAAGACACCGTGGCAAGAGAATCTGCAAAAACTGAGAGCTGGAAGGAAGAGGAAGAAAGAGAATGGAGATGATGCAAGCAACAACCTGTCAGCTGAGCTTGCATACTACCATCAGGACCTAGATGATCCAGGAGAAGGGCCAAGCATAAGCGGGCCCCACAATAATGGTCCTTGAGCGCAACGAAGAAGTTGGCCTAGCGACTCTAAAATCTAGAGCATGTATATAAAACTTTATGATTTTTGGGACTTTTGAACTTTTTTTGTTTTTGGTTTTTGTTTTTGGTATTGGTTTTATGTCTTTTAAAATACTTTATGTGGATAGTCTTGTTTTTGTGTGCAATCTAACACTTTTAGGTGGGCAAGCATAAAAGGATCGCGAAAAGTGGAAAAAGAAGTCCCTAGAAAAACATTCAGAATCGACGAAGGCCAAGTCGACGGCGACAAGGAGGAGCAGCCCAGACACTACTCAATCTCGAGTAGGCCAACTCGACATCGATAAGACCAGATGCTCCTCGACTTCAGAAAACCACTGAACGCAAAGCGAAGCTCCTCGAGATCGAGTACACTCTACTCGAGATCGACAAGGAATCTACTCGACCTAGACTGAGTTGCCCCCTCGATGTGTTGTCTTGTGAGTTCCTTCCTTTACTCTTGTTTTTATTTGATTTTATACAGTGGGGACACTGTAATGTTTAAGTATGGGGTGGGGGAAGGGCTTACTTTATGCATATTTGCTATATTACGACATTATTTATGCATGTTTAGAATTTATTTTTTGAATTGCTTATACATGGCTATTTTGGAATACAGTATTGATTTATGTGCTTATATATGCATGTTTTCCAAAAGTTTGAAAAATGACCCCTATTTAAAATTTTGATAAATGTCATGGAAGCGTTAATTAAACTCGACGATGCAAAATTGGATTCATTAGAGATATAGCATGAAATTGCCTAGTAAAAGGAAGTCACAATGAAGTGCATATTTTTATGAAAACCATAAAAGGAGGTAAAATTTGAAGTTGCTTTTGACATGTTGCATGATAAGATGATGGAGGACTTTATATTTCCATATAATGCCCATTGTTTATATTCCTAGCCATACCTATGCTTATGAATCACAAAAGCCATATTATGCCTTATTTCAAATATTGCTCCACATGATCTAAATATTTGCCATTCTTTACCTTATCCGGGGATTATGTTGAGAATGATATTACATTATGGAGATTATCATATGGTGTTTGTGTTGTTGTTATCATTATTGGAGTTTGGAAGGAAATTGTTTGAAATATATGGAAAATTTAATGAGTGAAAGAAAATTCAATCACCTCAGGAGATAAAGGTAGATTGACCCTGCTCTCTAAGATAATAGTTTGGAGAGATGGGACACATTGTGAGGAGTCCAAAGCACTAAGTATCCGGGGCCATTCATGACACCCATGTTTGCGACTCGCGAGAAGGCAGTGCTGAGGTCAGAGAGGTAAAAGCATTATTATTGAGAAAAAAAGCATTATGAAAAGTGATGAATCTTATGAGAAAGAATGTGGTATGAAATTCAGTTTGGAAATACTCCATTTCCCCGGATCATTAGCACCACATTGCCAAAAATTGCCCACCTTTAGCCTTTTACCAAATCTACTCCTTATTTGAGCTTAAATTGAAGTCCTCTTGATTATCAATGCTTTGTCACTTATGAATGTTTTTTCATGACCCTCCTTTTGTGAGTAGATGTTGCTTCGATATAATTGCACATGCATGGATTTGTGACACTAGTACCTTTTCGAGGATGGTAATTGACTGCTGGGTTATATAAGAATGAATCTGATATGTTGAGAGTTTTGATTTCTTCCCCTGAATGACAAATAAAAGTATTGCTTGAGGACAAGGAAGCTTAAGTATGGGGTGTTTGTTGTGAGCTGAATTTGTCATATTTTTACAATAACTTTAATATCGTTTTCTGCATACATTGCATACATTTGGGTTAGATAGTACAGAATCTATGTAGTTTATGTTTATTTGCCAAATTATGGAATCTACACCAGTTTCTGTTTAAATTCGCAGAATTCGAGGCGTTTTACAGCAATTCTAAGGAAGGTCAGAAAAGCTCGGAAAACAACTACAGAAGTCCAGAATCCGAGAGTACAGAACCAGGACAAACCGAGTTAAAGCCAGGGCTGCTCTATGTCGAGTACACCTTACTCGATGTCGAGTAGAGAGCCCCGGTGGACTTGGTCGACCAAGCCTGGTCGAGAAAGCTGAGCCAGACCAACTCGACTCCCGGAACAACCCTCGATCTCGACAAGACCTAGTCGGGATCGACGACACCTCAACGCCACACCCGGAGTCGACGAGAAGAGGAGCTGATCGACAAGCCGAGGACGAAGACGCCTAGCACTTCTCTACTCGATCTCGACAAGACCTAGTCGAGATCGACGAGCCACCTAGCGCATGTCCGAGTCCGTGCCGAGGAGGAGTCCTCGACATCACCAGAGAGCCATCCTCGACCACAACCCTAGTCGATGTCGACGAGCCTTAGTCGAGATCGACGACGCCCAGGAGCCCAGATCCAAGCCATGTCGAGCGGGGTCACCCGAGAAGACCTAGTCGACGAACCCTTGTCGAGATCGACTAGACTCGTGAGCCAAGTCCGAGCCACATCGAGCACCAGCTAGCCGAGACGAAGAAGCTGAGCCAGTCGACAACACTCCTACTCGATATCGACAAGACCCTTGTCGACTTCGACGACGATTCCAGAAGCTGTGTGACGTGGCTTGACGAATCCTACTCGGTGTGGGATTACTTGGGCTCGAAGATTGCCGATTCTATCCAAAATCATCAAGACACATCATGGAAGAGGAGTTCTATCCACTTTAAGACATTTAGATATATTTAGATTTAATTTCCTTATTGCTTTTATTTATCCTTAAGCATTTTAGATATAGTTTTAGATATAGATATAGATATTCTATCCTTGACTAGCAAGGATTAGAATTAGAAGGCTATAAATAAAGCCCATGGGGCTCAGTTTTATTCATTCAATTTCAGAGAGAAGTAAGTAGGAGAAGTAGAGGGAGAAAGTGAGGCCGAGTGGAGCAAAGGAGCGAGAGCAAGTTGGCTTTGTTCGGTTGTACTTTCTTAAGTTTAGTTAATGCAAGTTGATATTTTCTTTCAATCAATGTCTAAGTTCGCGATGAGGCGTGAGTAGTCCACCCACTTTTAGGGTTGGGGCGAGCCCAACGATAGCCATGCGCGTTTGAGGTAAAGATCCGACCTTTATCATGTTTTGAGCATTTTCCTACTTGTTTATGTGTTTATTACCCGTCTAATGGAGATCCATGTTAACAACTTGGATTGTAAACATAAAATCGGTAGAGACAATTAGGGTTTCTTGAAAGAGTTGTTTAATTGTTGGACAAGGCGAAAGCTTGTCCTTTGATGCGATTTACATGATAATTTGTTTGGTTCTGCCTTATGCATGCTTGGTTATCGTTATTGCAAACCCCAATCTTGGAAGCCTTTTAAATTAAGTTTAGTTCGAAATCCCAAAGCCTTTGCATTTATTTTCTTTCGTTTTAATCTCTGTCTTACTCGAGATCGAATAGCACTCGTCGATCTCGACTACTGATCTTCGACCCAAAGTCGATGTAGCTTACTTGTGCAGGTACTCGACGAGACGAAGCGAAGTCGACTAAGACTCTACTCGACATCGAGTAGGCCTTGTCGATATCGACGAGCCCCTGTAACTGCTGTTGCGCTGTGTTCGACTGTACCTGGCCCCTGTCGACTAACCCTTAGTCGAGGTCGAGTACCACTGTTGTCGACTTCTGACCGTTAGATTTCTCCGCTACCTAGGATCCGCTGACACGCTTCCTCATGGATCGATCCTGACTTCCCGCTGCTGCATCAGGAGGAGGTCTTGTAATTATTTGCAAGGGACGGAATCTGGTTTGCTGTGATTTATTTCTATTTTATTTGCATTCTCGATTTCCTCCTAACAACACCTATGTGCTTATTTCTCTGTCATAGTCATTATTTCTCTCTATCATGCTTCTTCATAGGTGGGGTTGGTTTTCCATTCCATGGTGATTGCTTAGATAAGAGCTTTTTATATTCTTATACATAATTCTGTTGATAAATTAAATAGCTTTTTATATTTTTAAGATACTTATAATATATAAGCTCCAAACAAACCATCAGTGTTTTATGCGGTACAAGAATTTTTAAGTGATATATTCTCGACCTTTGGATACATATCCTGTTTATTTAACAACTTGATGCTATGTTTAATTATGTTAAGCTCTCCACTTAGTGTTTTTGAAAACTAGAAATGCTTAAGCATACTTGAGCTTTGCAATGGACTGTGGTTGTACCTTAAACTTAAATATTAATTAGTTTGTCTTTTTCAAATATTTGGAACTTCATATCTGAGCTACATATAATCCATTTTCCTTGTCTTTTTTCCATTATTTCACTTGTAAGAAGGGTGCACATCTGTGGCGTTGTGTATTGGCATGGCTGATAATTGATTTCTAGTATATTCTTTTCTCAAACAACCTTACCAACCTGAATACATTGCTCCACCACGAACTCCCCTCACGAAGCTGCCATTGATATAGGGTAAATTCAATTCAAAATTGTAGTGTTTTTGTGGGTGGGTTTTATACCAGCTGCTGAAGAGGAGTTCCAAATCTATTTTCATTTCTATGGGAGGGCTTTATACCAGCTGTTGAAGATTTCGAGGCTTATGATTTTATTTTCTTCTGTTTCTAATCCCTTAATTTTGCTTATACCAGAGGTTGGACTATCTCTGATCCCTTCTGGCAATAGCAGCGGCCAGAGCATCAGTTCTTCGAAGCCGAGTATGATGACTATGCTACTTCTAATGCCAGTGGCGCTGTATTTTTCCGTTCTGCTGAACTTGTTGTAAGCACTGCATATTTCCATTATGATGTTCTTGCCGTGTTAACAGGATGGTGAATGATCATGTCATCTCACATCAATCTTTGTAGTGGTGATATGAATTTATGTTGATATTGTGGTATTTGTGTACTTGTAATTCAATTGATTGTATTTTTCATATTCATTTGAGCACTGGGCAGGGTAGGGAAGGTGATAGAAAGCTGGATATATTTTTATATATATATAATAAATATTTATCGGGGGTTTTTTCATATAACTCCCGAGAGAGGTATCTCGGGAGTTTTTTTAAACTCCCGCAACATGTGGGCTTGGGGGAGCTGGTTGGGAAACAGGGTCTCTCGGGGTTTTTTTAAAAAACCCCTGACCGAACGTTTTTTCTCGGGAGTTTTTATAAAACCCCTGAGAGATATCTGTCAGGAGAGCGAATAAAAGGAGGCTAAAAACACCCGACCGTTTCATTAAAAAACCCCCAACATACGTTAAATCTGTACTAGTGCTTTAAGCTCCAAAGTGGGTTCGATTTCTGCGAAATATACCGAAACTAGTGTAGACCTTCATATATTGCAAATAAGTGTAAACTACACAGATTCTGTATTATTCTAACCCAAATGCATGCAATGTATGCAAAAATCGATATAAAAGTAAGTGTAAAACATGGCAAATTAGGCTCACAACAACAACAACAACAACAACAACAACAACAACAACAACAACAACAACAACAACAACAACAACAACAACAACAATAATAATAATAATAATAATGCCACGTTATCATTAAATAATAATAATAATAATAATAATAATAATATTATTATTATTATTATTATTATTATTATTATAACTTATTTTTATTGTTAGTATTATAAAATAATTATACTTTACAAGAAAAAAAATATAATATGATATAATAATAATAATATAGTATAATAATAATAATTTTATTATTAAGTAATATTGTTATTAAATTATACTATAATATTATATAATAATATTATTATTATAATCAATGATGATTATAATATCAATGACGATTATAATATTATTATTATTCTATAATATTATAATATTATTATTATTACAAAAATTATTTTTATTATTATTATTATTATTATTATTATTATTATTATTATTATTATCAAATCCTACTACAAGAAATTAGTGGGTGGCCGAGAAACAATCTGGGCTCCCACCCCCTTAACAATAACAAAACTAAGTCTAGTAAAAATATAGGCTGCAGCACGGGCTCCAGCATCCTGAGACACCGAGAATTTCTGGATCCGCTTCAGCAAAGAAATAGCATATGTATCCAGCTCCCCCAACGAAGAGAAAGATAGGGTAAGAAACAATAACCAGCCGTCGCGCACAAATCTCGATACTTGACACAACACGACCAGGCACAAAGTTAGACATCCCTGACTGAGTCATAGGGGAGGACCCTGTCAGATCCACACACACGTCTCGCCCCCTGTCCCAAGAATAAAGAAGCAAATATGCCGGTCGCATGGACTTATCATGCCCCTCAACCGAACCGATATCAACCTCCTTACCGAAAGAAGTCCTGTACCTGTAACAGATATCCAATAAGGTGTCGCGAACGAGGTTGTGGCGATGTTTAATGCCCACAATACCCGCGCAAGACACATCATGATCACCATATACGTCACCATCAAAGGTCTGAGAGCAAGCAGGACAAGGCCTAGACACCGTGAACAACGGAACACCCAGTCGATAACTAAGCACACTACGATAGGTCCTTCCATTCATAGTCTGCCCCAACCCAGAAATAGGAACTGCACGCAACCAGTCAGAGGAGTGAGCACCCAGCTGAGAGTTCCATAATGCCGCATGTCGCGGAGTCAAGGAGAAAACAGAGTCCGATTCAGCAGCAACCTTTGCGAAATATATATCTACCAATTTCTTCATGAGTTTAGGGGCAGAAATTTCACTAGGGTCGCGTAGAAGATCAGATCTCGTGGTCTCATTAAAAACGCGCAAAGCATCATCGAAAGTAGGGCCAGCAACCATGATACTAGAAGCTCGTAAGAGCTTAGCCTACAACTCAGCAGATTGTAAACGAGACGCCAAAAAAGCATAATGTAGGACATCCCCAGCAGCATACACTCCGAGCCCTCCAAAATGAAAAGGGAAGGTGGCAAGCCGCCACTGCCAATCTCCATACCCAGGCCCAGACGCAGTGACAATACGTTCCAGGCTAGAACGGAGTGCCACATCAAATGAAAGCTGGGCTGACCCAAAGCCACGCGGGGAACAAGTACGCAAAGCAAAGTAAAGTTTAGAAATACCCGTACAAGCCCGAAGCAGTAGTAACTCACACTGTGGGTCATCAATCCTCGCGACAGAATCCATAAGCTCTATGGTTCTAGTCACTCTCTTCTCCACAAGGTCGCATACACTGACATGCCCACCAAAAACTTTGACGCAGCGCGAAGGTCGAGCAATAGAGGGGGGGAAAACACTAGGAAGACGACTCCTAGGGTCTTCTGTAGGCTAAAAAACCTCGGTCTTATCCACATTAAGATGAAGGCCAAAGCGGGGACCATCCTCCATAATCAGATCCAAGACCTTCTCTACAACCAAAGTGTCCCCAACAACAGTGCCATCATCTACGTACCCAGCCTGCAGACTAAGAGAAAAAGAGTCTATGATCCTGCAAACCAAAGGATGCAACACCAAAGCAAAAAGCAGAGGATCCAAAGGATCCCCCTGTTGAACCTCTCGACAAGACCATAAGCTATACTCCCCATAATACAGTCGCGCAGGACTAGAATAACAAAACTCAACCCACCGGGATAAAGCTGTGCAGTGACGGCGAACTTCCTGTAACATGGCATCCCGATCGACTAAGTTGAAGGCATTTTGAAAGTCAACCAACAACATGGAAAGACCCTCCTCACTACCACGAGCCTCAACAAAACGATTCAAGGCATGCAGAATAGCCTCTCCTCCACCGGATACCCCGACCCCAAACTAAAGACCAGCAAAATAACCCGCCAAAGAAGGACCAACTAAACAAGCACTAACCTTAGAGACAAGGCGTCTCCAAATAGTGCCAACAGCAATAGGGCGTATACCACCACCTGGTTTAACAAGCGGGGTGAGCGGGGCACTAACAATGTACTCACCTAGAGCCCGCGGACAACGGCCCTCAAGGAAAAGATTAACCACCCGAGTAATAGAGGTGATCAAATCATCCGAAATAGCAACCGCAGCTCCACCCAAACAATCGAAAAGATGCTGAGCACGGAACCCATCCCTCTCACATGACATGCCACGTGGGAAACTCCTAATCATATCCAAAACAATGGTAGAAGAAGCAACGAGAGGATGGTGATCAACAGGAAAAGGCGGCAAGCTGGGAGACGCATCAGTGGGGTGCTTATCTCTCAGAGCCTCAAGAGTGGCATCAGAATACGGGGCAATACCTGATGAAGAAAGCACCCGAACAGCGGCAGTGTAGTGACCATCACAAATCTTCCTCCGACATTGTCGAAGGTTGAGCTCACTCAAATCAAGGTCCTCATCCACACTAAAAGAAGGGGGAACCTCAGCTAAGGTCTCCTGTAGAAGCTATAAACTGCCACCAGGCACACCCCAAGCGCGAATAGCACTAGCAATACTCTCCTCTTGACGCTGACGCTTGACAGCCGTCCTGCACTCAAGATTACTCCGCGGGGAAAATGTCTTAAGTATACAAAGAGGCATCACAAGCAAGCGAATCCAGCAGGAGAGGTCGCTAGGGGAGTCAGCCACACCATCTAATGCCTCTTTCAAAACCCGAGAAAAACCTAGGCGACACTTAGGAGGGATGGATTTCACGGTGCGTAACCCCATAGAGAACAAACGATCAAGCGAAGATAAAGACAAAACAACAGGCACAACCCCAACATCAGCCAAGGGAATCGACGGAGACGGGGCTGAAGGTCTTGGAATATCATAAATAGTAAAGCGAACAAGACCATCCCAACAGTCCGGAGGAGCCACAGAATCACCCTGACTATGCCGACATCGAGCACGAAAGGTATGAGTTTTAAGACAAACACCACATAACCAAACCCCCCATACGCTTAAAAGTCACCTCAGCATCAGAAAAAATAGTCAAACTATCAGAAAGAGTTTGACGAGTAAGTGCCTGAGCATCACCACTGCAATGTCGATCACGAAGGTGTCTGAGCATGGAGGTTTTAACAAGGCCTCTACCACCACCATCAAGGCACCCACAAAGACCCAGTAAAGGGAAATGGTACCGAACACGATCAGGCATAATAGAATGAACAACGAAGCAAAGCAAACAACCGAACAAGGTAACCGAACGGGATTAATAAAAGAGCATACAACCGCCAAGCAAACAAAAGCAAGAGCACAAAAAAGCAACGTAGCCTATAGACCAAGTCGCCAAACACGCCCAACAACAACGACAATAATCAACAGCAGCAGACCAACAACTTCAAACAATAGCAGAGGCGATCACCCAACAACAACGACACACAACAGCTCACCTGCAGAGGCAATTGCACCCGGCCATCTCGCCTACCCAAATCGAACACACAGCCAGATCACCAAAAACCAGTCCAAGAAGAAGAAAAGGACCACGCACGAAGAAGAGGAAGGACTACGCAGCCCGACTCCGAACGCAACCAAAGGAAGAAGGACACCGAACCTGACGAGATCGAACGCAACCAAACATCGAGCCCATGAGGATGAAGAGCCGCTGATGAGGTGTTGTGAGCCGAATCTGCCATGTTTTACAGTAACTTTTATATCGATTTCTGCATACATTGCATTCATTTGGGCTTAGATAGTACAGAACCTATGTAGTTTATGTTTATTTGCCAAATTATGGAATCTACACCAGTTTCTGTTTAATTCGCAGAAATCGAGGCATTTTACAGCAATTCTACAGAAGGTCAGAAAAGCTCGGAAAACCACTACAGAAGTCCAAGGTCAAATAAGCAGCGGAACCAGTCGAATCGAACCGAGAACCCAGGCTACTCGATCTCGAGTAGCTCTTACTCGACTTAGACGAGCATGTCCGAGCAGCCTTGGTCGACAGAGCCTGATCGAGAAAGCCAGACCAACCCGACTTCCGGAGTCTACTCAATCTCGACAAGCCCTAGTCGAGATCGACGAAGCCCAGCGCCAAGCCCGGAGTTGACAAGAAGAAGAGCTAGTCGACAAGCCGAGGCCGACATGGAGGCACTCGCTGCCAGCGACTCCACTCGCTGCAGCGGACGTCTCGCTGCCGCGGAAAATCTCGCTGCCAGCGGGATGCACCAAGCCGATGGAAAAGCTTACTCGCTCCAGCGGAAGGGGCAACTCGCGGAAGCGGAAGGGAAGACCCTTGTCGAGATCGACAAGCCACCCAGTCGAGATCGACGAGCACCAGGAGCCCAAGTCCGAGCCTGTCGAGCAGAGCTAGCCGGGAGGTCCAGTCGACGAACAAGTCTTGTCGAGGTCGACGAGCCGTGGTTGAGGTCGAGTAGACCCAGTTTCCAGAAACGCTTCGTCGTGACGAGTCCTACTCGGTTTAGCTTTACTTGGGCATGAGGGAATCCGAGAATGGCCGAAGATCTATCCAAAGTTGATCAAAGTCTATCTATGGAAAGTTGATCTATCAAGACATGAAGACTTACCTTAGTTAGATTTATCTTTTCCTTAGTTGATTTATTTCCTTAAAACAATTTATTTATCTTTTAGCAAATTAGATATAGTTTTAGATATTCTATCCTTGAGTAGCAAGGAATAGAAGGCTATAAATAAAGCCCTAGGGGCTGAGCATTAGGCATCTTATCTTACATTCAATTTCAGAGAGAAGTAAAGAGAGGTAGGGAGGTAGTTCCACAGAGAAGTTTAGGAGTTCTAAGGTTTTTTAGGGTTTTGGCTTTCTGCGAAAGTTGATTGCCAGGATTGTAAAGGCTTTTGAATATAGTTTAATGCAAGTTTCTTTTTATACATCAATGTCTGCAATTGCGATGAGGGGCGAGTAGTCCACCCACTTCTGGGGTTGGGGTGAGCCCGACGGTGGCCATGTGAGGCGATGCGATAAAGGTCAGATCTTTTTGTGCAATTCATCTTCTATCCCTATGGGCATGATTCTTTTGCGAGAGTTGAAGGTGATCCTTGTTTGTGTTATTGAAGCGAAAGTGATCTTAGTGCAACTTGGATTAATCATGTGAAAAAGGGTTAGTAACAATTAGGGTTTATGCGAAAGCCTCTATGTGCCTAATTGTTAATGACGAAAGTTATTTGATGGAAAGCATGATCTTTTATGCCTTTGTGTGTTACTTTGCATGGTTATCGTTGTGGTGTTGAAACCCTAGTCTTGGAAGTCTTTTATTATATTGATTTATTTCTGTCAAAAATCTGAGTTTTAGTTTCGAATTTGCAATTTATATTTTTCTGTCAATTCTTGTTGATACAGAGGAGATCTTGCCGATCTCGAGTTGGTTGTACTCGATCTCGAGTACGCTTCGTCTAGGTCGAGTTGAGTTCTGTTCTGTTGTCGATTTCTGAAGTTTTTGTCTTGACTTGCCCTTGTCGATCTCGAGTTGACTTGGTCGAGATCGAGTTGCCCTTGCCGGGTTTGCCTGTCTGCTGTGATTTCCGATTTTCTATTGTCGACTGCTGTGGTCGATCTCGAGTAGCTGTTTGTCGAGATCGACGAGCCCTTTGCTTTGCTTTTAGTTTCTACTTTGCTTTGTCTTTCCTGTTTTGCTTTGTTCTTTGCTTCTGCTTTTATTTCTGTTTCTTTCGTTGTTTCTGTGTTTCTGTCTTTTCTGCTACTCTTTCTGTGAGAATTTATAGCTACCTGAGAACTGCTGACGTGCTTCCTCGTGGATTCGATCCTGACTATTCTCTTACTACAACGGGAGGAAGTCTTGTATTTATTTGTTGAGACAGGGAAGTCAGTCTGAACTTTATTTCATATTTATTTCATACTTGACCATCCTCCTGCAACAACATGAGGCCACAGAAACGACGGCTCCGGGCGCCGAGGATCGGCGGAGAAGGCATGCGCTATCGACCGACTAAACTGATGCAATAGAGAAGGCGATGAGTGCCGTCGCCGCCTGATCATCGAAGTCGCCTGGTCACCGAAGCCGCTGAATCCCCGCAATCGCCGAACACACACAGACCCGTGCCCTCACCCTCGCCTCTCTAGCCACCGAGATTGGGATCTGGCCTCAGGAGCGCTTGCGTCAACCTCAGGAGCGCCTGCCCTGGCCACCGAGAACCGCCGGAGGGACGGCCTGCTTGAACGCCTCGGCTGATCGCAATCGCCTGCCCTAGCGGAGCTGTTTTGATTATTATCGGTTATTATTATTATTATTATTATTATTATTATTATTATATGCGGGACGGAACGGGATTTGCGGGATCCTACCGGGATCGTCTTGCGTTTTGTCCCGCATAATTTTTGCGGGACGGGATTCACTATTTTGTTCAAAATCCCACCGGGATCGGGACGGGATCGGGATTTGCGGGATTTGTGCCCACCCCTAGTTGATGATGATGCTGGAATCACGTTCAGTCTGGATTTTATCAATACGGAGTTCAAGAGCGTGTTGTACCCCAAGTCTAAGGGCAAGGGCCTCTGCTTTGAGTGCGCTTTTTCTGCTGAGCTTTTGATATCCTATATGTATTGGGCTTCCATTCCAGTCCCTTATAACTACACCCGCCGAGCTGACGTTATTTGCGATTATTGATCTGTCAAAGTTGAGTTTGAAAATACCACCCGGGGGTTTTCGCCACGAAATATGGCGATCTTTTTTCTTCTTTTTAGATGGGTTGAGTGTTTATGATTGAGGTGGGGTATCTGCGTCAAAGGTGCTGTCATAGAGAAGAGTGTTACTCCAGTTCATCTCGTGAGTCTTAATAAGATGTAGGACGGTGTCCTTAGAAGGGATAAGAGCTAGCCTAAACATGTTTTGGTTTCAAATGTACTAGACCGTCCACCAAGAAAAAGCAAACTTAGCTAATTCTGCCTTTGAGAGATTAGTTCCAATGAAGTGAATGATTAGTTTTAAATTTCTATACTGGGCAATCATATTAAATATAGTAGATCTAATATTTGCGGGGAGTTGAAAGAGAGAGCATGTAAAATGACATTCATACAAAAGATGAACATCTTCTTCTTTCGAACAGCTACAAAGATTGCAGGTAGAAGGAACAGGGAAACCCCAGAGGGCAAGCCGAGCTGCAGTTGGGAGGCCAAGCTGACAGGCTTTCCACAAAAATTTTTTTACCTTAAGTGGAGCATCTAGGCTCCAAATCCACGCGTTGTTGTTTACCTAGATAAAAGATTTGACTATAACGAGTTTATACGCATTCGAAGTGGTGAACCACCCATCCCTGTTTGGCCACCAGTACAATCTATCCTCAAAGTTTGAAGTTGAGAGAGGAATGTCAAGGATTTCCGCCACAATGTTGTTTGGTAGTACAACTGAAAGTTTCTCCTCCCACCTTTTACCACCTAGGATGTAATCACTAACAGTTTCCTCAATGTTATTAATTACAGGGCAGTCTTCCCTAGATAGGATGGAGGAGGTTATGATCCAATTATCTGTCAAAAAATTAATAGAGGACCCAGTACTAACCGATCAGATAAGACCCGACTTAAACTTGCTGATGTGAGCCTAATTTGCCATGTTTTATAGTTACTTTTATATCGTTGTCTGCATGCATTTCATACATTTGGGCTAGAATAGTACATAATCTATGTAGTTTATGCTTATTTTCCAAATTATGGAATCTACACCAGTTTCTGTTTAAATTCATAGAAATCGAGGCAATTTACAGCAGTTCAAAAAAAGGAGGAAAAGCTCGAAGTCAACTACAGAAGTCCGAGGTCAAGGAGCAGCGGAACCAAGACAAATCGAGCTGAAAGCAAGGAAATCTACTCGACAACAGATAGGTCGATATCCAGTTACCTTACTCGATATCGAGTCAAATAGTCGATTTCTACCCAGAAAATGCCAGATCGAGCAAGCTGAGGAGAGTTGGTCGATATCGAATTCATCTAGTCGATATCGTGTATCCAACATCGAGTCAACGCCCCGGAATCGCGTCAAGAAATCTGGAGCTGGAACATGCAAGTCGATATCGAGTAACTCAACTCGATATCGAGTAAAAACCAAGTCGACGTGCATCCTGTTGGCCGATATTGAGTAGCTGAGCTGAAACTGAGGAAATGTTGGTCGATATCGAGAAAACTACTCGATATCGAGTTGGACCATAGAAGCCAAAATCGAGTAGTCCGAGTCTTGTTAAGTTTATATCCCGAATCCGATGAAGATATTTTCGAGGGCAAATTCCATCAAGATCTATCAAGTGCTATCAAGAGGAAGATATATTTACCTACTTTAGATATAATTCCTTTTTAGATTTATCAACTGAGGAAATGTTTAGTCTTTAGATAAAAGATAGATAGATATAGATTTAGATATAGTTTTCTTTCCTAACTAGAGAGGGAATGAAGGCTATAAATAAAACCTTAGGGGCTGATTTCCATGAATTCAATTCTAGAGAAGGATAAGAGGTAGTAAGTAGAGAGAGAGAGAGCTTGTAGCCGAGAAGAGTTGGAGTTTGCGAAAGCGGCTTTGCCTTCGATCATTTGTAAGTTTTGGTTATTTTTAATGCAATTTATTTTCCTGAAATCTTTGATGAGTTTATTCATGATGAAGAGCGAGTAGTCACCCAACTTCTAGGATTGGGGTGAGCCCGACGGTAGCCATGTGAGGTGATGCGTTAAAGGTACAAGCTTTTTATGCAATTCGTCTTCTATCCCTGCAAGCATGATTCTTTTGCGAAAGTTGAAGGTGATCCTTGTTTGTGTTATTGAAGCGAAAGTGATCTTAATACAACTTGGATTAATTATGTGAAAAAGGTTAGTAATAATTAGGGTTTATGAGAAAGCCTCTATATTCCTATTTGTTAATAACGAAAGTTATTTGATGAAAAGCATGATCTTTTATGCCTTTATGTATTATTTTGCATGGTTATGGTTATAGTGTTGAAACCCTGATCTTGGAAGTCTTTAGTTTATTGAGTTAATATCGTGTTTACATTCGTTCTCGTTCGAAAAGTTGCAAATTTTAGTTTCTGTGTAAGTCGATTTCGAGCAGATTTGGTTGACATCGAGGAAATTGGTCGATGTCGAGTTGAGTTGGTCGAAATCGAGTTACTTTGCTGAGTTTTAGTTTTTGTCAGTCGATTTTGAGTCACTGAGGTCGATTTTCGTACTCGATATCGAGTACTGGTAGTCGATATCGACCAAGATTGCTGCTTTCGTTTTCGTTTATTCTTTTCTCTATTATTTTTGTCTGTCTGGTTGATTTTCTGCCTGTGAGATTCCTCCGCTATCTGAGATCCGCTGACGCGCTTCCTCGAGGATCGATCCGGACTTCCTACTGCTAGATCGGGAGTAAGTCTTGTAATTATTTGCGTAGGCACGAATCCGTTTTGATCTATTTCATTATATTTTAAACTCGATTTCTTCCTATAACAAATTGGCGCTGTTGCCGGGGAAGCAATCATTCGCCCCTTAGGTAGTTAGATCTCACTTTTCCTTTAAGTTTTGAATTTGCAGTGTATGCCCCGTTCTGGTCAACAGCCTGAGTTTGACGCCTTGGACGACCCGGAACGCCTTATACATGTCCTCGCTAAATTGAAAAGAGCCATGGAAGCCGCAGAAACACAAGAACAGCTGATACAGAGGCTTAGGGCGGAAATAGAAGCCAACAATGCTGCTCTCGCCGATGAGAGAGCACGCACTGAACAGGAAACTCAGCGAAGGAGGCAAGCAGAAGTTGTGCTATCCCAATACCCTACCACTGTAGAGGATTACATGCACCCGACTCTCGTCGTGCTTGAATCGGCCATTCTAATCCCTGAAAATAATTTTGAAATTAGAATTCCTTTCCTGATTGAGATTAAAAAGAATGCCTTCTATGGAAGATTTAATGAATGCCCTCTTGAACATATTACCAATTTTTCTGACATGTGCCATACTCTTGCTGAAGGTACTACTTTGGAATATGTCAAGATGAAAGCTTTTCGATGGTCTCTGGCCGGTCCAGCATTGAAGTGGCTTGAAGGTCTCCCTGCACGATCCCAAACAACATGGGTTGAAGGAAGGCAGGAATTTCTCAACAAATTATTTCCTCCTGCCAAGACAGCGCTCCTCCGTCAGAAGATTACAACTTTCAAACAGAAGCCTGGGGAGCCGCTAGCAAAAGTATGAGAAAGATATAAGGATCTACTGCGATCCTACCCTACACATGGACAACCACCCTATGTCATTCAGGAGATCTTCTTCAATTCTCTTGATCTTGCCGCTAAGGATAGGATCAACCAGTATACTCATTATGAGTATCTGACGATGCCACCACCTGATGCATGGCCTACCCTCGACAAGCTTACCAACTACGACAATAAGTATGGGACTCCAACTAACTATGATGAGAATGCCTATGCCAGGCCAGCCCCATCTATGCCTCTCTAAGGAGATGGACCAAGAGATCAAAATCGGAAGCTCCTCAAGCAAGTCAAATATCTTTCTGTCAACCAGCCCTACATCGAATGCGGCTCACAGTGGCACACCACTACTGAGTGCCCATACACAGAGCAAGTCAGGATGGCAGAAACCCAAGAAGAGGTAGCTTACGCAGGGGGCCCCAATCGCTATATGGGGGACCAAAAGTTTCAGCAACCACAATGGAACCAAGATGCCCCTAGGAACCCCCCATCATACAGAGCTCCAGGACATCCAGAAAGAGATCAATGGAAGGATGATCTACAGATGATCCTCGATGAGATGCGCCAGAATCAGGCACAACAGCAGTAGTCTACAAGTGCCATTAACAATCAGCTTTAGAACCTCAACACAAGATTTGGAAAGATAGACATCTTGAAGAGGAACATAGAGACCCAGATGGGTCAATTCGCAACACAAATTCCACGACCGACCAGGCAACTCCCTGGGCAAACAGAACCAATTCCTAAGGGGAAGACCGGACACGTCACAACCGTAAAGCTCAGAAGCGGGTACCAACTACGCGAGCCAGAGGTCGAAAAGCAGTAGGACGAAGCTGAGAAATAACTCGATATCGACCAACAGCAAGTGAATGTCGACTAAAATTTGGTCGATGTCGAGCAACATCAAGTCGAAATCGAGCAACAATTTGGCCAATATTCGTCTACACAGCACTCCAACTCGAAATCGACTACAGTGGTCGATGTCGGGCAATATCAAGTCGATGTCGAGGAGAATCAAGTCGACATCGAGGACGCTGCAACACCTCCGACATTTTTTCTAGAAAAAGAAGCTGCCTTTCCCGACAAAATCTCCAAAGGATCCAGCAGAAAAGAAATTTCAGCGCTTCATCAATGGCTGAGATCGCAGAGGAGTGCAGCCATATGGACATACTTGAGAAAAGGCCAGATCCAGGTAAGTTTGCTATAACCATTGGATTTGGTCAATATAAATTGAATGCATTATGTGATCTTGGAGCTAGTGTAAGTATAATGGTTCTGTCAATATGGTCCAAGATTAAGATAGGTGCCCTAAAGCCTGTGGATGCAAAGCTTTATATGGCAAACAACACAGTGGTCATCCCAAGAGGCATGGTGGACAATGTGCCAGTGCAAGTAGGTAAGATTTTCGTCCCTGCTGATTTTCTAGTTATTGATATGGCGGAGGACCCTACTTGTCCAATTATTCTAGGAAGGCCCTTCTTGGCGACGGTGGATGCCAACATAAGCGTGAGGAAGGGAGTGCTCACTTTCAACATCAGCGATGAGGTAATTGAGTATTCCTTTAATAAAACTGAAAGGCATACAAGTCCCATGGAAGAGGTAAAATATATATCAGCTGGTTACATTACTTGCGGGGAGCCTAAGGTAAGAAATATGACTCCCGAAGAGATAGAAAAGAGGGATATGGAAGCCCAGGTGAAAGAGATCATGACCATCCTGAACGAAGAAGCAGAGAATCCAATCGACATAGACCCAAGTAAGTCGATTTGGATTAACTATTTTTCGGATACTTTGCCAGGTCTTAAGTATGGGGTCAATATCGACCAGGAGAAATCGACGGGCCCAGAAATCAACTCGATATCGACCACCACAAGTCGATATCGACCTCTCCATGTCGAGCAGTCTCCCCTAGGAATCGAGTCAGGCAATATCGAGCAGGACAACTCGATATCGACCATGCCTGGTCGATATCGACCAACTTTTTCCGAATTGATTCCCCCTATCGAGCCACTGCCGGCCGATTTCGAGAAGGACAAATCGATATCGACCACCTCTGGTCGAAATCGACCAACCCAAATCGACAAATCCTCCTCGGTTTCAATTGAGATTCCACCAGAAGCACAGCAGAACTCGATATCAAGTAACCTAACTCGAAATCGACCAGACCCTCAGGAGCTTCCGATATCCGATTCTGTGAAGGTAAGCCAAGGTATGGATCTTTCTTCTCCTATTTCCATTAAAGATCTATCTATACATGGGAGATGTTTGCCTTGGTATGTGCGCTTATGTAGGATTTCCAATGATGAGCCCAAAAAGTATGATGTTGGTGACTAAGTCTATGTTGCCAAATCAAAGGATCATTGGTTTCCCAACAAATTCAACAAGAAAAAGATGGGGCCCTTCACGGTGAACAAGATCCATTCAGGAAGACTACAACTGATGGACAAGAATGGAGTTCTATTTGAATCCCAAGCTACATGGGCCCTGCAAATGCCACCTTGAGCTTCATGGAGAAAGTCGGCCTAGCGGCTATAAAGTCTAGAGCTTGTAAATAGACATTTATTTTTTGGGATTTTTGGACATTGTTGCTTTTTTTTTTTTTTTGGTTTTGGACACTATTTTCTAGTTTTTCTATTTTGGGTATTTCTCTTTTACATTTTTCAGGTCCATGGGGATAGAAGCAAGCTAAAATCGGACTAGGCCCAGCAGCATAGCACTCGATTCTGACGATTAGCACACCTGTCTAGTGAGTTTCTTTCTTTACCCTTGTTTTTTATACAGTGTGGACCCTGTAATGTTTAAGTATGGGGTGGGGCAAGGGCTTACTTCGTGCATATTTGAATTTATTTGACATATATGTGCATATTTAAAGTTTATTTCTTGAATTGCTTATACATGGCTATTTTTGAATTCATTATTGATCTATGTGCTTACATGCATGTTTTCCAAAGTTTGAAAAATGACCCCCATTGAAATTTTAATTTTTGATTAATGTCATGGAAACTTATATTGAACTCGACGATGCAAAATTTGATTCATTAGAGATATAACATGAACTCGCCTAATAAAGGGAAGTCACAATGAAGTGCATATTTTATTGAAAACCATAGAAGGAGGTAAAAATTTGATGTTGCTTTTGACAAGTTGCATGATAAGAGGATGGAGGACTTTATATTTCCATATAACGCTCATATTGTTATATCCTAGCCTTACCTATGCTTATGCATCACAAAAGCCAAAATATGCCTTATTTCATATATTGCTCCACATGATATAAATATTGCCCATTCTTTACCATATTTCCATTCGGGGATTATGTTGAGAATGAAAGCTACATTATGGAGATTATTATATGGTGTTTGTGTTACTATCATTATTGGAGTTTGACAGGAAATAGAAAATTTTTTTATGGAAAATTTAATGAGTGAAAGAAAATCCGATCACCTCAAGTGATAAAGGTAGATCGATCATGCTTGTTGAGATAATAGTTCAGTGAGATGGGACACACATGTGAGGAGTCCAAAGCACTAAGTATCCGGGGCCATTTATGACACCCATGTTTGAGACTCGCAAGAAGGCAGTGCTGAGGTTAGAGAGGTAAAAGCATAATATTGATAAAAGCATCGAGCGTAAGAGTGAAAGGTGATGAATCTTATGAAGAAGAAATGTGGTATGAAAGTTTGGAAATACTCCATTTCCCCGGATTATTAGCACCACATTGCCAAAAATTGCTCACCTATTATCATTTTACCAATCTACTCCTTATTTGAGCTTAAATTAAAGTCCTCTTGATTATTGTTGCTTTGTCACATGAATTGTTTTTGCATAACCTTCCTTTTGTGAGTAGATGTTGCTTTTTATTGCACATGCACGGATTTGTGACACTAGTAGCTTTTCGAGGATGGTAATTGATTGCAGGGTTATATGGTAATGAATCTAATATGTTGAGAGTTTGATTTCTTCCCCTGGATGACAATTAAAAGTATTGCTTGAGGACAAGCAAGCTTAAGTATGGGGTGTTTGATGTGAGCCTAATTTGCCATGTTTTATAGTTACTTTTATATCGTTTTCTACATGCATTTCATACATTTAGGCTAGAATAGTACAAAATCTATGTAGTTTATGCTTATTTGCCAAATTATTGAATCTACACCAGTTTCTGTTTAATTTCGTAGAAATCGAGGCAATTTACAGCAGTTCAAAGAATAGAGGAAAAGATCGATGTCAACTACAGAAGTCCGATGTGCATCCTGTTGGCCGATATTGAGTGGATGAGCTGAAACTGGGGAAATGTTGGTCGATATCGAGGAAACTACTCGATATCGAGTTGGACCACAGAAGCCGAAATCGAGTAGTCCGAGTCTAGTTAAGTTTCTATACCGAATCCGATGGAGATATTTTCGAGGGCAAATTCCATCAAGATCTATCAAGTGCTATCAAGAGGAAGAGATATTTACCTACTTTAGATATAATTCCTTTTTAGATTTATTTATTTATTTCCATGTTTTAATCTTTAGATAAAAGATTGATAGATATAGATTTAGATATAGTTTTCTTTCCTAATTAGAGAGGGAATGAAGGCTATAAATAAAGCCTTAGGGGATGATTTCGATGAATTCAATTCTAGATAAGGAGAAGAGGTAGTAAGTAGAGAGAGAGCTTGTAGCCGAGAAGAGTTGGAGTTTGCGAAAGCGGTTTTGGGTTCGATCGGTTGTAAGTTTTGGTTATTTTTAATGCAATTTATTTTCCTGAAATCTGTGATGAGTTTATTCATGATGAAGAGCGAGTAGTCACCCAACTTCTAGGATCGGAGTGAGCCCGACGGTAGCCATGTGAGGTGATGCGTTAAAGGTATAAGCTTTTTATGCAATTCGTCTTCTATCCCTGCAAGCATGATTATTTTGCGAAAGTTGAAGGTGATCCTTGTTTGTGTTATTGAAGCGAAAGTGATCTTAATACAACTTGGATTAATTATGTGAAAAGGGTTAGTAACAATTAGGGTTTATGCGAAAGCCTCTATATTCCTATTTGTTAATAACGAAAGTTATTTGATAAAAAACATGATCTTTTATGCCTTTATGTATTATTTTACATGTTTATCGTTGTGGTGTTGAAACCCTTATCTTGGAAGTCTTTAGTTTATTGAGTTAATTTCATGTTTACATTCGTTTTCGTTCGAAAATTTGCAAATTTTAGTTTCTGTGTAAGTCAATTTCGAGCAGATTTGGGCGACATCGAGGAAACTGGTCGATGTCGAGTTGAGTTGGTCGAAATCGAGTTACTTTGCTGAGTTTTAGTTTCTGTCAGTCGATTTTGAGTCAATGAGGTCAATTTTGGTACTCGATATCGAGTACTGGTAGTCGATATCGACCAAGATTGCTACTTTCGTTTTTGTTTCTGCTTTTCTCTATTATTTCTATGTGTCTGGTTGATTTTCTGCCTGTGAGATTCCTCCACTACCTGAGATCCGCTGACGCGCTTCCTCGAGGATCGATCATGACATTCCACTGCTGCATCGGGAGGAAGTCTTGTAATCATTTGCGTGGGCAGGAATCTGGTTTGATCTATTTCATTATATTTTAAACTCGATTTCCTCCTACAACACTTGTCGATGAGCGTTGATAGTTTGACCCATTGTCAGGAAGAGTCACATTTTTTTCTTGTATTGAAGAATTTTGTCTGACCGAAGGTACTTATGTTTGATTAGTTGAACCCAAACATTTTCTGGTTCAACAAACATTTTCCATAAGAGTATCATTTGAAGGGCTTCATTCATCTCTTTTGATTTCCTAATCCCTATTTGCTCACATTTTTTTGGCATGCAAATTCTATCCCAGCTAATCAGCGGGCGGTGTTGAAGATCTTTATTCCAGAAGAAAGTTTGGTTGATCTGATCAAGTTCCTTATGAATTTACGAGGATTGCCTGACCCTATTCAGACAATGAATTAGCTCGCCATTTACTCAGTGGTTCTCTAGACTTGCAAACAATGTCTTCGAACATCTCTTTGGTGACTCTGCCATTTACAAATGGACGTCCAAGGTTTTTTTCTAATGAAATAACGTTTGTAATGTTTAGGCAGCCGCTATGTTCATGAAGTCTTAAGTTAGTAATTCCTTTAGTTGCTTGGAAGCAGGATATATGGTAGTTTAATTTTTGGCTAGAGACTTTGCAGTAAGAATCCACAATTGTTTTTACTTTCCTACCCGCATCCAAACTGCCTTTTGAGAAAATTATAATATCGTCAGCAAAGGATAAGAAAGGGACACGAGGACCATTCCTCCGGAATGTGAAACCCAAAGAGCTTCTTTCCATATTTTCTGCAGAAGATAGGTGCCGAGCAATAATTTCTGCACCTAGAATAAACACAAATAGGGATAGGGGATCCCCTTGGCGAAGGCCCCGCGAAGGGAAGAAAATATCTGTAGGGCCGCTGTTGACAAGAACTGAGTACGAAACCGTTGTTATACATTCCATGACCCAAGAAATGAACGTAGGATGGAACCCAAATCTGTCAAGAATCTTTTTTCGTGAAGTTCAAGTCAACCCTTTTTTCATGTCAAATTTAATTGCAAACCACCCCTCACGCCCGAATTGTGATCTAAAGGAATGGAATATTTCATTAGCTATCAACACGTTATCTTGAATAGCCCTATCTAATACAAATGCACCCTGTAGAGGATGAATTAGTTTCCCGATTATAGTTTTAAGTCTTTCTATCAAGATTTTTGAAATTATTTTATATAAGGTAGAACATAGGCTAATTGGGCAGTAATGGTTAGTGGTGTAAGGGTTATCTTGCTTCGATAATAAGGAAATAAATGTATTATTAATTTTTTAAGAATTTTTCCAGAATGGAAAAAACTTTTAATGACTCTAATTATTAATTATAGAGTTCCCTACTATATCCCAATAATGCTTATAGAAATCAGCTATCATCCCATTGGGACCTAGGGATTTATTTTTCCCTAATCTAAACACAACATATTTTATTTCACCATTAGTTGGAATGCTGATGAAGAATTCATTTTCCGATGGAGAAATCAAAGATTGAATTATGGAAATCATTTCAATAAGAAGTCTATCATTGGTAGTTTAACTCTTGAAGCGTTTGTGGAAATCATTTTTGATTTCTAGCCTAACATTTTCTTCTCCGACTATAAGAGTGCCTTTTGCAGTAGTGATGTTTCGTATTTGTTTCCCGTGTCTTCGCCTATAGGCGACATGGTGAAAATAAGATGTGTTGGAATATATAAGCTTAAGGTGTTTTGTTTTGGCTCTTTGGTTCCAAAAGGTTTGTTTTTAAAAGCAAAAGCTTGTCACGTTTCCTTAATAGGCAACCTTCTTTACTATTGGTATCTAAATAGTTACTGCTAGAGACAGCGCCTGGATTTGTAGCAAGTCATTCTCTACCTCATGCAGTTGGCGAAATATCTTACCAAATGTGTGTTTGTTCCAAGTTTTAGCTTTTTGCTTGACGACTTTTTGTTTGAACATGATTTTAAACATAACAGAGCCAGGGAAAGAGGCACGCCATGATTGTTTGAAAATATTACAGAAATCCTTGCGCTGAAGCCAAGTGTTCTTGAATTTGAAAGGCGGCGCTTTAGTCGAGGAGCTACAATCGAGTGTTATTGTTATGGCACAATGGTCCGAAGAAGAGAACGCACCATTATTGGTGATAATGTTGGGGAGCTTTTGGAGAATTTAGGGGTGGACAAGCACCCGATCCAGTTTTCCAGAATATTATTCGAGTCCTCAAGAGATTTCCTCCAAGTGAAAGGATTACCAAAGGTTGGTAAGTCTGAAAGAGAACAACAATTCTTGAACTGAAGAAGACATGTGAACCTAGATGGATGAGGAGTAGTGCCACCAAGTTTGTCGTCCCTACACAGGATTTCGTTTAAGTCCCCCATGACAATGCACGGGATTGATGAATCATTTACAATTGTAGTTAGCTTGGCCCAAAACGGATCCTTATCCCGAGGATCTGGAGGAGCGTGGACAAACAAAAGGAGAATCATAAAACCATCACTAATTTTTTCATACTTTAGACCAATGATTCTAGGCAAGTCCAACACAACCAATAAGACTTCGTTTGATAGTTGATACGTTTTCCATAATATGCCAAGACCACCCGATCGCTCGATGCTTGGTGATCAGACAACCATATCAAATCCTACATTTTTCCAATGATTTTCATACGGAATTGTTTCTGCCTTTAGCAGTTGTATATGTTCGTTTTTACATAAACATTGAATTCGGTCCAAAATGTTTTCTTTCGAATGCATCTACAGTTCTAAAAGCTTACTTAAGAGGATATGAGGAAAGCCGGTAAAATTCCTTATATCAAGACGTCGGTTAGCATAGATTTGAAAAATATCGAATAGTTTAATTGTACATACTTCACATAGAGAAAAGAGAAGCCAATCAACGTTTGAAAATAATAACATTTTGAGGCGCACAACCTTAGAATTGTAATCACGTAATTTAGAGCTGCAAATATGACATTTAAAGCACTAGGGGCAGGTTCATTTTATGTTATTTAGTGATGCAGAGAATGTCCATGTAGAACACAACTTGCTGGTGACATAGCAGCGCAACCATGAGTGCCCTTTTAAACCCACTGAATGGTGGTTTAGCTTTGAAAGCATATACACCGCATACTTTACATAAAAGTTAAGCATCATAAGTAAAATATGCATGGCATAAAAACCAAAAGATTTCAAATCAAGCATATACATAACATAATATTTAGTACACCTGTAGACCATACGATTTACAACCATATAGGCTTATTTCTCCATCTAAGATATATAAGGCCAGTGAGAGCACTGCAGCGAGTGTAGATACTGAAAGCATGGTTAAACACTCCGGACCAAACAATGGTGAGTATGTCAACCTTTAAAGCATGTTTCCACCACCACGGTTTCTCAATGACGAACTTTAGCAGAATATGAGTACCTGAATAAATTTTAACAAACAGAGACATCCATATAGTCTTGATAAAGCTGTAAATCAGTTTAAATGTTTGGATTTTTTTGTACTTTCCTTTCAGCTAGAAAGATGTTGTCCATGAATCAATAATGCAATAACCGGGAGCAGAGGAAAGAAGGTCATACACACCAAACAACTCAGACCCATGAAACTTAGGAAAAGAGACATGAGGAGCAACATAAGGTACATAAAACAATTCAGCGAGACTAGATTGAAACCGACAAAGTGATGAAAATCACTTCTTCATTGGAACTAAAGATAGGAGCAATGAGAACCCCAAAATCGACAGTTTATTCAAGGCCCTTTCAGGGGGTAGGGGGTGAAGAGGCAATTGCCTCTAACATAGTTTTTTTCCCACCACCAATAGATGGTGAGAAATTGTGCTAAGCACAACAGGTAAGTCCGATCAAAAGTAGAGACAAAGGATTTCATAATCTAGGACATTTAATTAGCCAAAATGGTAGTATGTAACCAAACCTGATCAAGGAAGAGTTGGGCCACCTCGCAAAGATGGGAGAAGAGACACCCATGCCGACGGATAGCGGCGAGAAGCCCCAACCAGAATGGATTGCTTCATTCCATAGCCAATGCCTCCAAGCCATATGAATGGTGAGTAAGAAATCTATAGAAAGCAATTGAGCCAAACCGTACATCAGATAAGTAGATTTCAATAACGTTATCCAGCAGTTGATTAACACACTGATTTTCGAAATAGAGATAGACTCAAGATGAAACAAAACAGGAAACCTGTGTTTGAGGTGCTTCAATGAGAACCACCAAATGGGAAGCCAGAGAAACAATATGTCCTGAGTCTGCCCCATCCGAGCACTAGTGACCAGCAATCTCACTAATCGCAGGGAAACTGCAGTTCATTTATGAGAAACCTTTTGGGGGGTAGAGGATGAAAAAGCACATGGCTCCTTCACATGTATATAGACACATCGAGAAACGGTGTTTTTTTTTTAATCAAAGATGACAAATTAACCAGGTCATTTGTTAGATATGAGAAATCCATCAAAGATTTTATGGAACTGAGAAGGCCGAACAAAGTCGGATGTGTAAGAATGAACCTGGTTGTGAACTCAAAGTGCCTTGTGTTTACACACAACTCGGTTACCACGCAATAATATACACTATCTTTAATATCATAAACAAGAACTTGACTATACCAATGAATGACATCATAATTTAGCCATTGCCTAAGCCAACCAACTGAATAACAAGTTTGAACAGCAAGCATATGAGTATAACATGAGTAGTTCATTGCCGTAAATATCAGGCCAACACCTAATTGCAAGAGGGTCAAGACACCCACAATAGGACGTCCGATGTACCTGAATTTTTTCCAAGAGGCCATACCCTCCAAAATTTTGAAAGCATACAATTTATCTATGGAAATTTCAGTATGGAGATAGCCACAAAGTGATAACACAAAGGAGGGAAGAAATAGTTTAACTAGTTCAAAAGATATGAAACTGAATTTCATGAAAGGGGTTATATCATTTAGCAAAGAAAACAAAACGTGTTGTACTGAACCAAACTTGTTGCAGGGTGAGACCACACCAAGTATACCATCTGGAAGTAGCCACACAATCCACAAGAACACTAATGTCGACAATCGAAAGAGCAACACAAAAACAGTAACATTTGTAAGCCCTTCGAGCACCTGTTTAACCATCAATTTTTGAGGGCCCTTTCGGGGGGTAGAGAGTGACAAAGCACATGGCTCTCTCAAGATATGGTGTTGTTTTGTATCACCCATAACATATTAATCAGAATATAGGTTAGAAATAATAATTTCATCGAAAGACATGTAGAGCTAAGAAGGGAGATCAAAGCCATATGTGCAATAACGAACCTGTTGTTAATCCATTCAATTGAAATTGTATATTCAGGAGGCTGAAACCCATTGAGCATGAGGCTAAGGAAGCCCATTAAGAGGAGAACCAACCAAACCCCACTAAGGAAACGAAGAGAATCACCCTCAACACTCGGCCAAGTGCTATATGAGAACCAGAAATCCATGGAAACCCACCCACATCGGAGATCGCCTTCTTTCTCTTTCTAAAATCTTTGACCACATCAAGCTTGACATGCTTTTTGATCTTCATACACCACTATTCCATGGACAACCCATTTCGCAAAGGGAGAAAAGGGAAAGCTTTTATCTTCAACTCCTCACCAAAGCAGGATTTGTGACAAGAATTCTTAATTTGTATGACAGAGGAATCAAGAGAAAACAGATTGAGGGAGATATGGGCAGTGAGGCGTATAGACCGAAAATTCTGAAATTGGCATGGGAAGCCTTGATTCACCCCAAATTTGTGCACAAATCCAGGAAGTAGAGAGAGCGCTACTCGAATCAGCAACTGATTAAGCCAAAGTAAGGCAAATTGAAGGGATTTGGGGGAAAAGATTGCATGAGCAAGGGTTTGAGATGTGGTTTTGGTAGACGAATTTGGGGGCGCGTGAGGGAGCGCGTTCTCCATCTCCCAGGGGAGGTTTTCCCCCCATTATTAGTGTCCATTTATCTTAGCTTTAGGATTTATCTTTTATCTATTTTCTATTTTTTATTTATCTAGTTCTAATATTTCTTATTTTCTTTTTGATAGATATCCCTTTTCATCTCACCATATATTTACATTCGTTAATGTGGATTAACCAAGCTTTCTCTGAATGAAACCTACAAAACCCAAAAGCCTACTTGAATCCACTCCAAAAACCTAAAGACTTGTGTTTCAAATGAGTTTTTGCCATCAAAACACTTTCCACCATTACCCTACATCCACCAAAATCAATCTTTTCCCATACCATTCCCATACCTATCACCTGAGAAGCTATTGAAATCAAGTTGATAATCAAAGTTTCAAGTTTGGAGAGTGTGGACGTCGGTTATCCAACGTTTTCACTCGGATTAGTGCTCGGTATACACGACGCCCGCCGCCCCATCCCTGGCGCCAGCCGTCACTGTAGAGAGGTCGTCTTTTGGTTATTTTCATGGTTTTCTTCTTTAATCCTGTGAGTTATGTCTCCTGCTCCTAAGATGGATGCCCCCACATATTTGTCTAGAGTTGAGAAGGAGTGTTGATTCCAGCTAAGGTATGCGAGTTACCAACCGAATTGATTCTTCCATCTGGAGACATTTTAGATGCTTGGTCTCCGTGGTCCAGTATCCTTGTTGCTGGACAAGGGAGGTGTAGCCAACTTGATATCGATGGGCGCGCCAACCTATCCTGTTTTGGTGCGTGATCGAGTTCCTGTCAACTCTGGATGTGCGATCTGATAGGTACATCTGTTTCATATTATTGGGTACTAAATGCTCGATTCAGCAAGAATTTCTATCCCTTGCTTTGGGAATGCATGTACCTTGGTCTACTCCTTGGCGGCGTAGCTTGTCTTCTACCACACCTGCTGAGACATGGGCTATAGTTTCAGGACATTTTGCAGGGCCTGGGGACTTTCACGATTATTTGATTACACACCCTGCCCTTCGCCTATGACACAAGGTGTTGAGCCCCGTGTTCTATGGTTCTGCTTATCTGACGATTATTGCCAAGAAAATATGGATGTGATTATATTGTTTGACGCCAGAGGCTCAGTGCATACCAGATTGGGTAGAGTTGTTTCTTGCTGCGTGCACAGAGGCACTTCGGATGAGAGATGATATGAGTGCCTACATTGTTACTTTTGGTGGATTGATTCCTTTTATAGCACGATATATGGGTATGGATTTGTGCTCTCTACAACCCTTGACATCACCTTTCTATTATGACATGTCGACTTTACTGAGCACTCGTCTAGTTGAAAGGGTAGTCCGCCTAGACGGTAGCGAGTGTTTCCGTTGGTTATCTGGCGTGAAGGGTGAGCATCACCAGTATCTTTATGTGCACCTCCATGTTGACCCTACTTTGGTTTATTTCTGTATTCGTCAAGTTCCAAAGCCTGCTTGGATGGTCGTGGACTCGTCCTCTTTGAGCAGATTTCTTTTGGGAGATGAGGTCAATGATGATCTTGATATCCGCACTAAGAGTAGTTCTTTGTTTGAGCTTATTGCAATCATTGAAAGTCTCTTGACGAGAATGGAAGATCAGCACCTATAGAGCTTTCGTAAGTTGTATGAGCATCAGCTGACCTTAGAAAAGAAGCTAGAGAAGACCCGTACTTGTCTTTTGAATCCCTAGGCCCTGATATTGCAGCAATTGATTCAGCGGTCTGGACTCCAGACCCCGCCTTCACAATAATTGGTTAATCATTTGCTTCATTCAAAAGCTTTATTTTATGTTTTATTGCTCCTTTTTGCGTATTTATGCATTGAGGACAATGCAGCATGTAAGTGTGTGTGTGTGTGGGTGGGGGGGGGGGGGGGGTGGGGGTGGGAAGTGAAGTGAATTGGTTAGTTAGGTTAGTTCATGTATAATTTTTTGTTTCATGTTTTGATTTTTAGTTCTTTTATTTATGTTATTTCTTTTATGTTATATAAAATGTCAAAAATGAAAAAAAATTGAGAAAATGTCGAAAATAAGAAAAAAAAATGTGAGTTTGTGTTCATGCATTGCATATTGTGTTATCAAAGATTTCGATCTAATTTGAGTTATCCTATTTAACTTTATACGGGCATGATCTTATAAATGATAAATCCCATGGATTTTTGGAATTATTTGACCTTGTCTTTAAAATTGGTTTTTATGTGAAGTATGATTAGGCATAGGTAATTGAGCATGTATGTTCTAAGTTGTGGGCATGCTTGATATTTGACAAAAAATTGTCCTACTGAGATATTTTTGCCTTTATAATGGATACATCTATATTCCCTTTTGCTTTTCTTGTGTGATTTACTCTTCCTATGCATTTATCATTGAATATTGCCATGTTTATCTATTTTCAAGACCGATTATATACATGTTTATTGCTTGGTAAATTGAAATGATAGAGGCAACATTTTAGCCACATATTTATCCATGTCTACCTTATGTTATATCTTACTTTGAAGCCAATTTGAGCCTTTAGCCTATTTTATTGATAGCTCCACAAAATTAAATCATTCCTCGCCTATGATGAGCCTTACCCTTATTCCAAGGATTTGAGATTTTGAGTGGGTTATGGGATCTATTTTGGAGATGAGGAGAATGAAGCTAAAGTGTGATGTTATGGTTTATGGTTTTGAGAAGATGGAATGTTATGTGCTTAGTTATTTCCTCGTTTTTATGCATTTGTTCTCACATGTATTTCAAATCGAAAAAAAAATATAATAAAAAGCTTGGACCTAGGGAGAATAAAATTCACCTAGGGGTAAAATTAAATTAAAAAAATCCGAAAAAAGATGGAAAAAAATAGAAAATAAAAAGACAAGTTTATTTTATTTTTTGCATAATGCGGAACAATTGACAATAATTGGGTGTTGGAGATTGCATGATATGTGATGATCAGTGGCGAAGCCAGACCGTAACATAGAGGTGGGCGAGATTTAGGCTAAAAATTAAGTAATAATGAAACGAGTTTTGCTAAACTTTAAATAAATTTAATTGTGAAGGGTTATGTAAAAAAAATTCAAAGATTTATCCATATTATTAGAAGTGATCGAATAAAATTTATAATTAGTTAAAAAAAAAAATTGAAGGAAACCCCCAATTAATGACTAAAATAGAATTCAAACAATACTAATTGAAATTAATTATTCTCAATTTAAAAAGATATTTGAACTTATATATAAAAAGATAGTTAAAAATGTAAAAAATGGGAATTGAACCTTAGACTCTAGATAGAGAGGAAAAAATTCCTCATTTATACTTTACTAACTAGGCAAGTTAAACTTTATGATCCATTTTGGCTTCTAAATTAATTTAGACCTTTTTATTTTTTATATATTTAACCTTTCGTATTTTTTTCCGGGATTGGGGTGGGCTCGCGCTCATACGAGCCCACCCCTAAATCCGCCATTGGTGATGATGTAATGTTATGATGAGATGATTTTTGGAGTACGATGATATCGAGAGATGTTGTGTATTTGTGACCTTGAGTACTATTGAGTTGGTTTGTGTTATGTTGGAAGTTATTGGAATCTTATTTTCCCGGAATTTATAGCACCACATGACCAAATACGATTCCTTGCCCTTATGTTTCTTTACCAATCCCCATTACAACCCCGCCGAAGGGAATCTTCTATGAAGGTTTCCATTGAGCGAAAGTCCTCTTGATGTCTTTATTTTTGCATTGACGTATCCGGTTGAGATTTTGTGATATAAATGTCAATATTTAAGTTGATGCTTGTATATGGAATTGAGGTGAGTGTATGCTTAAAGCCTAAACACGTGAGAGTGAAAGATACATTTTATCCTTGGTAAGGTTGGATTTTTTAGCATGCAAGCAATTTGATCCTATACGTACATGTTATGATGTTTATATGCCTTGCTTATATTTTCACTATTGATGATTTTGCTTTTGATGAGTAAAACTATGAAAGAATCTCATGTGGGATGCATAGATGATGTTTTTGTCTTATGGTAGCTTAAGGACAAGCAAGCGTTAAGCGTGAGGGATTTGATAATGCATATTTCATACATGCATTATAGGTATTTCTTATTGCATTTAGATATTGGTTTTGCTTATGTTTGAGTCTGGTTTGGTATATTGCTTGTGAAGTATCCCCGTGTAGAATCTACGTCTTTTTAGTGTTTATTCTGCAGAATTACATTCCGACCTTGAAGGGACTTTGGGAAGAGCGTAAGAGACATATTTTACAGTATATGGAGGTCATGAGGAAGAAGCTAGATAGGAGCAAGGAAGCACGACATTGAAGATAATTGAAGTCAATCGAGGAAATCCCGTAACTGTAAGGGCGGCGTCTCTCGTGGGCTAGTTTCTAGCGATCGCGATTTTGGATCCGAAGACCATATTTCCTATTATTATATTATAATTTCTATTAGGGTTTTGCCGACTCTTTATGAGTCTATATTAGGTTTATTCAGTTCATTCAGCCGTGTGTGGCTATTGTGTAAGACTATGAACACCATTAGAAATAGAGAGATTTGGGCTATGAGTTGCTAAACTCATAGTTTCGCCTGTGATTCAAAGACATGGTTGTTTGGATTGTGAGGATTGGATTCTATTTAGTTATTCATATTCATGGTTATCATCTTATGCTTATTGATTATATTTGTGTTCCTTTCTATGATTGATCACCATGTTAGGAATTACATCTTAGCTATGAATTCGTTATTGTGTTCTTGATAGCAAACAAAGTATTGAAGTAGTGATATTTGTTTGTCGTTGTAGTGGTTGATTTCAATTGATAGATGTCGGGGAGATGTCGACTCGGGCTGATTAGGGTTGTTCCGGTTTGTCTTAATTGCATTAAATTAATATGCCAATTTGGTCTAATTACTTGAGTCCTTAATGCTATTCTTTAGTGATATGGAATAAGGTAATTGTATCTATGCAGATCTCTCAACTTTAGTCAAATAGACACGTGTTTATGAATAATTTATAGATCAATCCTAGGACCATGAATTCCAACCATTGTCAGAGAATTGCAGGTGAAATATTTCTTCTACCTTATTATCAATCTACTTTGCAACCATAAAGTTGGTTACTTTTACATCTTGGTTACTTGCTACAAATCATTGTTTGGTCATAAGAGTTCTTGTTAAGAGTTATTGAATAGGATATCGCTTCTCCCTGTGGGTTCGACTCCGGACATAATTGCTATACTAGTAGTTGTTTGGTTTATCAAGTGATTAATTGACTAATCTATTGGTTTTGTGTTTGAGTTTGGATTATATTACTATTTTGCAAAGGGCGAAAGTGCCAACGACGTTCGTCCCGCGTCAAATTCTTGGCGCTGTTGCAGGGGAGAAGAAAGGAGTTTGCTTTTCTTTATCTCTCTCATTTAGTCTTTCTTTTGTTTTTGTTTTCATTCTTTTTTTTGAGTCTTTTGTGTCCTTGTATGGTTCAAACTAGATCTTCTAATTCATTACCTTTTTCTTTTGATTCTGAAATTGAAAGATCTCTTAGGTTGAAAAGGAGGCTCGAGTTTGATACAAATAAGAAGATGAGACACGAAATTGTTAATCCATCAAGAAGGACTCTGAGAAACCTAAACAAAGCTGATTTGAGTGCTCAAACACTTGCAATTAGCTTTCCTGATCTCCCTAGGGGTTCAAGATTTGAATACAAATCCAATTGGTCTTCTATTTTACCCTACTTTCATAGATTGCCTGGGGATGAACCAAACAAGCACATTGCCAACTTTGTTAGACCCCAATGCTTTATAGATGACCAATTGATGTTGAGAGCGTTCCCCTTTACCTCGAAAGATTCTACAAGCGATTGGCTTTTTTATCAACCCCAGAAAGCATTACTACTTGGGTTGAATTGTAGAAAGCTTTCCTGCAAAAGTACTTTCCTGCGACTCGCCTCAACAAACTTAAGAAGAAGTTGTCCAGTATTAAGCAATCACTTACGGAGAGTCTTTATGAGTATGTTGAGCGGTTCAAGAAGCTTAAGGGTAGTTGTCCGCAACATGGTATACCCGAGGATGATCTAGTGTTATATCTTTATGAGAGTTTGCTTTACACTGATAGAAGTTTCATCAATGCTACTAGCGGAGGAGATATTTTGGATACGACACACCAGGAAGCAATGCAAATATTTGAAGGGTTGGCTAATGTATCGCAATAATACGGGAGACAACAAGGAGTTAGAGAAGTTCATAAATTGGATAGTTCTAGAGATACATACGAATCAATCTCATCAGCCTAGACCTTGTGGTGTTTGTGGAGATCAAACTCATCCGGACGATAAGCGTTCCTTGATTCAATACGACATTGCTGATGTGAATGCTTGCCACAACTTTCATAACAATTACAATCAGGGCTACAATGCAAACTATCAAAGTGCATTCAACGACAGAGGCCAGCAGCAACAAGTTCCTTTCCAAAGAGGACAGTTTGAGAATCGTCAGAGAAACACTCAACAAGATGATAGAGATGTTACATTCAGGTTATTATTGGACAAGATGGGTGTCGAAGAAAAATTATTGAGTCAAATGGCTAAGGAGATTGGAGAATTGAAAGCGAAAGATTCGGGGAAGTTACCATCACAAGTGGTAGTGAATCCGAAGGAGAATGTGAATGCCATGATCCTTAGAGGAGGTAAAAAAGTGAATGTGCCCAATAGGAATGTTTAAGAGAGGCCTAGGGAAGAAATTGATGTGAGAGAAGAGGACGAAGCAGAATTGGTGACACATTGTAAAGACGGCGCCCACCGCCCCTCACCATAGTGCCCACCGCCCCTTCCAGTGACGGAACCAATTTTCGACGTTGTTGAATCCCCAAAGAAGTATTCCAAGGAGTGGTTTTCTGAGGTTTCAAGACCTGCACCACCCTTTCATCATGCCTTAAGATCTGATCGTAAGTGGGAAAAGGAACAAATTCTTTATGACATCTTTCCTCATTGTGAGGTAAATATTCCACTTTTCAATTTGATTAAGATTGTGCCTCACTATGCGAAGTTTTTGAAAGAACTATGCACTATGAAACACAAGAAAAGGATGCAAAGGAAAGAAAAGGTAAGTTTAAGTGAAAATGTTTATGCTTTACTTCAGAAAAGATTGTCTGAAAAGTGCGGAGATCCATATATGTTTATTATCCCATGTTCAATAGGCAATGCTAGCTTCACAAATGCTATGTTAGACCTAGATGCTTCAATCAATGTTATGTCTTATAACTTGTAAATGTTTTTGGGTCTCAATGCATTATCTGACACTGGTGTTACTATACAACTCGCTGATCGTTCTAGTATTAAGCCTAAAGGAGTTGTTGAGGATGTTTTGGTTAAGGTAAATGATTTGATATTTCCAGCTGATTTCTTTATTCTGGACATGGAACAAGGTACGCTTGAAAGCCCAATTATCTTGGGAAGGCTATTCTTGCGAACGGCTAAGACTAAAATTGATTGTTTCGAAGGTTCACTAACTATGGAATTTGATGGTAGAAAGATTGAGTTTTCTATATTTGAGCCTATTGTTTCTTCTACCAATGATTCCGTAGATGTTCTTGACTCTACTGAAAGTAATCACAGGAATGAATCGAATGGTTTGTTAGATGCTTCTATTAAAACCAAAATAATGGTCGATATCGACCTCGCCAACTCGATATCGACCTGATCCTGGTCGAAAATTCCAGACCGACTCGAGATAACATGAAGATGTGGACACAACTTGATATCGACCTATAATGGTCGATATCGACCAATAGGCAAGTCGATATTCCTCCAGAGGCCAATATCGAGTGAGCTGAGATGAAGACGAGAAGATGACTCGATATCGACCTACTTTGGTCGATATCGACCAACTGCCAGTGACGAGTATGGGTCGATTCCGAGTCCTATCCTGATTCCGAGTGAGAAGATGTTCCAAGAGAAGATTCCTTGCACATGAAGACTTGAGAGATATTTTATCTTTTTATCTATCCTAAGGGTGGAATATTTAATTACCCTTTAGGATTTATCTTGTTTACCTAAATTAGATTTATTTATTTCCAAGTAGAATTTATATCTTTAGGGTTAGATAGAGTTTCCTTACCTGGACTAGCAAGGATTAAGGCTTATAAATAAACCCCACGGGGCTAGTTTTTTTTTTATTAATTCCAATTTAGAGAAAGGAGAAGAGAAAGCGAGTAGGAGAGAGAGAGAGTGGAGGGTGAGAGTGGTTTTGTCCTACGAGAGCGGATTTGGCTCTAATCGGTTGTAAGCTTTGTTTAATTTATTAATGCAATTTAATTTTCTCTTATTATTGATGTCTTTTCTTATGATGAAGAGCGAGTAGTTCAGCTACTTCTAGGGTCGGGGTTAGCCCGACGATAGCCACGCATGTTTGAGGTAAAGATTCGACCTTTATTGTTCTTTGATCATCTACTACCTCGTATATGTTTAATACCTATTTAATAGAGATTCATGTTAACAACTTGGATTATAAACATAAAATTGGTAGATACAATTAGAATTTCTTAAAAGAGTTGTCTAATTGTTGGAAAAGGCAAAAATTTGATCCTTTGATGAGATTGCATGATTATTTCTCTTTGTCTTGCCTTATGCATGTTTGGTTATCGTTGTTGCAAACCCCGGTCTTCGAAGTTTCTTTCATACATTGTTTATTTCAAAATCTGTGAACTTGTCTTTTATTTCGTTTTCTGCTTTCTACTCGATTTCGACCAACATTGTTCGATATCGACTTCTAATAATCGATCCAGCAAAGATCGCTGCTTGTTTGTGTTTCTGCAGGTACAAGTCGAAACCGAGGACTTAGTCGATATCGAGCATACAGGTCGATATTGACTGCCTTCTGCACAGTTTCCAGAAATCGACTAAAGAGGTCGATATCGACTACTTCGGGTCGATATCGAGTGCTTTCCTGAATCGAAATCCGATGTGAATTCTCTGCTACCTAGGATCCGCTGACCAGCTTCCTCGAGGATCGATCTTGACTTCCTGTTGCTACATCGGGAGGAAGTCTTGTAATTATTTGCGTGGGCACGAATCTGGTTTGATTTATATTATTATTTATTGAACTCGATTTCCTCCTACAACAAGATGCATGAAGCGAAGAGGACAATACATGATTCAATCAAGGAAGCAAGGAGGAGATTGCTGTGAACAGTGAGCCGCGGCCGCGGCCAAAAAGCGGCACCCGCGGCCTCTGTTAGCGCTGAAACCCTATTTTGCCGAATTCCTTATTTTAAATACGTTATTTTGTAACCCTTTTTGGATGCCTATTAAAGGGGTTTTTAGGAGATGTTTTTTGACCCTTTAGAAATTGAAGAAACCCTAGAGGAGAGCTTTTGTGCTATGGTGAACTAAACTCCTCTTTCGTTTGATTGATTAGTTTGAAGCTTTCGATTTGATATTCCATGAGATATTCTCTACCCTATTTACTTTTGAGTAATCTTTATCTTCCATTGTCATTTCTTATGATTGAGTTTGTGTTCTATTGGATTGGCCACCTAATATTACTTGAATTCAATCTATTGCTAGATCTAAAGGGATGCTAGTTGAAGAACTTAGATCGTAGTAGCAACTTGTGATCTTCTAGGGCTAGTTGACTTGGTTGATTTCATGAAGATAAAGATACAATTGGTTTATTGCTAGTTACTTCATTTCAATTGTTCCTATTGAATTTCCTTGGTGTGCATTGCTATTGTTGAATTGAATCTGGATAGTTCCTAGGTTATTCATCAATAAGGTTGTTTAGAGTCTAGTTGACATATTCACTAATTGCAGGGAAGGAAATGAAAGTTATTGTCAAGGTATAATTGATTTTCACAATAGGTTTCTAAAGGCTTGGATTTTCAAATCCTATTTTTTTTCGAAAAAATGAGAATTAAAAATAATATTTTATCGGTTTTAAAACTCGTTTAGCGGATTCCGACCGAATATAAATTTGACGAACAATTTCCGTCCTTGACCTAAAAAATTCAAAATAACTATCGGATGGAGATATCCTTTTCGATCCTTAAAATCCAATTGATCGAGAAAGTGGGATTCGGGAAAACTAACATTTGGGAACTAATTTCGATATCGAAATTCGAGTATTCAGAATTTATTTTCGAGTATTGATTAGCCAATTCCACACTCAATCCTCACCAACTCCCTCACCTCACCATACCTCTTTCAAATCACCCTACCCCGTCATTTACCACACTCATCCCCATCCCTCCCAATGTCATTCTGATGCGGGACCATCTTCTACAACGCCAGACACACCCATCATACTTGGAGAAGGGCCAATGACTCGAGCTAGAGCTAAGAAGCTTCAAAGAGACTCATTCAACTTTGTGGGTCATGCTTTGTTCTCGAGCAAGGTTCAACTCCCCGAGCCTACATTGAAGACATACATGTGCATTGGAGTGCAAATGGAGGCCGAGCCACCTTAGTTAAAGCTTGGGCCGAATTTCTTTAAGTATTGAAGCTTATTTTCAGCTTAAGCACATTATTGGGCTGAATTGGGCTTTTCTAAGTTATTATTTTTAGAGACCTTATTTATTTATGTTTTTAAGTTTATTAAGCCCATTAGAAAGTAGATCTATCTATTTCTATCTAGTTAGGCCGGCCAACAGGCCTTAGTTCTCTATATATTTTCGATTCAGCTTTGTAATTCGATTGGAACATTCATAATACAAGTTATTCTTCTAAAACGTGTGAAACACTTTAGAGAGAGAGATCAGGCCGGATTGAGCTGTGCTCTCCGTGATCTCGAATTGATTGATAATCTCAGCTTGGTTTGCTTTGCCGTTCATCAACTTCGCAAGACTTGGTGAATCTAGTATCCACAAGCCCCCTCCTTGTGCCTTCAAGTTGTCCGCTTGATTGTGTAGGGTTGTAGAGGCGGGTTGTGTAGTCATTGGTATTGGTTCCTACCCTCTGAGGAGGCCTGGGGTCTTTATCTTGTTCTGCATAGATCGACTCAGTCCCTATCGGTCGTGTCTTTTCATTCTTTGTTGCAATTTCGAGTCTTTATCGAGTCTTGTTCAACTTCTTTGAGTCGACATTGAGGACAGCCTCTGTTCTTGGTGTTTCTTGGTCGATCTTGTCCTATCTTGATCGATTCTTGAGAGTCTTGCTGCGTTTCTTTGCTTTCTTGTTGAGTCTTGCCTAAATCTTGCATCTTTCTTGTTATTTCTTGCTGCGTTCTTTGAGTTCTTGATCGTTCTTGATTAAGTTCTTGAGTTTCTTTATTAGTTCTTGATTATTCTCGCTTGTTGTCGAAGATCGGACCAACCTACGGCTAACCCCGTATCAAATTGGTATCAGAGCTTTGGTTTCCGACATCAAGATTGAGTCTTTTTCTTTTCTAAACACAAAAACCACAAAAAAGAGTCCTTTTCTTGTTTGGTCTTTTACTTCTTGTTTCTTTATTTGATTATTGCACTAATCTTGAGTTTGTGATTGTTTGTGGTTGCATAGCCTAAACACAAAGCCTAGCCGAGACCGTGGAGTCGACCAAAGTGGTGCGCAATTTCCCTTGTGCAGCACCTAAGCCGGCGGCATTACCCTTGTCCCCATAGTCACAGCTTGGTCGACATCACATAAACACAAGAAACCCTAGTTTGTTCTATCTTTTCTATCCTTTTGTTTATCTATTCTATCTTTGGAATTTTGAATTATCTTTTATCTAATTCCATTTATCTATTGCCTATCAAAAATCAGAAATTTTAAGTTGTTGGATATTAATTTCCATTATATCTATCAACTATCTAAAAAGGCACAAGATAGATCCTATTACCTAAATTAGCCATTCTATCTATATCTTTACATTAGGGCTGAATTTTCATCTTTTATCACCATCTATACCAGATTTTCGAGTCCTATACATTAATTTGAGTCTTTTCTTGCATTAGTTTCACATTTAAAAAAAAAAAAAAAAAAAAAAAAAAAAAAAAAACAGTAAATTAAGGTCCGAAAATTCAAAAGAGAGAGAAAGTGTTTGTTAGTTGTTGATCTAGTGCAAGAAAGCTCCCAAGGACATCATTGGTGAACCCCCTTCTCAGCCCTAATCAACATACCTATCCCTAAACACATACACCTCCACAAAATTGAAACCCTACCTTGCAACTACAACATCATAACTTAAGGTTTTCAATCAAAAGAGGTAAATTTCTAAGTTTTCTTTTGCTTTCTTATTTTCTCTTTGTGTTGAGTACTCTTTCTCACCTTGATCGAGTGCTGTTGTGTGCTTGCTTTGATTGAGTCGAGTGATCTCAGCCCCTGCCGAGTTCTCTCTTGTGTGTGTCGAGTGATCTCAGCCCCTGCCGAGTGATCTCCTTGTTGTGTCGAGTTGATTCCTTGCAAATTACCCATCTGTTTGCTTGAATCGCTTACTGCTGCTGTCGAGTGCTCTTTCTCCTTTATCGAGTACTTTGCTGTTTGTTTCATTCACTACATACTTTGATTGCTTAGTTTTTGCTTGGTAGTTGATTTGCCCAAAGCGGATTGCCCTAGCAAGCGTGATATATCAATCAGAGAGGGAGTGTGAGCGAAACACAATTGTGAGCTGTTTATAAGTTTTACTAACCTTTAACTTAGTTCCTTGTTTCTTTGGTCTTTGTTATAATGTCTACTAATCAGGGAAACAATGGTGGTAACAATGCCACTAACTCAAGTGCAACAGTGACGCCCGAGCAATTTCAGACCATGATGAACAACATGGCGACTATCATGAACAACACAACGGGTGTTCCTGAATCATTGGCTGCGCTAACAGCAAGGGTGGCTGCATTAGAGAGCTCTAGGCCTAGTGGTTCGAACACCATAGGTCAGCAAGAGCGAGTTGAGATACCTAATGACGAAAGAGAGGTCGTTAATCCTAACCCTATTCCTAATCCTAATCCTCATGTCAATGTTAATTTAGATAATCCTTTATTCAATGAAAACAACTCTCCACAAGGTGGGAGAAATGATCGGAATAATGGGTTTGTTAATGTGCAAGGTCAAGGACAGGGAAGGGGAAGAGGACGTGGCTATCAAGAGCAATTCTATTACTCGGAGCAAGATGACGACTTCCAAGAAGAGGAGTATTGGGAGCGACGCCCGAGACGGAATCAAAGGGGAAATCCGAACCGACCACCTAGGTTCAATGACGACGACGGTATGGGTAAGGTTAAGGTAAAGATTCCTCCTTTTGATGGTAAAACTGATCCAGATGCTTATATTGATTGGGAAATTAAAATGGAGCAAATCTGGAATTGTCATAATTTCTCAGAACCTAAGAAAGTACAACTAGCTTCCCTAGAGTTTCAAGGTTTTGCATTAATCTGGTGGGATAATCTTGTTAAGGAAAGAAGAAGATCCCTTGATGCACCTATTGCTTCTTGGGAACAATTGAAAGTGGTCATGAGAAATAGATTTGTACCTCAACATTATGATAGAGAGCTATTAAACAGATTAGAAAACCTTAAACAAGGTAGTAAAACTGTTGAGGAAACATTTAATGTTATGCAAGAAGCCATGGCTAGAGCTAATATAGTCGAAACTCATGAGAAAACTAATGTTAGATATCTTCGAATCTTACATCCTGCTTTAGCTCATGAAATTGATTATTTTCCCTATACTACTCCTACTGAACTTTTACATCTAGCTATGAAAGTAGAAAAGGGACAACGCTACAAAAGCCAAGGCAATAGGGTGTCGAGTGGCCAGCAACAAGGGTGGCGCCAATCTCGGCCCCAACAGCCCCAAGGGCGCTCGGAGATGGGCTCTAGGGAGCGAGCTCAGCAGCCCCAATGGAGGAGTGAAGGTCGACAGCCCCAACAGCCCCTCGACAAGGGTAAAGGCCCATGGAATGGACGAGAATCGTCTGGGACATCTACTGGTCCCAAAGGGAGTAATCCTAACCCTTCTACCACTCGTTCTAGAGATATTGTATGCTTTAAATGCCAAGGTAGAGGACATTATATGAAGGATTGCCCTAATAAGAAAACTCTCATGGTTAATCAATTTGGAGAATATGAATCTGAAAACTCTTGTGATGAACATGATGAGAATGCTAATAATGATAATGATCAGAACCTAAACCTTGTTTGCTATGAAAATGATGATAATGAGGTTGAATATGAACATGGAGAATCTTTGATTGTTAGAAGAGTCTTAAGTGTTGTTCCTACACCATGTGAAGATAATCAAAGAGAAAACTTATTTCATACTCGTTGTCTAGTTAAAGGAAAGGTTGTAAATGTGATCATTGATGGAGGTAGTTGCTGTAATTTAGCTAGTCAAGAAATGGTTGACAAATTGCATTTACCTACTGTCCAACACCCTAGACCTTACAAATTGCATTGGATGAATGATTGTGGCTTATTAAAAGTTCATAGACAAGTTAAAGTGCATATTAAACTAGGACATTATGAAGATGATGTTTTATGTGATATTGTGCCTATGCAAGCTTGTCATATTCTATTAGGCCGTCCTTGGCAATCTGATCGCAAGGTTATTCATGATGGGTTTACTAATCGCTATACCTTTACTTTTCAGGGAAAGAATGTCATTCTCAAACCTATGACGCCTACACAAGTAGCTGATGAGATTGAGAAGCGGAAGGTAAGTAAAGGTGAGTTAGATCAGGAGGCTCAGTCGAGCCAAGTGGATCCTCAAACTCGATCTAAGAGTGTGTTCTTGGCTTCCAAAAGCACATTCATGGACGACTTTGCAGATGGTGGAACTGTTCTTTTGCGCCTTTGCAAGAGCTTGAGTATGTTAAGTGAAGAGCTTAAAGCTTCTCTTCCATTGAACATTCTCGCTCTTCTTGAGGAGTTTAAGGATGTGTTTCCCGATGACATACCACCAGGTCTACCCCCTATTCGTGGAATTGAGCATCAAATTGATCTTATTCCGGGGGTTGCATTACCTAATAGGCCTGCGTATCGTATGAATCCCACTGAGACCCAAGAGGTCCAAACCCAAGTCCAGGAACGGTTGGATAAGGGTTATATTCGAATAAGCTTAAGTCCTAGTGCTGTGCCTGTGTTATTAGTCCCTAAGAAAGATGGTTCATGGAGAATGTGCGTAGATTGTAGGGCTATTAACAACATTACTATTAAATATCGTCACCCTATTCCTAGATTAGATGATATGCTAGATGAGTTACATGGAGCTTCTATATTCTCTAAAATTGATCTTAGAAGTGGCTATCATCAAATTAGAATGAAAGAAGGTGATGAATGGAAAACAGCCTTTAAGACTAAGCTAGGCTTATATGAGTGGTTGGTTATGCCTTTTGGCTTAACTAATGCTCCTAGTACTTTTATGCGCTTAATGAATCATGTGCTTCGAGATTTCATTGGAAAATTTGTTGTTGTTTACTTTGATGATATTCTGATTTATAGCAAATCTTCTAATGAACATGAATCGCATCTTAGAGAAGTGCTTAGAACGCTGAGAATTGAACGCTTGTATGCTAATTTAAAGAAGTGTGAATTATGTAATGAACAAGTGTCTTTTCTTGGATTTGTAGTGAGCTCTAATGGACTGCGTGTTGATGAATCAAAGATCAAGGCAATACAAGAATGGCCGACACCCACTAACATAGGACATGTACGCAGCTTCCAAGGACTTGCTAGCTTCTACCGACGATTTGTGCGAGACTTTAGCACAATCTCAGCCCCACTGACCGAGCTTACAAAGAAGAAAAGTGAGTTCACATGGGGAGCAGCTCAGGAGGAAGCATTCAACACACTTAAGGACAAGCTCACCCACGCACCTCTATTAGGTTTGCCGGACTTTACTCAGCCTTTTGAGGTAGAGTGTGATGCTAGCGGAGTTGGAATTGGTGGAGTCCTTATGCAGGGAGGTAAGCCTATTGCTTTCTTTTCTGAGAAGTTGAAAGGTGCTTGTCTTAATTACTCTACCTATGATAAGGAATTATACGCTTTGTTTAGAGTACTTAAGACATGGTCTCACTATCTATGGCCTAGCGAGTTTATTCTTAGAACTGATCATGAATCATTGAAACACTTTAAAAGCCAAGATAAACTTGATAGGAGACATGGTAGATGGATGGAATTCATTGAAACATTTCCTTATGTGATTAAGTATAAGAAAGGCAAAGACAATGTGGTTGCTGATGCATTATCTAGAAGACATGTTCTTTTAACCACTTTGGATTCTAGAGTCTTAGGCTTTGTTTACATAAAGGAATTGTATGAATCTGATTTGGATTTTGGTAACACTTTTCGGAAATGCTTAGAATCAGGTCCTTTCGATGGCTTCTATATTCATGATGGATTCTTATTTCGAAAAGATCAAGTGTGTATTCCTAGATGTTCATTAAGATTACTACTTGTTAGTGAAGCCCATAGTGGTGGTTTAATGGGACATTTTGGACGGGATAAGACATATAATACACTGAAATCACACTTTTATTGGCCACATATGCTTAGGGATGTAGAACATTGCCTTAAGAGATGCATAGATTGCATTAAAGCCAAAGCTAAGCTTATGCCCCATGGCCTTTATACACCACTGCCGATACCCTCAGCCCCGTGGGAAGACATTTCTATGGATTTTATAGTTGGGTTGCCTAGAACTAAGAAGGGGAGGGATTCAATCTTTGTAGTGGTTGATAGATTCTCTAAAATGGCTCATTTCATTGCATGCCACAAAACTGATGATGCTACCAATGTTGCTAACCTATTCTTTAGAGAAGTAGTTAGGTTGCATGGCGTGCCTAAAACCATTGTTAGTGATAGGGATGTGAAATTCTTAAGTCATTTTTGGCGTACTTTATGGAATAAATTGGGAACTAGATTGCTATTCTCTACTTCTAGCCACCCCCAAACTGATGGCCAAACTGAGGTGACTAATAGAACCCTTGCTACTGTCCTAAGAGCCATTATTAGGAAGAATTTGAAACTTTGGGAAGAAGCCTTACCTCATGTGGAATTTGCTTATAATCGAACCATGCATTCGGCTACTAAAATCAGTCCATTTGAATGTGTGTATGGTGTTAATCCACTAACCCCTTTTGATCTTACTCCATATCCTATGAGAGACAAAGAATCATTTGAGGCAGGTAAGCATGTCGAGTTCATCAAGGAGCTGCATGAACGAACTCGAGAGAAGCTGAAGCTCAAGGCTGAATACAACGCTAACAAGGCCAACAAGGGACGTCGCTTGGTCACATTTCAGCCTGGAGATCTTGTATGGGTGCACTTGAGGAAGGAGCGTTTTCCAGAAGCCCGGAAGAACAAGCTGTCGCCTCGTGGTGATGGACCATTTCGAATCAAGAAGAGAGTGGGCGACAATGCCTACCAATTGGAGCTTCCTGGAGACATGGGCGTGAGCGCTACATTCAACGTCGCAGATCTAATCCCTTACTTCGCTGTGGATGAAGACTTGGATTCGTGGTCGAATCCTTTTCAAGAAGGGGAGGTTGATGCGGGACCATCTTCTACAACGCCAGACACACCCATCATACTTGGAGAAGGGCCAATGACTCGAGCTAGAGCTAAGAAGCTTCAAAGAGACTCATTCAACTTTGTGGGTCATGCTTTGTTCTCGAGCAAGGTTCAACTCCCCGAGCCTACATTGAAGACATACATGTGCATTGGAGTGCAAATGGAGGCCGAGCCACCTTAGTTAAAGCTTGGGCCGAATTTCTTTAAGTATTGAAGCTTATTTTCAGCTTAAGCACATTATTGGGCTGAATTGGGCTTTTCTAAGTTATTATTTTTAGAGACCTTATTTATTTATGTTTTTAAGTTTATTAAGCCCATTAGAAAGTAGATCTATCTATTTCTATCTAGTTAGGCCGGCCAACAGGCCTTAGTTCTCTATATATTTTCGATTCAGCTTTGTAATTCGATTGGAACATTCATAATACAAGTTATTCTTCTAAAACGTGTGAAATACTTTAGAGAGAGAGATCAGGCCGGATTGAGCTGTGCTCTCCGTGATCTCGAATTGATTGATAATCTCAGCTTGGTTTGCTTTGCCGTTCATCAACTTCGCAAGACTTGGTGAATCTAGTATCCACAAGCCCCCTCCTTGTGCCTTCAAGTTGTCCGCTTGATTGTGTAGGGTTGTAGAGGCGGGTTGTGTAGTCATTGGTATTGGTTCCTACCCTCTGAGGAGGCCTGGGGTCTTTATCTTGTTCTGCATAGATCGACTCAGTCCCTATCGGTCGTGTCTTTTCATTCTTTGTTGCAATTTCGAGTCTTTATCGAGTCTTGTTCAACTTCTTTGAGTCGACATTGAGGACAGCCTCTGTTCTTGGTGTTTCTTGGTCGATCTTGTCCTATCTTGATCGATTCTTGAGAGTCTTGCTGCGTTTCTTTGCTTTCTTGTTGAGTCTTGCCTAAATCTTGCATCTTTCTTGTTATTTCTTGCTGCGTTCTTTGAGTTCTTGATCGTTCTTGATTAAGTTCTTGAGTTTCTTTATTAGTTCTTGATTATTCTCGCTTGTTGTCGAAGATCGGACCAACCTACGGCTAACCCCGTATCACATTCAGTCACCATCACCATTCCTTCACCATCACCCTCTCCCGCTTCATTTCATCACTATCATCAACCACTAACTTCTTCCACCTTACCATCTCCCGCCCTCTCATTGCCACCCACGCCACCACCATTCCCATCTCAGTCCACCACCATCTCCTCCTCACTCTCTCACTCCGTAGCCACCACCGTCCTTTCCCCTATTTTCCAAGAGCGCCGCCGCCGCAGCATCTACTTTTTCCTTCCTCCTCTCCACCTCGAGCCAGCAACGGAAGTTCTCCTCGACGCCCTTCTAGGAGCCACCAATAGGAGCGGCATCAGAAGGAGTCAGAGACCAAGCGAGCAGCGTCGTCCATCATCTCCCTAGTTCGAGCGCGAACTCTGCTTCGGTAAGCCGTTCTCCTCTGTTTTCGATCGGAATTGTCCTCGAGCTTCCCCATCGCACTCACCCATATCTGGTGCAGGTTCGACAAGCTATCGCGAGCCTCCGACAACGCCCAGAACTCCGATCGAGAGTTTCAAAGTCGCAAACCCCTCGGTGAGCTTCCTCCATTTCCTTCCTTCCTCGATTCGATTTCGTGTTTCCTTCGATGTCTAGATTAGTCGTGAGTGTGTGTGAGCTGTGTGCGGGATGATCGGGTGGGTACGAGAGCTCCGGCGAGCTCGAGAGAGGCAATGAGCGGATGAGCTGCGCGGTGCGAGAGGTGAGAGGTCAGGAGTGCGAGCGAGGTGAGGACGATAGAGCTTCGAGAGTTGTTGCCTGTGGGAGTGTGAGCGAGGAGGAGGCTGCAAGTCCGAGTGCTGGGCAGCTACCGGGCGAGTGCGAGGCGAGCTTGAGCGAGGACGAGAGCGTGAGTCGACGTTGATCAGAGTGGTGCAAGCGGGAGATCTCCATTTTATTTTGGAGGAAGAAGACTCCCGTGGGCCCCACCTCACTTATATACATACTATATTAATTGTTTGATTTTGGGTTTGGTTCGGTCCGGTTTGATTTGGGTTTATCCGCTTATTAAAATTAGTCAATGGTATTTAAAATAAAATATAATATTATTTGGACTTAAATATTTAAAGAGAATTTGAAAAAGAATTTCAAAGATCGGAAAGTGATTTAATAAATAAGTTGATAAAGTAATTTTTGCGAGTAGTTTTCAAGGGTCGGAATTCCTAACTATTTGACACGGATTTTGAAATGGTTTTGGAACTAACTTGGGAACCCGACTTGTTCGATGACTAACTAGCATGATGATATGATCGTTTGACTAACGACATGATATGTGTGACTAATAGAATGACGTATGATGATTTATTTGAAGAGACTGAATATTGGTTGCTTATTATGATGATGTTATATATCCTTATGAAAAGAATGTGAATGAAATAGTAATATGTGAATTTGGCTAAGTATGATATGGAGGTTATTTTAAGCTGATGAGTTGTCAAGTTATGATGAACGGTATAAGATGGGAGATGTTTGATCATGGTAAACTGAAAGTATGGTTGGTGTGAGCTTGCTTATTTATTTGCTTGTATGAGTGTGTAATATATGTGATCAGAAAAGCTATAGCAGTATACTCAGTATATTCTCGTTATGTAATTAGGTGATATTCTGTGATCGTGACTAATGTGTGCTGGATTTTTCTTTTGCTGATCTTCTAGCCAGATAAGTACCTCTGAGGCTTACTTAGTAACCAGTAACTCTTACCTGATGTGCCATATAGTATGTAGGTGTTACATATGGATAAAAGCATTCGATGTAGTATCATGCTTAGGACTTGCACTTACGAATGAGCCTTCTTATTCTGTATGCGTTTGAATACAGAACGGTCATTATCTGTGAGTCATAGAGTCTTTTCTAGGGTCATAGGACAACCCAACATCATCGGATTTTTCCTGTTAGAGTCTGATTGATTTATATATTTTTGGTTCGGCACGACCGAGCATCCTACCTCGGTTGTGGTTTGGGCATGGATTTTTTATTATACCTGGTTCGGCTTGACCGTGCGTCCTACCTCGGTTGTGGTACGGACATGTAAGATGTAGTTGAAGATCGTGGATATGTCACTTGGCATTATATGTGGATCCATTCAATCGTTTTCTGCACATACACACACACACACGTCCGTAAGATGTAGTTGAAGATCGTGGATATGTCACTTGGCATTATATGTGGATCCATTTAATCGTTTTCTGCACACACACACACACACACACACACACACACACACACACACACACACACACAAACACACACACACACATGTCCTGAGCGCGGTAAGATGACCCGCGGCCGGACCCGCGGTCCATTCATATGGCGGAAAGTGAGTGTTGTAAACCTGACTTCACCAGATTCATGCTTTTGGGATTTCTCCCTACTTATACCCTATTTTAACCCGGCTCTGCTGTGGCGCTCGTTATATCATTTTTAGAACTTATGTCATTTGCATGAAAAAAGGTTTTCCGCGTTGTAGACTTAGGACTGGTACATGGGTTCACCCCGAGGTCTCCAACGAACTTTTCGGATTTGGTGCGAAATCCCGCTTTAAACTACAAATCTTCGGTTTCAAACCTTCAACCTGTACTCGGTGCGCAAGATCCTAACGAGGGGTTTTATCCCTCGAAACGTAACTCGAGAATCATAATCGCAGGCCATTACAAAGGTAGTATCAGAGATGAGGTTTTGCAATTTGAGTACAATAGGTTGAAGAGGTTTTGAAAATCGCCCAAATTTTCAAATGGTTTTGGAAAATAATTTTAAAAGGGAAAAATGAATTTAATTGGAATTAAACAAAATAATAAAGGGAAACAATCTCGGGCGTAGAGACCAAAGCGATAGACATCCCTTATGGATGTAGCACTCGAGAACTGTAGGCAAAATACTAGTTTTTATTTACAGATGGGCCTAGAAGACTCCAAGGAACACCACAGAGGTTGGAGTGTTGAGTTAGGAGGTCGTGAGGTTTTTGCCCCTCCGGCCAACCGTTCCTTGAAGGACAGCATAGATCGTCTCTATGCTTACGTTTATATATACATATATTCAATTGGGTCCGAGGGCGATCCTCCTCGAAGAGGATCATATTAATCTTGTTGATTGCTTCCGTGATGAGTGCTATTGTGCTTAGGATAGCGAACTAATCAGTATTCCTTGACTTGAATCATGTGTTGAATAACCGTGCAAATGGGATAGCGGGAGAAAGTCTTGTTCTTATGTAATCAGAATTCTTGTCTTATCGGAATAGCCCTTTCATAATTCAAACCCCCTGATGGTTCTGACTCTGTCATCCGCCCCACCAAAACACCTAGGCATGTTAGCAAGGGTCAAGAAGCATCCGCTCCCGCCATTTTGAGTCCTGTTTTGTATCCCACCATCGATGCTTCTATCGAGTCTCGTACCTGGGGTTGGGGTCTTCCACGGGAAATTTGGGTCGGTCAACTAATTACCTTCAAAAATTGTGTCGGATGTGAGGGTTATCTGAGTATGTTAGTGGGGGTGAGGATTTACATCGTTTCGAGATAGAAGTGAGTTGTCTTATGGAGTCATCCCTTTCGATCCTCTTAATGGCCAACCATGTCTTATTGCCACAAGAGTCTAAACACGAGTTCTACCCTCACCTCTCGAAAACGGCGTGAATGTTCTTGTGTCCTACCCAATAAGTCATAATAGCGTGCCACGGGGAAATGGGGTGGTGAGTCGGTGATGGCCCTTATAGAATTCTGTCAAGTTATAATGATAGCCTCGTTGTGATTTAATGACATGTTATATTGGTATAATTCAGTATGACTTGCTTGGTATCTTGCATGGTTGCACTTATGAGTGGATGTATTTGCCGTATGTATTGAATTTCCATGATTATTGTCTCCCTATGAACTAGGTCCATGATAGTGTGGTCAACTCTCGTTGCATGTTTAAAACGTGAATTGGATGACTTAGCATGCCAGATTAACCTAATTGGACCTCATGACTGTGTACATGTTTAATGAGTATTGCTAGTATCATGTAGGACATATACCTCCTAGTTATAGGCCCTCGTATGATTGTGTGATGTCCTAGTCTTACTATGCGAATATGGATGTATGTGATGAGATACTTACTATACCAACCCTGCATGAACTGACCATACCCTTAGCATGATTTTTAGGGTACATCTTAGCATATTTGCCTCAACCCCGCAGTATTATGACTTGCTTATGTGTGTATCTAAATGAGTGATAATTCGTGCATATGATATCTTGTGATGTTTGCTAGGTCTTGCATAATTTATGCCATATATGTCCCATGCCAGTCTGTGCATACATGTTCTTAGTCTGTCCATCATGATTGGTGAATGAAATGATAGGTTGCTAGCTTGTTCTGTGATGTCCATGATTTATGCCATGGTTTTACACTAATTTTAGCTCTTTATTCTATCATTTTATATATTTTAGGTTGGGAATATAGCGAATTTGTGCAGTTTATGCTTATTTGCAAGAAATAGAGGTCTACACAAGTTTTGTTTAGTATTGCAGAATTTGGAGCCAATTCGGAGCAAAATCAATAAGCACTGGAAATGCACTTGATGTCTACTGAAAGAGTTCAAAAAATCGACGGAAGAGCGCCTGACACCGAGCAAAGCTGAGCACAGAACAGGACCCTGAAGAGTGGTCGATATAGACCAATACTGGTCGATATCGACCTAATTCTGGTCGAAATTTCCAAATCGACTCTACATTGCACGAAGAAGCGAAGACAGGTCTATATCGACCTATGTTGGTCGATATCGACCAAAGACCAAGTCGATTTTCCTACCAGAGTCAATATCGAGCGAGCAGAATCCGAATCCGAGCAGACTACTCGATATCGACCAACCCCCAGCGTCGGAAACAAGTCGATTTCAAGTCCAGATTTCGAGTGGGCTTTCTTCCACATGAAGCAAGAGATAATCTATCAACTCAATAGAAGATTTATCAAGTCCAAGAGAGATCTATCCACTTTAGATATAGTTTGCTTGTTGATTTATTTCCTTTATCACAATGTTTTATCTTAATATTTTAGATTGAAAGTTTAGATATAGATATAGTTGTTCTTTCCTAGATTAGCGGGGAATGAGCACTATAAATAAAGCCTTAGGGGCTGGTTTTTATTCAATCAATTTCACACACAATTAGTTACATAGAGGTAGGAGAGAGAGAGCTTGGAGCCGAGTGCAAGTTTGTGAAGCGAGAGTGGAATTGGCTTTTTTTGGTTGTAAGTCTTATTTAGTTTATTCAATGCAATTTATTTTTCAGAAATTATTGATGTGTTTATTCATGATGAAGAGCGAGTAGTCACCCAACTTCTAGGGTCGGGGTGAGCCCGACGGTAGCCATGTAAGGTAATGCGCTAAAGGTACAATCTTTTAATGCGATTTCGTCTTCTATCCCTATGAGCATGATTCTTTTGCGAAGGTTGAAGATGATCCTTATTTTTATTATTGAAGCGAAAGTGATCTTAATGCAAACTTGGATTAATTATGTGAAAAGGGTTAGTAACAATTAGGGTTTATGCGAAAGCCTCTATTTTCCTATTTGTTAATAACGAAAGTTATTTGATGAAAAGGCATGATCTTTTATATGTTTGCGCATTAGTTTACATGGTTATCTATGTGGCGTTGAAACCGTGATTCTAGGAGCTTTTAGTTTATTGAATTAATTCCCACATATTTCGTGCTATTTCTATTTTCCGTCATTAAAAAGGTTGCGATTTTACACTGTAGAGCACTCGACTTCGACAAGACAGTTGGTCGATATCGGGTAAGTTAGTCGATATCGAGTGGTATTGGTCGATATCGACCGGTCTATTTGCGTTTCCGTTTCTGTTTATTTCTGTTTTGCAGTTTCTGTCGACAGTGTGGTCGATATCGAATAGATAGGTCGATATAGAGTACTTTTCTGGTTGATTTCGTGCTGAGTTTTGGAACTAAAAAGGCGGGCGCTAACACGCTTCCTCGTGGATCGATCCTGACTACCTTCTACTACAACGGGAGGAAGTCTTGTATTTATTTGCTGAGACAGGAAGTCATTTTGATTTTATATTTTATTTATATTTCATACTTGACACATCCTCTTGCAAAAACATTCCGCGCACATATAAAGATGATTATATGAACATGTTATGAATGTATAAATCGATATTCCTTGAGATAAGTGCATACTAGTGTGAAATAATGTGATGATATCTCTTGATTTTTTTATGTGTTTTCGTGCCACAATTATAAGGGCATCGTTGTAACTCTCGGGTTGGGATGTTATCCTTGGTCTCGTCGTCCCTAGTCCTAGTCCATGTCTGATCCTTTAAGGAAGTCGTGTTGTCCGCCCTTGTCTCTTCCCTATCTCCGTAACTTTTAACCTTTGCGATCCTTCGACGAGTGTTGACATGCAAGAAGGGACCGATGACCAAGTGGCACCGGAGCGGCGCAGTGGAAGCGTGATGGGTCCATGACCCATAGACAACAAGACAGACGTTGCCAAAGGTATACAAAGGACGGACACATCTCGAAGATGGTAGTCGCGGACGTAATTCTCTTAGCTGACTCAAGGAAGAGAGTTCTTCATTAAAATCATGAATTCTTCTATATCAATTGGAATGGGCATAGTGCAATGATGCGGGACCATCTTCTACAACGCCAGACACACCCATCATACTTGGAGAAGGGCCAATGACTCGAGCTAGAGCTAAGAAGCTTCAAAGAGACTCATTCAACTTTGTGGGTCATGCTTTGTTCTCGAGCAAGGTTCAACTCCCCGAGCCTACATTGAAGACATACATGTGCATTGGAGTGCAAATGGAGGCCGAGCCACCTTAGTTAAAGCTTGGGCCGAATTTCTTTAAGTATTGAAGCTTATTTTCAGCTTAAGCACATTATTGGGCTGAATTGGGCTTTTCTAAGTTATTATTTTTAGAGACCTTATTTATTTATGTTTTTAAGTTTATTAAGCCCATTAGAAAGTAGATCTATCTATTTCTATCTAGTTAGGCCGGCCAACAGGCCTTAGTTCTCTATATATTTTCGATTCAGCTTTGTAATTCAATTGGAACATTCATAATACAAGTTATTCTTCTAAAACGTGTGAAACACTTTAGAGAGAGAGATCAGGCCGGATTGAGCTGTGCTCTCCGTGATCTCGAATTGATTGATAATCTCAGCTTGGTTTGCTTTGCCGTTCATCAACTTCGCAAGACTTGGTGAATCTAGTATCCACAAGCCCCCTCCTTGTGCCTTCAAGTTGTCCGCTTGATTGTGTAGGGTTGTAGAGGCGGGTTGTGTAGTCATTGGTATTGGTTCCTACCCTCTGAGGAGGCCTGGGGTCTTTATCTTGTTCTGCATAGATCGACTCAGTCCCTATCGGTCGTGTCTTTTCATTCTTTGTTGCAATTTCGAGTCTTTATCGAGTCTTTATTGTTCTTGTTGCTGTCTTGCATCGTTCTTGGAGTTCTTGATCAATTCTTGGTCGAGTTCTTGAAGTCTTGCTGCGTTCTTGTTGAGTCTTGCATAAATCTTGCATCTTTCTTGTTAGTTCTTGCTGCGTCTTTATAGTTCTTGATCGATCTTGATTAAGTTCTTGAGTTTCTTTATTAGTTCTTGATTATTCTCGCTTGTTGTCGAAGATCGGACCAACCTACGGCTAACCCCGTATCAAATTGGTATCAGAGCTTTGGTTTCCGACATCAAGATTGAGTCTTTTTCTTTTCTAAACACAAAAACCACAAAAAAGAGTCCTTTTCTTGTTTGGTCTTTTACTTCTTGTTTCTTTATTTGATTATTGCACTAATCTTGAGTTTGTGATTGTTTGTGGTTGCATAGCCTAAACACAAAGCCTAGCCGAGACCGTGGAGTCGACCAAAGTGGTGCGCAACTTCCCTTGTGCAGCACCTAAGCCGGCGGCATTACCCTTGTCCCCATAGTCACAGCTTGGTCGACATCACATAAACACAAGAAACCCTAGTTTGTTCTATCTTTTCTATCCTTTTGTTTATCTATTCTATCTTTGGAATTTTGAATTATCTTTTATCTAATTCCATTTATCTATTGCCTATCAAAAATCAGAAATTTTAAGTTGTTGGATATTAATTTCCATTATATCTATCAACTATCTAAAAAGGCACAAGATAGATCCTATTACCTAAATTAGCCATTCTATCTATATCTTTACATTAGGGCTGAATTTTCATCTTTTATCACCATCTATACCAGATTTTCGAGTCCTATACATTAATTTGAGTCTTTTCTTGCATTAGTTTCACATTTAAAAAAAAAAAAAAAAAAAAAAAAAAAAAAAAAAAAAAAAACAGTAAATTAAGGTCCGAAAATTCAAAAGAGAGAGAAAGTGTTTGTTAGTTGTTGATCTAGTGCAAGAAAGCTCCCAAGGACATCATTGGTGAACCCTCTTCTCAGCCCTAATCAACATACCTATCCCTAAACACATACACCTCCACAAAATTGAAACCCTACCTTGCAACTACAACATCATAACTTAAGGTTTTCAATCAAAAGAGGTAAATTTCTAAGTTTTCTTTTGCTTTCTTATTTTCTCTTTGTGTTGAGTACTCTTTCTCACCTTGATCGAGTGCTGTTGTGTGCTTGCTTTGATTGAGTCGAGTGATCTCAGCCCCTGCCGAGTTCTCTCTTGTGTGTGTCGAGTGATCTCAGCCCCTGCCGAGTGATCTCCTTGTTGTGTCGAGTGCTCTTTCTCCTTTATCGAGTACTTTGCTGTTTGTTTCATTCACTACATACTTTGATTGCTTAGTTTTTGCTTGGTAGTTGATTTGCCCAAAGCGGATTGCCCTAGCAAGCGTGATATATCAATCAGAGAGGGAGTGTGAGCGAAACACAATTGTGAGCTGTTTATAAGTTTTACTAACCTTTAACTTAGTTCCTTGTTTCTTTGGTCTTTGTTATAATGTCTACTAATCAGGGAAACAATGGTGGTAACAATGCCACTAACTCAAGTGCAACAGTGACGCCCGAGCAATTTCAGACCATGATGAACAACATGGCGACTATCATGAACAACACAACGGGTGTTCCTGAATCATTGGCTGCGCTAACAGCAAGGGTGGCTGCATTAGAGAGCTCTAGGCCTAGTGGTTCGAACACCATAGGTCAGCAAGAGCGAGTTGAGATACCTAATGACGAAAGAGAGGTCGTTAATCCTAACCCTATTCCTAATCCTAATCCTCATGTCAATGTTAATTTAGATAATCCTTTATTCAATGAAAACAACTCTCCACAAGGTGGGAGAAATGATCGGAATAATGGGTTTGTTAATGTGCAAGGTCAAGGACAGGGAAGGGGAAGAGGACGTGGCTATCAAGAGCAATTCTATTACTCGGAGCAAGATGACGACTTCCAAGAAGAGGAGTATTGGGAGCGACGCCCGAGACGGAATCAAAGGGGAAATCCAAACCGACCACCTAGGTTCAATGACGACGACGGTATGGGTAAGGTTAAGGTAAAGATTCCTCCTTTTGATGGTAAAACTGATCCAGATGCTTATATTGATTGGGAAATTAAAATGGAGCAAATCTGGAATTGTCATAATTTCTCAGAACCTAAGAAAGTACAACTAGCTTCCCTAGAGTTTCAAGGTTTTGCATTAATCTGGTGGGATAATCTTGTTAAGGAAAGAAGAAGATCCCTTGATGCACCTATTGCTTCTTGGGAACAATTGAAAGTGGTCATGAGAAATAGATTTGTACCTCAACATTATGATAGAGAGCTATTAAACAGATTAGAAAACCTTAAACAAGGTAGTAAAACTGTTGAGGAAACATTTAATGTTATGCAAGAAGCCATGGCTAGAGCTAATATAGTCGAAACTCATGAGAAAACTAATGTTAGATATCTTCGAATCTTACATCCTGCTTTAGCTCATGAAATTGATTATTTTCCCTATACTACTCCTACTGAACTTTTACATCTAGCTATGAAAGTAGAAAAGGGACAACGCTACAAAAGCCAAGGCAATAGGGTGTCGAGTGGCCAGCAACAAGGGTGGCGCCAATCTCGGCCCCAACAGCCCCAAGGGCGCTCGGAGATGGGCTCTAGGGAGCGAGCTCAGCAGCCCCAATGGAGGAGTGAAGGTCGACAGCCCCAACAGCCCCTCGACAAGGGTAAAGGCCCATGGAATGGACGAGAATCGTCTGGGACATCTACTGGTCCCAAAGGGAGTAATCCTAACCCTTCTACCACTCGTTCTAGAGATATTGTATGCTTTAAATGCCAAGGTAGAGGACATTATATGAAGGATTGCCCTAATAAGAAAACTCTCATGGTTAATCAATTTGGAGAATATGAATCTGAAAACTCTTGTGATGAACATGATGAGAATGCTAATAATGATAATGATCAGAACCTAAACCTTGTTTGCTATGAAAATGATGATAATGAGGTTGAATATGAACATGGAGAATCTTTGATTGTTAGAAGAGTTTTAAGTGTTGTTCCTACACCATGTGAAGATAATCAAAGAGAAAACTTATTTCATACTCGTTGTCTAGTTAAAGGAAAGGTTGTAAATGTGATCATTGATGGAGGTAGTTGCTGTAATCTAGCTAGTCAAGAAATGGTTGACAAATTGCATTTACCTACTGTCCAACACCCTAGACCTTACAAATTGCATTGGATGAATGATTGTGGCTTATTAAAAGTTCATAGACAAGTTAAAGTGCATATTAAACTAGGACATTATGAAGATGATGTTTTATGTGATATTGTGCCTATGCAAGCTTGTCATATTCTATTAGGCCGTCCTTGGCAATCTGATCGCAAGGTTATTCATGATGGGTTTACTAATCGCTATACCTTTACTTTTCAGGGAAAGAATGTCATTCTCAAACCTATGACGCCTACACAAGTAGCTGATGAGATTGAGAAGCGGAAGGTAAGTAAAGGTGAGTTAGATCAGGAGGCTCAGTCGAGCCAAGTGGATCCTCAAACTCGAGCTAAGAGTGTGTTCTTGGTCTCCAAAAGCACATTCCTGGACGAATTTGCGGATGGTGGAACTATTCTTATGCGCCTTTGCAAGAGCTTGAGCATGTTGAGTGAAGAGCTTAAAGCTTCTCTTCCATCGAACATTCTCGCTCTTCTTGAGGAGTTTAAGGATGTGTTTCCCAATGAAATACCACCAGGTCTACCCCCTATTCGTGGAATCGAGCATCAAATTGATCTTATTCCAGGGGCTGCATTGCCTAATAGACCTGCGTATCGTATGAATCCCACTGAGACCCAAGAGGTCCAAACCCAAGTCCAGGAACTGTTGGATAAGGGTTACATTCGAATTAGCTTAAGTCCTAGTGCTGTGCCTGTGTTATTAGTCCCTAAGAAAGATGGATCATGGAGAATGTGTGTAGATTGTAGGGCTATTAACAACATCACTATTAAATATCGTCACCCTATTCCTAGATTAGATGATATGCTAGATGAGTTACATGGAGCCTCTATATTCTCTAAAATTGATCTTAGAAGTGGCTATCATCAGATTAGAATGAAAAAGGGAGATGAATGGAAAACAGCCTTTAAGACTAAGCTAGGCTTATATGAGTGGTTAGTTATGCCTTTTGGTTTAACTAATGCTCCTAGTACTTTTATGCGCTTAATGAATCATGTGCTTCGAGATTTCATTGGAAAGTTTGTTGTTGTTTACTTCGATGATATTCTGATTTATAGCAAGTCGTCTAATGAACATGAATCACATCTTAGAGAAGTGCTTAAAACGCTAAGAATTGAACACTTGTATGCTAATCTAAAGAAGTGTGAATTATGTAATGAACAAGTGTCTTTTCTTGGATTTGTAGTGAGCTCTAAAGGACTGCGTGTTGATGAATCAAAGATTAAAGCCATCCAAGAGTGGCCGACCCCCACCAACATAGGCCATGTACGCAGCTTCCAAGGTCTTGCGAGCTTCTACCGACGCTTTGTGCGAGATTTCAGCACCATCTCAGCCCCACTAACAGAGCTTACAAAGAAAAGGAGTGAGTTCACATGGGGAGCAGCTCAGGAGGACGCATTCAACACACTTAAGGATAAGCTGACTCACGCACCTCTACTAGCTTTGCCGGACTTTACTCAGCCTTTTGAGGTCGAGTGTGATGCTAGCGGAGTAGGAATTGGTGGAGTCCTTATGCAGGGAGGTAAGCCTATTGCTTTCTTTTCTGAGAAGTTGAAAGGTGCTTGTCTTAATTACTCTACCTATGATAAGGAATTATACGCTTTGTTTAGAGTACTTAAGACATGGTCTCACTATCTATGGCCTAGCGAGTTTATTCTTAGAACTGATCATGAATCATTGAAACACTTTAAAAGCCAAGATAAACTTGATAGGAGACATGGTAGATGGATGGAATTCATTGAAACATTTCCTTATGTGATTAAGTATAAGAAAGGCAAAGACAATGTGGTTGCTGAGGCATTATCTAGAAGACATGTTCTTTTAACCACTTTGGATTCTAGAGTCTTAGGCTTTGTTTACATAAAGGAATTGTATGAATCTGATTTGGATTTTGGTAACACTTTTCGGAAATGCTTAGAATCAGGTCCTTTCGATGGCTTCTATATTCATGATGGATTCTTATTTCGAAAAGATCAAGTGTGTATTCCTAGATGTTCATTAAGATTACTACTTGTTAGTGAAGCCCATAGTGGTGGTTTAATGGGACATTTTGGACGGGATAAGACATATAATACACTGAAATCACACTTTTATTGGCCACATATGCTTAGGGATGTAGAACATTGCCTTAAGAGATGCATAGATTGCATTAAAGCCAAAGCTAAGCTTATGCCCCATGGCCTTTATACACCACTGCCGATACCCTCAGCCCCTTGGGAAGACATTTCTATGGATTTTATAGTTGGGTTGCCTAGAACTAAGAAGGGGAGGGATTCAATCTTTGTAGTGGTTGATAGATTCTCTAAAATGGCTCATTTCATTGCATGCCACAAAACTGATGATGCTACCAATGTTGCTAACCTATTCTTTAGAAAAGTAGTTAGGTTGCATGGCGTGCCTAAAACCATTGTTAGTGATAGGGATGTGAAATTCTTAAGTCATTTTTGGCGTACTTTATGGAATAAATTGGGAACTAGATTGCTATTCTCTACTTCTAGCCACCCCCAAACTGATGGCCAAACTGAGGTGACTAATAGAACCCTTGCTACTGTCCTAAGAGCCATTATTAGGAAGAATTTGAAACTTTGGGAAGAAGCCTTACCTCATGTGGAATTTGCTTATAATCGAACCATGCATTCGGCTACTAAAATCAGTCCATTTGAATGTGTGTATGGTGTTAATCCACTAACCCCTTTTGATCTTACTCCATATCCTATGAGAGACAAAGAATCTTTTGAGGCAGGTAAGCATGTCGAGTTCATCAAGGAGCTGCATGAACGAACTCGAGAGAAGCTGAAGCTCAAGGCTGAATACAACGCTAACAAGGCCAACAAGGGACGTCGCTTGGTCACATTTCAGCCTGGAGATCTTGTATGGGTGCACTTGAGGAAGGAGCGTTTTCCAGAAGCCCGGAAGAACAAGCTGTCGCCTCGTGGTGATGGACCATTTCGAATCAAGAAGAGAGTGGGCGACAATGCCTACCAATTGGAGCTTCCTGGAGACATGGGCGTGAGCGCTACATTCAACGTCGCAGATCTAATCCCTTACTTCGCTGTGGATGAAGACTTGGATTCGTGGTCGAATCCTTTTCAAGAAGGGGAGGTTGATGCGGGACCATCTTCTACAACGCCAGACACACCCATCATACTTGGAGAAGGGCCAATGACTCGAGCTAGAGCTAAGAAGCTTCAAAGAGACTCATTCAACTTTGTGGGTCATGCTTTGTTCTCGAGCAAGGTTCAACTCCCCGAGCCTACATTGAAGACATACATGTGCATTGGAGTGCAAATGGAGGCCGAGCCACCTTAGTTAAAGCTTGGGCCGAATTTCTTTAAGTATTGAAGCTTATTTTCAGCTTAAGCACATTATTGGGCTGAATTGGGCTTTTCTAAGTTATTATTTTTAGAGACCTTATTTATTTATGTTTTTAAGTTTATTAAGCCCATTAGAAAGTAGATCTATCTATTTCTATCTAGTTAGGCCGGCCAACAGGCCTTAGTTCTCTATATATTTTCGATTCAGCTTTGTAATTCAATTGGAACATTCATAATACAAGTTATTCTTCTAAAACGTGTGAAACACTTTAGAGAGAGAGATCAGGCCGGATTGAGCTGTGCTCTCCGTGATCTCGAATTGATTGATAATCTCAGCTTGGTTTGCTTTGCCGTTCATCAACTTCGCAAGACTTGGTGAATCTAGTATCCACAAGCCCCCTCCTTGTGCCTTCAAGTTGTCCGCTTGATTGTGTAGGGTTGTAGAGGCGGGTTGTGTAGTCATTGGTATTGGTTCCTACCCTCTGAGGAGGCCTGGGGTCTTTATCTTGTTCTGCATAGATCGACTCAGTCCCTATCGGTCGTGTCTTTTCATTCTTTGTTGCAATTTCGAGTCTTTATCGAGTCTTTATTGTTCTTGTTGCTGTCTTGCATCGTTCTTGGAGTTCTTGATCAATTCTTGGTCGAGTTCTTGAAGTCTTGCTGCGTTCTTGTTGAGTCTTGCATAAATCTTGCATCTTTCTTGTTAGTTCTTGCTGCGTCTTTATAGTTCTTGATCGATCTTGATTAAGTTCTTGAGTTTCTTTATTAGTTCTTGATTATTCTCGCTTGTTGTCGAAGATCGGACCAACCTACGGCTAACCCCGTATCATGCAATATGCTTGGAGCTGACATAAATGGGTGTGCGATGACTGATATGCTAAAGTGGTGGTAGGTGATTGTCTAATTAACTTGTTTCTACGATGTTGTGCCTCAATGCTTGGTGTGCTGATTTCCTAGTAAATAGATTATTGGTTATATATATGGTAGGGGTTTCTTCTTGAGCTTGAGTCGTGAGATTCTTTGGTGAGACAAATCGAAAAGTGGCAGGTTGATTGAGGTCTTCAGATTGGGTCTTTGGTTGTTTGAGATGGGGTGCTGGAATTGAAATACCCCAAAGTATTTTTGAGTATTTCTGTTTTAATTTAAATAAAAATAAGGTAAAAAAATTTTGATATAAAAGAAGTTATAAGATTTTTTTTTTATGAAATATATATCTTATTATTCAGTTCTTATTATCTAGAACATAAATTTTGGTTTGACATTGTTATTTTAACCGTGAAATTGATTTGAACTAAAATAGACCGTTAGTATTATCATTATTATTATTAGTACTATTTCTAAAATAACTAATTTTATAAATGTAAATGTTGCTTTGAATTCATTATTTTATTGAAAAAGTGTCTTACTTAAAGTATTTCAATATTCAACGTGATATCATTTTTCACAAAATAAATATGACTTTTGATTAAACGGTTAGAGTGAAATTTTTATTCTAATGATATTTACTATAAAGTTTGGAAGTTATTCCTAGTAAATAATTATTTCATAAAATTTACTTTTAAATAATTATTTAAATAAAAGGACATATTGTGATTTATTAAAAAGGGTATATATATATATATATGATTTATCTTATATTGTATTTATGTATTTTTTTATCTATGTCACATATATGTAAACATATATAAAACCCAAGGTTTTTATTGTATTGAACCAGTTGAACCAGACCAAATCAAAATAAAACAGAAAACCAGGTTCGGGTGAACCGGTGAACCCTTCTTCTTCCTCCTCCTGCGTACGGTCATCTTCAACCTTCCATGGAGGTTTGACAATTCGGCTTTAATTCAAGACGTCTTACACACGAGTCTTATCCAAAATTCAATGTTGTTCTTCAATGCACAATCAATTGGTGTTTTAAAGGCGGAATCGAGCCCCCATTCCGTCCAAATTCAAAAACCCTAGGATTTGTAATTCGTCAAATTGACGTGGAGGATAAGGCCTTCCCCCAAATTGATTACGTACATTCAGTCCTCTAATAAATGGAAATTCAATGGCATCTTCAATACTCGGTTTCGTTCACATTGTAATTCCGACGTTATAAGAAGGGAAGTCGGATCTTTTCGAAGGATATCCACCATTGTTAGCCAAAATCCAAGCTTATAACTTACGGTTTTAGGCTCTAAACACCTCTGTCAACAATCCCCTTCCCAAAAATTTCCTCAAAACATCCCAAATTAAAAATCCCCAATTTTTGAATCCTTCGTCGCCGGAGCACTTCCCCTGCCGTCGCTCCGCCGCGTTCGTTGCCGCCAGACACCACCGGGATTACCGCAGTGCCTCCAGGAGCTTGTATCCAAAATCTACGTGCGTATACGTGCACCCTAGAAGCCGCGAGGAGTCGTCGGATAAAAGCCGGAGGTTCGCCGAGAAGTTGTTGGGCAAAAGGCTGTCGATCTGGGGTAGGAGAAGGAGAAATTACAGAACATCTCCCTTAGTTTCAATTTGACACAATATGCCCTTATTTCAGTTTTTAAATTTATAAAGATTGCCCTGCAGTTTTAGAATATGTTCTAACTTGCGTTAAATCTTAAAATTCGCAGCGGTATTTTCAGATACTAACACTCCCATCTCGAGACGAGGTTTCAAAGAAATCAAATTGATTCATTTGTCAATTTATTCAACTCCTTAATCCAAGTCTTTGAAGTCCATAGTTGGTATCGAAATCCAACAAGGTGAAAAAGGCAAGTGATATTCCGAGCTTTCTACGCTCATTTGCATGCTTTCGTGTCTAGTTGTTGTTTAGAGTTGAATCATGCCAGATTGCGTTAAATAAGTTACAATCCACCCGTTTGTGTGATTTATTAAGTTGATAATATATTTTGGCAGGTTAAATGGGTAATGTTATTTTTATAGGTTATTTAAGTTAGATAAATGACATTATGTGCCCATATTCCATGAAAGCATGATTTATTATTTTCTCTTCATGCTAAGTTTAATTATGTGATATATCCGTTGTTTTCATATCCATAATTGTCGTTTATTCAATTCATTTCCGGACTTGTTTGCATACTAGTTCGGTGTGGACTTAGGTTATCTTTTGGACCTAATCCTTATAAAAATATATATAAATAAGAATGCTTAAGTTATTGATTTTAGATTTGTGGTTTAGTGTGTGTTATAGAATGTGAATATATTAAATTAAAGTTAAGGAAGATGAGCGCTTCCTAGTAAGGTATATAAACGATAATATAAATTAAAAATGGAAGATGAGTGCTTCCAAGTTATATAAAATACATATTATTATAAACCAGGAAGATGAGCGCTTCCTACCCAGTTTCATGAAGTTACGTTTCCGGACCCGGAAATGATCCACTGAGCGGACCCGTTCAGTGAATTTGATCGATAAGAAAATCCGAGCGGACCCGTTCGATACACTTGATACTAAAAGAAAATCCGAGCGGACCCGTTCGGTATACTTGATATTAAAAAAAAATCTGAGAGGACCTGTTCAGTGCAAATTAGATATATAGATCCTATTATTGTAATTCATTGGTTGGATAAAAGTTGTAAGTTTAAAGTTATACAATTATTTATAAGACGGCGATCGTAAATAAATTAGTCATAATTTCAACGCTTAATTATATTCCAGTCTCATTTCGGAATATAATTTCCTAGAGTGATTTATCACTCACATCCTTTATTCTTCCTAACTTAAACAATCTCTAAGTTGAGTCAAGTGTCTGTTTTGTATTGCAGAATTCATATTTAAATAGTCTGTGTTAATCTCCTTTGGACTATTTGGTTCATACCGTTTTATGGTCAATGAATCTTTAGTGTAAAGTGGTCTTTTATTACGTGTCGTCACTTGCTTGTTCTTAATTGAACTAACCGCCCTATGTACTGTGGAGGCTGGTGCCTCTCGTTTGTATACGATGCATCAGACCTAAGTTGCAGGTATAGAGATCGTAGTGAAGAAGTTCCAAAGGCGTTGGTGAACATCAAGGGTCATTTTAAATGTTTTGAAAAAAGGGTAATTCCAAATGTGTTCAATTTGGTTAATTATATATCCGGTGTATTTAAAAGTCTTTCGTTGTACCAGTTAAATGATTGTAAATATTATTTAAAAAAATATAATCTCCTTTTGATAAAAGTCTTCCGCTGTATTTATTTTAATGCATCTTATCATCTTGTTTATGGGAGCATAGTTGCATGTCCCTATAAGCCTAAGGTGGTTACGAAGACATTAAAGTCCGAGTAATCACTAGCGCTGCAACATTCCCTCGTTTACAGAAGGGGGTGTTACAGGAATGATGTGTTAGCTTGAGTAGAGCTGAGTGAGTTGGGATGTGTTGAAGATAGTGGTTCGTGAGTATAGATGAGGTTCAAGGTAGGTCTTAGGCAGGGAGTGGGGCTAGTATGTCGAGATTTTGAGGGAGATGTCCTAGCTAGAAGTGTTGGTAGGTACTGGGTGTGCGATGTGAGCGTTTAGGACATGAGGGTAGCGGTTGAGGTCTAGACTAATTCCATGAGGGTGACCTTAAGAGTTGGTGTGAGTATAGGCAGTTAGCGTAGTTCTAGAGGTGGATGAGAGAGCTAGGAGTGGATTGGGAGGATTGTTGAGGGGAAGTGTTATGTGGCGGGTTAGTATGCCGAGGGGATAAAAACGTAAAATCAGTGGTTGTTCTTTGAGGATAGGCGTTGGTGACGAGGGTCTTGGAAATTCGTGGTTGGGAGTAGCACAAGATGGTTTTTAGCGTAAGAGTTGGTCGAGAGTGACAGGTATGAGATGATTAGTATGAGTTGGATTCTTATAGGTGGATGGTTTATGAGAGTGGTTAGTGGTGCGTGGAATATGATCAGGTTAGCAAGGTGATTTGAGATGTCTCTTTGATGGATGATGTCCAGGAGGAGTCTTGAGAGCCTAGAAAGAGTAATCGAGATTGTTAAATAGTGTCTAGATCAATCGTGAGAGCGGGTCAGTTGAGGACTCGGAATTTCTCTTAGAGGGTAAAGATGGGACTCATAGATGACCCCTAGGATAATGACATGATATATATGGAGTCTTAGTAGTAGATCGAGTTGTTCATCTTGTCAAAATGAGGGAATTTTGTGGCTTGGGAACTCCGAGAGATAGTTTTAAATGGTCGAATGGAGGTAGGACTTGATATCGGTATGTCAAAGTGGATTGACCCTTAGATGGTTTGGTGGCATAGGAGTTGGAATACCTAATAGTTGGTTGGGTAATTGTCCTTGATTGCGGGTAGTTATGAGGCTAAAAAGGTTTTATGTGAGAGGGATGCAATGGTGTCTAGAACTAGTAGTGGTTTGAGTTGGTAGACCTCGGTGAATTTGATCTTAATGAAGAAGCTGATGGGTAGTGGTCGTGTCTTGTCATGATTGGTAGTTATAGGCACGTTCTCTGGAGAATGTGATATAGCTTGTGCTTTACTTGAGGTTGAATGTGGGGCTAATATTAGGTCGAGTCGAGTGTAGATATTTCATTGACCTCGCAAGTGCGGTGATTTTTTCTAGTTGGATTGGGGATTGGTTAGTGGTATCTCTTTGATTGCGTGCTTACCTGGTTGATATGATGTGCTTATCTGTTTGATATGATATGCTTATCTAATTGATATGGTGTGTAACTTCTGTGAGATGATGTGATAAACCTTACCATGAACGATACGATGCTAGATATGCTATGGTATATGACTGTTTGTGACATGAGTACGACCTGGTTAGGAATGTGTGATACGATTTCTATGTTGAACAATTGCTATGATATATGATGCCTTAAATTGGAATTATTAGGATTATAGAACCGAATTGATGAGTTTTGATTCTATCTTGGAACAGAGGAAGGAAATATGGGATTAGCCCTTCAAAGTGGATGATTCCACCTCTTGAGATTTGAAAATTGCTTGATTAATGTCGGGTTAGGAATTTTGAATGCTGTTCAAAAAGGACTGAGTTGGATTTAGAGAAATCGAACGCGATCGATAACTTCAATGATTTTGAGACCAAACCTTTTTAAACTAAGGACCCTCTTGAATTTTTCTAATCGAGCTTGCATTATGACGCCCCGCAAAGTTGATACGTGCATTTTATAGGGGCCCTTATAGACTGCTTGCTAAGAGCTAGTGGAGTTGCTGTAATGCTATTCGAGTTATGGTATAGCCAAGAAGTCGAAGTAAGGATGTGGTTAGGGCCCATATTACATTCTTCCTATGATCTATTAGAGATATTATGATTATGACAACGGTACTGTGAAGATCTCATAAGGGCCCTTATGAGGTGCTTACGGGATCAATGGAATGATCCTTGAACTCACCGATTTTAAACTTCATCCCCTGTTTTAAAATGATTTTAGAGGTGGATGATATAAAGGCTCAGATTTTCAAATCCTATTTTTTTTTTAAAAAAAAAGAGAATTAAAAATGAAATTTAATTGATTTTAAAACTTGTTTAGCGGATTCCGACCGAATATAAATTTGATGAACAATTTTCGTCATTGACCTCGAAAATTCAAAATAAATATCGAATAGCGATATCCTTTTTCGATTCTTAAAATCCAATTGATCGAAAAAGTGGAATTCGGGAAAACTAACATCTGGGAACTAATTTCGAGATTCGAAATTCGCGTATTCAGAATTTATTTTCGGGTATTGATTAGTCAATTCCACACTCAATCATCACCATACCTCTTTCAAATCACCCTACCCCGTCATTTACCACACTCATCACCATCCCTCCCATTGTCATTCACTCACCATCACCATTCCTTCACCATCACCCTTTTCCGCTTCATTTCATCACCATCATCAACCACTGTCATCTTTCACCATACCATCTGCCGCCCTCTCATCGCCACCCACGCCACCACCATTCCCATCTCAGTCCACCACCATCTCCTCCTCACTCTCTCACTCCGCATCCACCACCGTCCTTTCCCCTGTTTTCCCAAGAGCGCCTTGCCCGCAATATCTACTCTTTGCTTCCTCCTCTCCACCTCGAGCCAGCAGCGGAAGTTCTCCTCGATGCCCTCCCAGGAGCCACCAATAGTAGCGGCATGAGAAGGAGTGGGAGACCAAGTGAGCAGCGTCGTCCATCATCTCCCCTGTTCGAGCGCGAACTCCGCTTCGGTAAGCCGTTCTCCTCCGTGTTCGATCGGAACTTCGATAAGCCATCGCGAGCCTCCGACGACGCCCAGAACTCCGATCGAGAGCTCCAAAGTCGCGAACCCCTCGCTGAGCTTCCTCCATTTCCTTCCTTCATCGATTCGATTTCGCATTTCCTTCGATCTCTATATTAGTTGTGAGTGTGCAGTGGCGGAGCTGGGGGGTGCTTGAGCACCCCCTGGCTCGTAAAAAAAATATAAAAAATAATAATTTGTTTTGCATATATTTAGTATTTTTAAGGTAAAATAATACCTTTAAATGATATTTGAAACAAAAGTGCTCTCTAGCTCAAGTGGTAGGAGAAGGAAGGGGGAAAGTAAGGAGAATCAAAAGGTGTTGGGTTCATATCCCACTTCTTAAGCTTTTTATTTGTTTTACTTTATCATTAATTCTTCTTAATTTCTTTTTATATTTTTTGTTTATATCAACCATATCATTAAAAATAACAATTTTAGTGTTTTTTCAATATTGTTTTTTATAAAATCTTTTTATCAAGTATACACCAAAAAAAATATTTCATGAAATTTTTTTTAGCACCCCCTTGGTCGGAATCCTGGCTCCGCCACTGAGTGTGCGTGAGCTGAGTGCGAGACGATCGGGTGGGCTCGAGAGCTCCGGCGAGCTCGAGAGAGGCAGTGAGCGGACGAGCAGCGCGGTGCGAAAGGTGGGAGGCCGGGAGTGCGAGCGAGGTGAGGACGAGGGAGCTACGAGAGTTGTGGCATGTGGGAGTGTGAGCGAGGAGAAGGCTGTAAGTCCGAGTGCTGGGTAGCTACCGGGTGAGCGCGAGCCGGTGTTGATCAGAGTGGTGCAGGCGGGAGATCTCCATTTGATTTTGGAGGAAGAAGACTCTTGTGGGCCCTACCTCACTTATATACTTACTATATTAATTATTTGATTAACCGATTGGGGATTTATATTTTTGGGTTCGGTTCGGTTTGGTTTATCCGCTTATTAAAATTAGTCAATGGTATTTAAAATAAAATATAATGTTATTCGGACTTAAATATTTAAAGGGAATTTGAAAAAGAATTTCAAAGATCGGAAAGTGATTTAATAAATAAATTGAAAAAGTAACTTTGGCGAGTAGTTTTCAAGGGTCGGAATTCTAAACTATTTGACACTGATTTTGAAATGGTTTTGGAACTAACTTGGGAACCCGACTTGTTCGATGACTAACTAGCATGGTGATATGATCGTTTGACTAACGACACGATATGTGTGATTATCAGCATGACGTATGATGATTTATTTTAAGAGACTGGATATTGGTTGCTTATGATGATGATGTTATATATCTTTATGAATAGAATGCGTATGAAATAGTAATATGCGAATTTGGCTAAGTATGATATGGATGTTATTTTAAGCTCATAAGTTGTCAAGTTATGATGAACGGTATGAGATGAGAGATGTTTGATCATGGTGAACTGAAAGTATGGTTGGTGTGAGCTTGCTTATTTATTTGCTTGTATGAGTGTGTAATATATGTGATCAGAAAAGCTATAGCAGTATACTCAGTATATTCTCGGTATGTATATAGGTGATATTCTGTGATCGTGACTATTGTGTGCTGGATTCTTCTTTTGCTGATCTTCTAGCTAGGTAAGTACCTTCGGAGCTTACTCAGTAACCAGTACCTCCTACCTGATGTTCCATATAGTATTTAGGTGTTGCATATGCATAAAAGCATGCCATGTAGTATCATGCTTAGGACTTGCACTTACGAATGAGCATTCTTATTATGTATGCGTTTGAATACAGAACGGTCGTTATCTATGAGTCCTAGAGTCTTTGCTAGGGTCATAGGACAACCCAACATCATCGGGTTTTTCCTGTTAGAGTCTGATTGATTTATATATTTTTGATGCGGCACGACCGAGCGTCCTACCTCGGTTGTGATATGGGCATGAATGGTTGATTATATCTAGTTCGGCATGACTGTTCGTCCTACCTCGGTTATGGTACGGACATGTATGATGTAGTTGGAGATCTGGGATATGCCACTTGGCATTATATGTGGATCCATTTAATCGTTTTCTACACACACACACACACACACACACACACATATAGGATAGATCATATGTAATCAGGTTTTATCGTGTAACATGTGAACACATCTAGACCGTTGATTTAGTACAAATAGAAGGCTGAGATTATTTGGGATTTTAAATTAATTATAAATTAAAACTAAGTAAACACAATCTCACCCTTACATATAGGCGCGTGATTACAAATATGCTTAAACCCTAATCCCACATAGCGTTTTCAGTTTCAACCAAAAGGAGAGAGAAAGAGAAGCGGGAGCCACGAGGGGTAGATCTGGGTGAAAGGCGGCGGTTGCGAAGCCAGAGCCATGAGGGGTAGATCTGGGCGAAAGGCGACGGCTGCGAAGGTTCCCGACGATTGCGAAGGGAGCCTCGACAAAAGACGGCGATTGCGAAGGTGGCCGGCGGCGGTTACGAAGGTGAAGATTTGGGTGAAATGCGGCAACGGTTGCGAAGCCGGAGCCATGAGGTGTCCAACCGCCATCGCCATCTCCTTCGACTTCCGCCCTTTGACAAGCCCTTCCAATCATCGCCGCCCGCCTCCGTGAGTCGTCCGCCTTCTTCGACAACCATCGCGCACCTTGCGTCACCGCCTTCAACGCCCATTGCAATCGATGTCAGCCATCACTGCCTTCAACGCCCACTTTGAGTCGTCTGCCTTCTCCGACAGCCATCGCCGCCTACTGCAATCAACGTTCGGCTTGTTGCAATCTTCCTCGCAGGTCGCTCTCGTCCAAATCTTTTCTCTCTCCTTGGTGCGTTGGTGATGCACGCCGCACATATCATTTGTGGTGGGGTGTTAATTTTGGCAAAAAAAATATAATTAATGGTACCCAATTTTCAATTCAAATGGAGTTTTGCTTGGACTTATTTGATCGAATTTGTGTCCTTTATGCCTCGATTATTTTGATTGTGGTGGTGGTGAATATAAAGATTTCAATGATATTGTAATTTAGTTTTATTAGTTTGTATGTATAACTTTATTCATATGTATATAGGATAATTTAGTGGGATTTGTTTATGGGTGAATTTACAGATGTTAATGATCAAGTGATACTATCGAATAATCAAGTGATACTATCAAATAATAAAGCGATATCATCGAATAATCCATCGATACCATCAAATAACCGACCGATACCATCGAATAATCAAGCGATAATCACTCATATATGAGTGAATAATCATCTATATATCACCGAATAATCATTCATATACGACCGAATAATCAACCATTTATAAAGATTATAAAAAAAATCATATACCATCGCATAATCTGTCGATACCATAGCATAATCAGACGATACGATTAAATAATCTAGATATAGTGTCGAATAATTTGAAGAGAGTGCACCACACACGCCCCCATTCAGCAAGTGGGCAAAAAAAACGACGTGGGTCCCACTGTTTTTTAATTTAAAAAAAGCCAAAATTGCCTATTAATCTCAGCCTTCCATTTCATTCAATCAACGGTCCAAATGTGTTCACATGTTACACGATAAGGCTTGATTACACTAGAACCAACCTCTATATATATATAAACTGTCAGCATGCTTGTGTGAGTTAAATTCCACCACTGCATTAGAGCATCCTTTATTCTAGGTATAGGCGTATTATATGTCCTGAGCGCGGTCAAAGGACCCGCGGGCGGACACTTGGCCTGACTTGGTGGCATAGTTTCAGGTACCCGAGACACTGCTTGATTTTGTGCTGTTATGACGAGGTCCATTCATATGGCGGAGAGTGAGTGTTTGAAACCTGACTTCACCTGATTCATGCTTTTGAGATTTCTCCCTACTTATACTCTATTTTGACCCGGCTCTGTCATGGCGCCCGTTGTATCATTTTTAGAACTTATGTCATTTGCACGAGGAAATGTTTTCCGCATTGTAGACTTAGGATAGGTACAGGTGTTCACCCCGGGGTCTCCAACGGACCTTCAGGATTTGGGTGCGAAATCCCGCTTTAAACTACAAATCTTCGGTTTTAAACCTTCAACCTCTACTCGGAGCGCAAGATCCTGACGAGGGGTTTTATCCCATGAAACGTAACTCGGGAATCATAATCTCGGGTCGTTACAAGGTTGCTCAAGAATAATAGGTTTCGGGAATTTCGAGGATCGAAATCCAAATTGAGAGTGTATACTAATTAATCAAGCGTGTTTCTCACATATTATTATCAATCACCATCATTGCACCTTTTCCTTATCTTTGTGTTAATTTACATACTTCCAAAACCCCCTTATCATATCATTCTCATCTTAGCATACAAATTAAGCATACGAATTGCACAAGTCTCTTTGGGTTCGACCTGTACTTTCCAAGCGATACTAGTTAGGTTAGTTCATAACTATTTGATAGGGTTGAATTACTCAAAATATATCTATCAGCTTTCCTTAAACGAATTTCCGCGACTTTGACCTTAGGACAGGTTAAGGGTACTCAATAGTCCTACGATTGTTTTGAGGTTCTAAATTCCCGCTTTAAATACTAATCTTTTAGAGGTTTGAAACCTTGACCCGTACCTGAATTTGAAGATCCGAATGAATGACCTCCATAATTGGCAAATAAGCAAAACCTACACAGATTCTGTATAATTCTAACACAATGATATGAAATGCATACATAAATCGATATAAAAGTTAATGCATAACATGAAAAAATAGGCGTACATCATGACCTGGTCGAAATAGACTCCTCTTTTTGGTTGTTGGGCAAAGAGCAGTCTATTTCGACTAGGTCATGATGTACGCCTATTTTTTTTGGGCAGGCTACTGGAGTCGAAATCCGACATGAATGTGAGCTATCTAGGATCCGCTGACACGCTTTCTCGTAGATCGATCATGACCCTTCCACTACAGCGGGTGGAAGTCTTGAATTTATTTGGGCAGGCTATAGAACTTGGTTTGAATTTATGTTTTGTATTTTCAATTCCATTTCCTCCTACATCACCACTCTCGCTCACCTATACGGATTGGGCATCCTAAGATCTCACAACTCGTCCTAGTCCTAGCCCTATCTGACAGACCTACAATACGGGATGGACCCCTCCCCTCGTACAACTCAGGCTTAGCCTAGCGATGCACAACTGTGTTATTGTTGTGAGCCTAAATTTCCATGTTTTACACTTACTTTTATATCGATTTCGGCATACATTTCATGCATATGGGTTAGAATAGTTCAGAATCTATGTTGTTTATGCTTATTTGCCAAATTATGGAATCTACACCAGTTTCTGTTTAATTTCACAGAAATCGAGGCATTTTACAGCAGTTTAGAGAAAGGAGGAAAAGCTCGAAGTCAACTACAGAAAGTCCGAGGTCAAGGAGTAGCGGAACCAGGACAAATTGAGCTGGAAACGAGAAAATTGAGTCGACACACACAGGTCGATATTGACCTAGCCTGGTGATGGACGGTTTTTAGTCGCGTAAATCGTATCAAAATAAATTCGAACTTACTAACTAATGTAGCGTGATAAGCACGAGTCGATCCCACAGAGAATCAAGTTATTCCTACGTTAAGTTTATTTAACAATTAAGACAATACAGGGGGTTTTTGAATGGTGAAATTAGAAAGAAAATAATCTAATTATAAACAGATAACGGAGACAACAATTAAGAATAGAGTTTCATCTACAAATATCCACTTTAGTTTGACTAGTTGATCCTTTATTCTTCTTCAAGTTCTCTTTTCATCCTATTATTGTTCCTTTCCTGATCTTGTGTAAATTAATAGTCCTATGAGTCCTAGTAACCCTTACTAATTACATAACCTTAACACAGTCAAGATTTAACCTAATAGTAGCATTAAGATTAAGGATTAACCAGGATATATGCAACACCAAGCTACGAGTCAGCATTTAATATATAATTGATTGTCTACACACCAGTTTAGTCTACGAGTCCTAAAAAGGCATGATTGCTACTATGGATTAAGGTTCGCTACGATGAATCTACAAAATCCTAGCAATAATCTCAACTAGTTGTACGGACTAGAAGAAATCAACAATATTCGCAAAAGAATCAATACGAATCAATAAGAATAGAACAAGAATAGAAATCTCACAACTTTATCAAATCAAAGCTTCAATCCATAGACGAAACGGAAGAATTTAGATCTCCATAAAACTAAGACAAAATATAATTAGGGTTAATGAGTAAAACTTAGTCGGCTGCGGTGTACACCCCTCTACAGTCGTACGGATTGTATATATATAAAGAGCTAATACCCTAATCTATCTATCTAATATATCATAATATAAAAATATATAATATATGTATTTAATTTATCTATCAAAATGTATATGGTACGTAAGTCGGTACTTGTGTGAGCACGCTTCTTAGCGCATCAGGCCCGTACGTGGGGGCTTCTCCCGTATGAATTTCATCAGCCCGGCATACATGTAGGCTATGTAGCCGGCCCACCAAATTGGCTTCCAATTTGTACTATGATTTCGTAAACCTTCAAATCCAAATCCATATGATCTAACCGAAATTACCTGAAATAAATATAAACACAAGTGTAAACTCCGAAAATCAAATAATACAAATTAAGCTATAATATATGTAAAAATGTTCTAAATTAATATTCAAATCTACATCTAAAACATGACTAAAATATACTTTATCAAACTACCACATGCTTAGACTTTTGCTTGTCCCCAAGCAAACTAAACACCAAACAAAGACAAACTCAAAATGAAAGACAAGAGACTCAACGAAATTTCTATGACTGATCACTCATCAGTATGGTTATCATGGCTTCATGAGTATTTATTACGTTAAGCTCAAAATAGTTAGGATACTATGAGACCCACATCAAACCCTTCATACTCATTGCTTTAAACTCCAATTAGGTTTGTTGTGAGCTGAATCTGTCATATTTTACAGTAACTTTAATATCGTTTTCTGCATACATTGCATACATTTGGGTTAGATAGTACAGAATCTATGTAGTTTATGTTTATTTGCCAAATTATGGAATCTACACCAGTTTCTGTTTAAATTCGCAGAATTCGAGACGCTTTACAACAATTTTAAGGAAGGTCAGAAAAGCTCGGAAAACAGAAGTCCAGAATCCGAGAGTACAGAACCAGGACAAACCGAGCTAAAGCCAGGGCTACTCTATGTCGAGTACACCTTACTCGATCTCGAGTAGAGAGCCCAAGCAGAATTGGTCGACAAAGCCTGGTCGAGAAAGCTGAGCCAGACCAACCCGACTCCCGGAACACAACTCGATCTCGACAAGACCTAGTCGAGATCGACAACACCTCAGCGCCACACCCGGAGTCGATGAGAAGAGGAGCTGATCGAGAAGCCGAGGACGAAGACGCCGAGCACATCTCTACTCGATCTCGATGAGACCTTGTCGAGATCCGACGAGCCACCTAGCGCCTGTCCGAGTCCGTGCCGAGGAGGAGTCCTCGACATCACCAGAGAGCCATCCTCGACCACAACCCTAGTCGATCTCGATGAGCCCTAGTCGAGATCGACGACGCCCAGGAGCCGAAGTCGACGAGGACTCTACTCGATATCGAGTAGCCTCTAGTCGATATCGACTACACCCGGTGCTTGCTGCTGCGCTGTGTTCGACTGTCCGATCTTCTGTCGACTACCCTAGTCGAGATCGAGGACTCTGTTGTCGACTTCTGACCATGAGATTCCATCGCTGCCTAGGATCCGCTTACACGCTTCCTCGTGGATCGATCCTGACTTCCCACTGCTGCATCAGGAGGAGGTCTTGTAATTATTTGTGTGGGCAGAATCTGGTTTGATTTATTTTGTTATATTTCATACTCGATATCCTCCTATCAACAAGGTTCATGGGACGCTTGCATTTAGAATGTATTGAGCAATCAAATTTATTAAGCACATAAAAATCGTCATAAACACCCATAGATTACTAGGCATTTTCTACTTTGGATTTTCAATAAAGCTCTTATTTTTTTTTTCTAAACACTTTTTCTTCCTCCTTGCGTGAATTTTATTCTCCACAAATAGGATCGGTTACTAACCGTATTTTTTTTTCTCAATTCTTATGATTGTCGAGTGAATTTTTATCCTCCTCGAACATTTCTATCAAACTTGGTTTACTGATGATTCTTTTCACTCGAGTGAATTTTATCCTCCTCGAGCGGTGTAAGTGAATTTTATTCTCCTTACACTCATCAACCCAACACATATCAAACCACATCAAATATCACATCAATCAGATAACCGAATTTACTTGTGTTTTTCACCAGGGGTTTAGACATATACAATAGAAATCGTATAAATACTAACGATTGCTCTAAACTGAACATCCAACGAATAATCAAGTTATAATTAAAGCTCATAATCTAGATCATCTATGGGGGAATCCCACAAGTGTCTTTATTCAATTAAAGATCAATTTTATTAACTCTTAAGCCATGAAAAAACATATATCATCATCGAGGTCATACCAATCATAGAAACAACTCTTAACAAAACTAAAAGAAAAAACTAACAAATCAAAAACAAAGACTCAATGATTTAATACGACCATGAGATATTATCAAATACCTACAATGCAACCTATAATGCAATGCAATGCATAACAAAAATTATAAAAAACAAAAAAATTAACATATAAATAAAATGCGGAGCTACACTTGTGTTCCCCACCCCATCCTTAAAATCTTACTTTGTCATCAAAGTAAAGAAAAAGAATAAAAGGGGTAAAGGAAACTCACCAAACAAATCAGGCATTCCAGAACTAATCTTCAACTCAAGAGCAGGTAGTGGTGTTGCCTCTTAACAGACCATAAAATACAACAACTTCTCATAGGTACAGAACCTGTCCAACACCACAAACAGCAACAAAAACAAGCAAAACTTGCATAGTAATCAGCCGCCAATCTAGTTAAGTAAAAAATGAACATCAAAGTCATCAAATTCAGCAAGATAGGTGACTATTCCTAAGTATTAACTCCCTTAAAACATCATAAAAGAGCAGAAATTACAGCAACTCTTGGATGCAATTGGCATTTGTGAACCTTCTTGGAATCGAAAAAATATAGACAGTCTCAATTGCAATTTATCCTGGCCAAAACAAAAGACAAAGAACACACACCACAACCAAACACATTCCAACATCCAAGAAAACTATATCATCCAAGAATGATGAACCAAAAAGACCATCCAAACCAAATAAAAAAATTCATCCTTGATGCTTAGGCTCATCCATCTTTCGGAAGTAAATTCATGAAAATTTTATGGATACAAAGACCATGAGACAAGCAAGCAAAATTATGAAGGGACACAATCCGAGGGCATAGAACCAAAAACTCTAAGCTGCCAGATTAAGTACAGATTTAGTTAACCAATAATGAGTAGCTAAACATCATATCCAAGCATAGATTCTCAGCCAAACCAACTCCATAAATCAAGAAAAACCCAACTCAATAGCATGTATTTAGCACAAGTTAAACCAATTCGAACTCTTGCAATCATGCTCAGTCATATACATCACTAAAAATCAATGAATACAGGTGACTTCAGGGAGCATGAAACACATAAGAATTAAAAGTAATAAGCATACTAAGTTATTGATACCAGGATTCAAATTTGTACAACCCTATTCGACCATCAACTAATCAGGAGCTGCCCGATCAAATCGAACAAATACTCAACTAATTCTGCAATATCATATCAAAGCCTCAACAATCCATTAACCCATATCAAATAACAGTTAAAGTAGTAACAATCCCGCAACACAATTCAACCCTTTCACTAATTCAGAATCAAAATTCAACACATTCGAGTAGAATCCGATTACAAGAGACAAGGGAAATCGATTACGAACCTGCATATACAGATTCAGGGATTGAAATCGAAGTCGGCAACGACAAGGATTGAGGCAGCGTCTGGTGGCATTGGTTGAGTGCTGACATTGGCTGAGTGCGGAATTGACTAGCAGTAAAATTTCCGAAAAGGGCTGGTGCTGGGCAGTTCTGGCCGGCCGAGACTTGCAGGGGAATTCCAGCGATTCTGGGAGATCGCCAGTGGTCAGGTGGTGAGGGTCCGGTTTCGGATTGCCGGAGTGGTGGTCGGCCAGGCAGAAGAAAGAGGTGGTGGTGAGAAGTTACGACCAGGAGAGAGAAGAAGGCGGCCCTTGGTTAGGGTTCCGCCGAGACAAGGGCGAAGGGGACGGTGGTGGCGGCCGGCGCCTTCAGTTGGCCGAAGTGGCTCGATTGCAGACGGCCGGAGTGGTGGTCGGCCAGCCGGAAGAGAGAGGTGGCGGTGAGACGATATTGCGATTGAATGGTGGTTACTGCTACCGGAGATGGTGGCCGGCCCGACGGAGGTAAAGACGGGTGAACATGAGAGAGAAGAGGCGGTAGGATGAGGACGAAGGGCGGCGACGGCGGCCTGGGAAGTAGGAAGGAAAGAAGGGAGAACTAGGGCTCGGCATTTTCTTTTTTTTTTTTTTTATTTTTTTTTTCTTTCTTTTTTTTCGGAAATTAAAAAAATATATATAAATAATCCTAACTAACAATAAAAAGGAAATAAAAAAAATAACTAAAAATAAAACTGAAATATAAAAAAAAAACTGATACCTTGGGTTGCCTTTCAATCCTTACCTATCGGACATTGTCAAAGCCCTCAGTAGCCTGTCATATTCCTGTGCACACATCTTACCCAAGACATCATCACACACTAGAAAATTTAAATTATATAATATTATATAAGTTGAAAACTCTTTCAATTTATCAAAGTTATGACTCTCTACCGAGGGAATATGAAACCACCAGTTCAGTTCCACCGGTGACTTTTCAAAATAACAATTAAAAGGATCAAAATAATCACCATTACCTTCCGAATTGCAAAATTTTACCTTTAGTACCTCTCGAGCCTTAGCAAGTGGCTCTAGACATGGTTCATCAACGGACAAGCTCAGAATGAATGCATCTGATGGAGTAGGAGACACAACACATGAAACCTCATGCGTCGACTCATGAAATTCCATGTCAGGAAGCACCAGACCCTCTTCTTCATCGTCAAAGAAACTGTCGTCATCCGTGAACAATTCCTCTTTGTTCTGACCATCATTATCATGTTGAAACCAACTAGGAGGGAATGAAATCAGGACAATGACTTCGACAGGGTCTTCCATTCTTGCATCTTTCAATGTCTCAGGGGATTGCAGGATCGGTTGGCTTTCTTTATCAACTTGCGGGGTGGCCATCTACTCAGCTATTATCTCGCTTGATGTTTGAGTAAGTTGGCTAATTTGTTTCCCCAAGTTTTTGATCCTCTCAGCATTCTTCTGCACCGCTTGTGTAAGGGCCTGGATCGCATCATCCAGGTGTGTAACAGAGTGCTCCATTGGTGGATAAGACATGGTGAGCAGCTCTTCCTGTTCAACATGGTAATCCATGTAACAGAAAAATTCCCACAACCCCGACAAACCTAACCGTGCAAGGCCTTCGTTACTCATGTACTCAACAAGCGCTCGTGTCTCAGCAGTCATCCCGTCAATTATATAAACAATCATATCTCGGAAGCTGTCTTGATAACCCTATGAATTACGGATGTCAAAATATGTCTGCAATATGGTAATATACTGGTGAAAGTTCTCACCTTGAAACAGCAACGACCTCAACATATCAAAAAATTAGTGGCAAAGGTGTTATGAACCGTAAGATAGGTTCACAACAAATTAGATATATACAAAAATTGATAAACACACAAAACAAAGAAATAAACTTTGATTCCCCGGCAACGGCGCCAATTTGATGGACGATTTTTAGTTGCGTAAACCGTATCAAAATAAATTCGAACTTACTAACTAATGTAGCGTGATAAGCACGATTCGATCCCACAGAGAATCAAGTTATTCCTAAGTTAAGTTTTTTACCAATTAAGACAAAACGGGGGGTTTTTTAGGGGTGAAATTAGAAAGAAAATAAACTAAATTATAAACAAATAACGGAGATAACAATTAAGAATAGAGTTTCATCTACAAATATCCACTTTAGCTTGACTAGTTGATCCTTGATTCTTCTTCAAGTTCTCTTTTCATCCTATTATTGTTCTTGTCCCGATCTTGTGTAAATTACTAGTCCTACGAGTCCTAGTAACCCTTACTAATTAGATAACCTTAACACAATCAAGATTTAACCTAATAGCAGCATTAAGATTAAGGATTAACCAGGATATATGCAACATCAAGCTACACTGATCATGGAATGTGTGACCACTCCATCATTCTCTGTTCTGATCAACGGGGAGCCAGAAGGGTTCTTTCTAGGGAAAAGAAAAGAGGAATCCGTCAGGGAGATCCTTTGTCCCCTTATGTGTTTGTTTTGTGTATGGAAATGCACAGTAGAAAATTACAAGCTGCGGCCGAGGATCCATTGTTCACAGATATCATCCAAGGTGCAAGGAGATGAAACCGGTGCACCTAGCGTTTGCAGACGACCTGTTGGTGTTCTGCCAAGCTGATATGCCATCCATTAGGGTTGTAAAAAAGTGTTTGGAGGAATTCTTTGATATGTCTGGATTAAGGGCAGATCATGCCAAGAGCACAGTCTTCCTGGTGGGGGTTAAAGATGATATTGCAGATGATATTGCACTATGGGCTTCGTGAGGGGGCAATTTCCAGTCAAATATCTTGGCCTTCCTTTACAAAGCAGAAACATTAGAGTGCATGAGTTCTCGATGTTGTATGACAGAATTGGTGGAATGCTTAACTCTTGGACAGCACGACAGCTTTCTTATGCCGGCAGGTTACAGTTACTCAAATCAGTTTTCTCGGGTGTGCACAATTTCTGGAGCCAGGTGTTGCTACTCCTTAAAGGAGTTATTGAGAAGATTGATGGGTTATGTAAGAGATTTCTATGGAGTGGTAATTTGGAAGGAAGGAAATACTTAGTAGCATGGGATGATGTAACAAAACCATTCAAAGAAGGAGGGCTAGAGCTGCATGAGTTGCTGTCATGGAATAAAAGCGTCCTAGCTATGTTATATGGGGAGCTTATATTTCATAAAGACAGTGTTTGGTATCGATGGTGTCACAACAACCATACTCGGGAAGATGATGACTGGGATATGAATCATCTCGATTGAAAATGATTTGAAGGAAGTGTTAGGAGTTGACAGAGTTACATAACACAGCCTGGAGCCGATCTGCAAATCCGAAAGGGGTTATGTCGTGTGCTTCTGTATATCACTTGATACGACCCATATCAGAGGAAGTGGCTTGGGGAGATCTCATTTGGGGAGGATTGCAGAGTAAGTAGTGGGCATTCATTGTCTGGCTGGCTGCGAGAAAAAGATTACAAACATGGTCCAAAGTTAAGCACTAGAAAGGGCCAGATGCCGCAGACTGTGTGCTTTGTGGGAATGCAGAAGAAACCGAAGATCATCTCCAGTTTAGCTGCCCAGCAATCCAGGAGGTTCAGTGCATGGTCTTTGATTGGATTGGGATTCATTGCAGATTCAATTCGATTGGAGACTGGCTGGCTTGGTTTGCTGGTGAACCGATTTCAACTCAGAAGAAGCAGCTTTACCAGGCTAAACTGATGGCCTTTGAGGCTTTGATTTACTTCACACGGAAGGGGAGGAATGGTGTGAAGTTCAGAGAGGAGCAGTTCATCCCGAAGAGCTGCACCGAGCAGATTATCGCCAGATGTGGATCGAGATTATCTGTCAGATGGAAGTGTACGCATCTGGTTAGAAAGTTTGGCTCACAGATGATTGGAGAGGTATAGTACCGGGTTCTTTTATTTTGAGAGGTGGAGGTATATGGGGACACTGAGTCTAAATGTAGTTCTCCGCAAGTAGATGGCTGATTTTTGGTAGGATTGGTATACGTGGGTAGGCTGTTTTTTGGTTAGTGGTCCACGTTTATTTCTTCGTTTCTTTTCTCTGTATGACCCGTTGTTTGGTCATGCAACTTTTGTACATCTCTGGGTTAGCCCCCTTATTTATATATTTACCGGTTCAGGCAACATCAAGCTACGAGTCAGCATTTAACATATAATTGATTCACTAAACACCAGTTTAGTCATACGAGTCCTAAAAACGCATGATTGCTACTATGGATTAAGGTTCGCTACGAGGAATCTACAAAATCCTAGCAATAATCTCAACTAGTTGTACAGACTAGAAGAAATCAACAATATTCGCAAAAGAATTACTACGAATCAATTGTAATAGAACAAGAATAGAAATCTCACAACTTTATCAAATCAAAGCTTCAATCCATAGACGAAACGGGAGAGTTTAGATCTCCATAAAACTAAGACAAAATATAATTAGGGTTAATGAGTAAAACTTAGTCCCTCTACAGCCGTATGAATTGTATATGTTAGAATTATTTTATAATTCGGACATTATTTTATATATACGCCCAAAAGATATAAAAGCCTAATTTACGTAATTAGGTAAGTAATTCTTATTCGTTAAGAATTAACTAATATTAGGATAAATAATATATATTCGTTATATATTACTTTATCTAATAAATAAAGGTAGAAATAGGAGAGACTTCTCTCTCCTAATCTCTAACTGAAACCCTAGAGAGTCTATTCGTCAGACGTTACTCTCAGGAAGAGAAAACCCATAGAGAACTCTCCTTCGTGGAGAGAGTCTCCTTCCTCTCCAATACTCTTCCATGGTGTGTAGGCTGTGAATCGTAAGTTCTCCCTTGCTCCTAAATCTTTAACGAGGTTTAGGGCTATGGAGATCTACCCGGTGATCAAATTCGAAGGCAAGACGATATGGATTCCGCTTCTGCTATTCGAGGTAATCCATTTATCCCTCAAATTCTAACATTGGTATCAGAGCTTTAGGCTCAAACTGCCTTTGAATTTGTTAAATCGGATTCATAACAACATGAGTTAGGTTCCTAGAACTAAATTCAATTGAAAAGTCCATGTTTTTTTGTTTTTGCCGTGTTCGTGTTCTGGACGATGTGCCGTTGTATGTTTTTTTCCTTTGGAACAAATCATATGCTTTTAATTTGTTTTTTTTGTGTGATGCCACACCTATGTGCCCAATTTGTAGGAAGCCGCCTCCTCCATCTTGCCCTCTTTTCTTCTCCATGCTCCCTTGGTTATTTTCTCTGATCGCATGCTACTTTCTAGGGATTCAGTTTTTGTTTCGATCTCCTTGTGTATGTGCTTGCTGGATATGAATTCGTTGCTCGGAAATTGGGGATCTCGTCCTCTTTGTTTCGCAATTGGGTTCAATTTTTGGAGAAATTGGTGTCTGTATTCGAACATGTGGTCTATGGGTCTTCGATTGATCTTCGTGGTCGATTATCAGGATCTGATCTTGGGGTTGTTCTCCGTGAATGCAAACTCAAAGATATGGGGTTGTGATGTTCGAATTGGGGCTTCGTGATTCTTGACGGAGATCTTGACAACTGATTTGAGCCTTGGCGGAGCTTGCCCGCCACCGTGTTCATCGTCAGAGCATTTGGAAGCGGCGGTGCCACCGTCAGGGGTTGAACTCACTGTCATGGCGATGAGAACGAATCTCCGAGATCGCAGCCATGGTCAGCAGGAAGCTTGAACTCACTATCATGGCGATGAGAACCGTTGGGTGTCGACACCACCCTTGCTCGCCATTGCTCTCCTCACCGAAAGTCAAGGCCTGACGGCACTTACTCGCCACCTTGTTCCTCTGTCGGAGCATCTGGAGGCGCCGGTGTCACAACCTGTGTCATCGACGGTGGGGAGGCAGTGGGATTCGGATGGAGCTCTAAACTGCTGCCATGGTGGAAGCAAGTGTTCTCTCGGGTCACCACGGGTTGTCTTCGGGCCGAGCCGGGTGCTGATGACCTACAGACTCGGGCTTGGTCAGGCCGTCGGGCCGCTTCTGGGCCTCAGCCAAGGTTTTGGTCAAGGTGTTAACTCATATGGGCTTATTTAAACATTTGAGCCTAATTCGTTTGGGCCTAATTTGTTTTTTTTTGGGTAAAATGGCTGAACATATATTTAGACTTGTTGTTATAAGTTGAACATGACTAGTTTGTCCAAATTCATTTTGGACTGAGACTTGTCGTGTTTGACCGAGTATTGGAGTTGTCTTAGTAGGGTTCGGACCCGGATTGAGACATGGTGGCTTGTGTTTGATTAGTTGGGCTTAGCCCTAATCGGTTCGAACGCGAATCATCGCTTTTATATGACCAAGTTGTGACTATGTTATGTGAACTAGGTCCGTTGAAACAACTTTTCGGTTATGTTTGCTCTCAAAAATTTTGATCGGACTATGTGTCTAATTGAATTTTTGATAGAAGTGAACGAACTTTAAAGTTATATGATATAACGACCTACGTGGCCCTTTATCTAATAACGAGCGATGATGAGTCCTAAGTTATGTTGATTGATGTACCGATAAAGGTAGGTAAGTTCTATGTTCCCACCGATTTCATAGTACTTGATATGCCTATAGATCCTGTTGTGCCTATTATCCTAGGGCGCCCTTTCTTAGCCACGGTGGATGCGGTTATCAATGTGAGGAAAGGTGTCCTAACTTTCAAAATTGGGGATGAGCTCGTTGAATTTCAATTTAACCCCAATCTAAGGGAGGTAAGAAAAACGGAGGTCAAGATGGTTTACTTGGACATGGAGAGGACCTTGACTCATGAGGAGTCTATTTGTATACCACCCACCGAAGAAGAAGAGAGCATCATTGAGGAGCTTTTGGCCACCCTTCAAGAGGATGGGAGAGATGAAAGTACAAAGGACACTACTGACCCCTCGACGCCGACCCCTCCACCCTCGGCATCGACACCCCTGGAGAACAAAATGTTTCTGCAGAACGCTGAAAAAGCTACAGATGCCTCGGCGCCGACACCCTCAACCTCGGCGTCGACACCTCCAGCAGCAGGACAACGTGAGGAGGATGGTTGTGCTACCATAGAAGGAAGAGTTGATGAGAAAGGTGAGAGTTGGGCCGAAGACCACCATCCCGGTCCCGACAAGATAAGTCAAGGTATGAATTTCTCTTCCCCTATTTCCATTAAGAACTTATCTATTACGAATGGAAGAGGTATGCATTGGTTTGTGAGATTATGTAGGGGATGCAATGAAGATCCAAAAGCTTATGAGGTAGGAGATACGGTGTACATCTCCAAGGTCAAGAGCCATTGGTTCCCTAGCAAATTCAAAGAGAGGAAGGTTGGGCCATTCGAAATTCACAAGATTCGACCCGATACAATGGAGTTAAAGGATAAGGAAGGAGTCCTATGCAAGGTCGAACTAGAGAGTCCAGAGGAGGAGGCCCGTGCCACATGGGCCTTGCGAATGCCCACATGAGCTTAAGAGAAGAAGTCGGCCTAGCGACTTAAAAATCTAGAGCTTGTACATATACGATGATTATTTAGGATTTTATTTTTGTTGGTTTTGGTTTGGATTTTGCTTTGGTTTTGCTTTAAACATTGTTTTTGGAGGTTTTAGTTTTGATTGCTAACGAAGGTAGGTGCTAAGCATGACGAAAGCACAACCTTGGAGCATGAAGAATGTCGACGTCGACTATCACCGGTCAACAAAAATGGCACCTATTTTCAGTCGAAATGAGCTCCAATTCTATCTTGTAAGTTTTCGTCTACACCCACCTCTTATTTTTTAGCTTATACTTTGAGGACAAAGTAATTTTTTAAGTATGGGGTGGGGGTAACAACTTACTATATGCTTATGGTTTGAAGTTTGTTTTTGGTGGTGTTCTTTTGCATTATTTTGTATTTTTGCATTTTTATTAAGTCATAAAAATACAAAAATACAAAATAATCCAAAACAACACCTAAGGAGAGTAAATCACACAAGTGGTCTAAAAGAATCAAGCAATAAAACTAATCAAAATCAAAACATGATGTAAAATAAGACTAAATTTGGTGGTGATGACATCTTCTAGGGTTGGGGTGAACCCAACAATAAGCATGTGTGTGGATGAATGAATCTATGTTTATTTGATGTTTTTATCTTATTCTACCTATGTGCTTAACCCTTTGATGAAAGTTTAGGGGAATTCATTGTTGCAATTGAATTGAAACAGGAGATTGTTAACATTGATAGTAATTAGGGATCTTTGATGAAAGTGAAAGGGATATAATTAAGAAAGGTAGAAACAAATAGGTTTATGTGATCACCTCTATTATCTATTTGTTGAGTATGTGAAGGCTATCTCTTTAAGATAAAAGCATGATTTCTTAATGATTCATTGATTTATACATGTGTTTGTAGTTGTGGTAAGCCCTAATCTTGGAAGATCATTCTCATATATTGCATTAGTGTTATTCGCTTGCCACTTGAGCTGATTTAAGCGAGTTTTTCATAAATTACAGCAGCCACTTTTGCCATTAACTCCCCTATTTTCAACCATAAAAACAACTAGGATAGAACCGCTGACATACTCCCTTGGATCGACCTTGATTTCCACTATACTATAGAGGGATTTGAGCATAAATTTATTTGATTGGAGTGAGCATAGGCATCGATCTATAACGGCCCGTGATTATGATTCCCGAGTTACGTTTCGAGGGATGAAACCCCGCGTTGGGATCTTGCACCCTGAGTACAGGTTGAAGGTTTGAAATCGAAGACGTGTAGTTTAAAGGGGGGTTTCGCACCCAAATCTGGAAGGTCCGTTGGAGACCCCGGGGTAAACCCCTGTATCTGTCCTAAGTCTACAACGCGGGAAATCCTTTATCATGCAAAGGGCATAAGTTCTGAAAATGATACAACCAGTGCCACGACAGAGCCGGGTCAAAACAGAGTATAAGTAGGGGGAAATTCCAAAAGCATGAATCTGGTGAAGTCAGGTTTCAAACACTCACTCTCCGCCATATGAATAGACCCCGTCATAACAGCACAAAATCAAGCAGTGTATTGGGTACCTGAAACTATACCACCAAGTCAGGCCAGGAGTCCGCCCGCGGGTCCTCTGACCGCGCTGAGGACATATAATACGCATATACCTAGAATAAAGGATGCCTTCATGCAGTACTGGAATATTAACCACACTATCATGTTCCTAATTCATATGTGCAGAATATTAAGTAAGACCTTAACAAAGAATACCAAGTGGTATATCCCTCTTCTACCACCACCCCCCTTCCAAGTAGGGTGGAGACTGGCCAGTTCGATTCAATAGCATCTCAAATCTCATCAGCATATCGTATATCATCATCATATCGTATCTCATCAACATATCGTGGATCTTGCGAAAAGAGAATAATAATGCTGATAATAGTAAAGGTGTTCCAACGACCCGAATGACTCAGGACGAACCCGATGGAGCTGGGCTGTCCTATGACCCTATCAAGGATTCTAGGACTCACAGATAACGGCCGTTTTGTATTCAAACGCATACAGAATAAGGATGCTCATTCGTAAGTGCAATTCCTAAGCATGATACTACATGACATGCTTTTATGCATATGCAGCACCTACATACTATATGACACATCAGGAAGGAGGGACTGGTTACTGAGTAAGCCCCAGAGGACTTACCTGGCTAGCAGATCAGCAACAGAAGAATCCAGCACACAGTAGTCACAATCACAGAGTATCACCTAGTACATAATGGAATATACATAAGTCTACATCCAACTATTAAGCACTCAAGCACACCTCAATCAATAGAACAGGTAACATATTATGAAAATCATTTCATCGCATCATCCGCTCCCTAAGACCACATCGTTCTCCATAAATCATTCAACCAATTCCGCATGTTCATATACATCATTTCCGCATATACCTCAACGGTTCATCAAAATCATAAGACATAATTTGTTCGATAATATCCTACTAACTGGTCACAATTATATAACCTTTTAACCTCTTATAATAAATCACCACAAGTCATGCTATTAATCACACATATCATGTCGTTAGTCAACTGATCATATCATCATCCTAGTTAGTCATGGAATAAGTCATATCCCCAAGTTAGTCCCAAGCCGTTTCGAAATCCGAGTCAACCGGTTAGAAATTCCAATTCTTAAAATTGTTAGCAAAACCCTTTTTTAATTATATAATACATCATTTTTCGATCTTTGAAACCGTTCATCAAATTCCTTTTAATCTTCCAGTCGAAATAATAAATTTTAAGCCCCCAATAATATTATATTTTATTTTAAATACCATTAAATAATTAAATAATTAAATGAATGGATAAACCCGAACCGAACCCGTTTAAATCCAACCGAATCGAACCAAACCGAACCGACCCGCTAAATCTCAAACCGGTTCTAAACAAACAAATAAATAAACTAATGCGTAGGTGGGGCCCACAAGAGCACATTGGCTTTCTTCAACCTCCGCTTCAAATCTCCCCGCCCTGCCATTGTTGTTGCTCGAGCCCTCGCTCCCGATGCCGCTCCCGCTGCGCCATGGTTCCACCCAGCTAGCTCGGACTCGCCGCCTTCCTCGGCCCTCTGGTTCGCATGTCCCCGCACTCTAGGCGTCCCACCCTTACACACCCACGCTCGCTCTACCGCTTCCCGCACCACGCTTGCTCGACGCTCTCGCTCATGCCTCTCTCTAGCTCACCGGAGCTCTCGAGCCCACCTGATTGTCCCGCACTCAGCTCACGCTCACTCGCGACTAATCTACACATCGAAAAAGACAAAAAAAAAGGAATCGAAACGAGGATAAATTCGGAGCTCACTGAGATGGATTTTTCGCGACTTCGGAGCTCTCGATCGGAGAGTTGGGCGTCTTCGGAGGTTCGCGATGGCTCGTCGGACCTACACCGGATGTGGGTGAGTGTGTTGGTGAAGACCGAAGATGATTTTGATCGGAACGAGGCTTCGCGAAACAGAGCAAGGAGGCTGTTCGGTGGCTCGTCGGCGGTGCTTGGCAGCTCCTGGGTGGCTTCGGTGTGGTGCTGGACGTCGATGGAGGTGGCGGGATGGTGCTACATCTGCTGGGCTCGAGGAAGGAGGAGGAAGAACGAGAGGGTGGTGTTGGTGCCTTGCTCTCGGCAAAACAGAGGAGAAGGAAGGAGGCTAAGGTGGTGGTGACGGGCTCAGTGATATATGGAGATGGGAATGGTGATGGCGTGAGGATGGTGATGATCGGTGATGAGATGATTGAAAGGAGCAGGTGAGGATGATGGTGAATGAGTGAATGACGGGGTGATGGATGAGCTTTCGAGAGGTATGGCGAGGGTAGTGTGTAGAAGTGGTTAAACCAATACCCGAAAATCTATCCCTAATACGCGAATTTCGAATCCCGAAATTAGTTACCAAATGTTAGTTTTCCCGACTCTCGTTTTCTCGATTAATTAGAATTTTTTTTAAACTGAAGAGGATATCGCCATACAATAATTATTTTGATTTTTTTTGAGGTAAAACGACGGAAATTATTCGCCAAATTTTATATTTCGGTCGGAATCCGCTAAATGAGGTTTTAATTCGATTTAAATTAATTTTTAATTTCCTTTTTCCGAAAAAACAAGGATTTGAAAATCCGAACCTTTACATCATCCACCTCTAAAAACAAGTCTCGTCCCCGAGACTAAAATCATTTTAAAATAGGGGATGAAGTTTGAAATTGGTGAGTCCAAGGATAATATCATTGACCCCGTAAGTATCTCATAAGTGCCCCTATGAGATCCTCACAGTACCGTTGTCGTGATCATAATATCCCCAATAAACCATAGCAAGAATGTGATATGGGCCCCTACCACATCCTTACTCCAACTCCTCTGTCATATCATAACTCAAAACATCATAACGTCCTCTTTAAAACACCGTTCAAAACTTCAAGTTTGACATTAGTCAAAAGCATTCCTAACCTCTCCATTCATCCTACCATCCACTTCTAAAGGCTAATCCCATATTCTCTTCCTAGGTTCTAAGACATAATTAAGGTTCAACAGTTCAATTTCTATCATTTCCATCATCAAGCATCATGTATATATATATATCAAATAACAATAGCACCTCACATCTAATAGCATAACATAATCACCTCAAGAATAGCCACATAGCATAGAATATCTAGCATCGTATCATATATGGTAGAATTTATCACATCATCTCACATAAATGACCCACCATATCAATCATATAAGCACGTTATATCAATCAGATAAGTACATCATACTCATTCTAACTACCAAGCGTCATTGCATTAGAGGCAAACAACTGCTTCCGTTGTTGTGAGCTGAATCTGTCATATTTTACAGTAACTTTAATATCGTTTTCTGCATACATTTCATACATTTGGGTTAGATAGTACAGAATCTATGTAGTTTATGTTTATTTGCAAAATTATGGAATCTACACCAGTTTCTGTTTAAATTCGCAGAATTCGAGACGCTTTACAGCAATTCTAAGGAAGGTCAGAGAAGCTCGGAAAACAACTACAGAAGTCCAGAATCCGAGAGTACAGAACCAGGACAAACCGAGCTAAAGCCAGGGCTACTCTATGTCGAGTACACCTTACTCGATCTCGAGTAGAGAGCCCGGGCGGACTTGGTCGACAAAGCCTGGTCGAGAAAGCTGAGCCAGACCAACCCGACTCCAGGAACACAACTCGATCTCGACAAGACCTAGTCGAGATCGACGACACCTCAGCGCCACACCCGGAGTCGATGAGAAGAGGAGCTGATCGAGAAGCCGAGGACGAAGACGCCGAGCACATCTCTACTCGATCTCGATGAGACCTTGTTGAGATCGACGAGCCACCTAGCGCCTGTCCGAGTCCATGCCGAGGAGGAATCCTCGACATCTCCAGAGAGCCATCCTCGACCACAACCCTAGTCGATCTCGATAAGCCCTAGTCGAGATCGACGACGCCCAGGAGCCCAGATCCGAGCCATGTCGATCGGAGTCACCCGAGAAGTCCAGTCGACGACGAATCCTAGTCGATGTCGACGAGCCCTTGTCGATGTCAAGTAGACCAGTTTCTGGAAACGCATCGACGTGAGCAGTCCGAGTAGAGTTGGGATTCCTTGGGCACGAAGGAAGTCGAGAAGGCCGAAATTCTATCCAAATCTATCATCGTCTATCCATGGAAGGAAGATCTATCATCATGAAGACATATTACCTAGTTTAGATTTATCTTTTCCTTTTAGATTTATTTTCTTTATTGCTTTTATTTATCATTAAGCCTTTTAGATATAATTTTAGATATAGATAGGAGATTTTATCCTTGATTAGCAAGGATTAGAAGGCTATAAATAAAGCCCATGGGGCTCAGTTTTATTCATATTCAATTTCAGAGAGAAGTAAGTAGGAGAAGTAGAGGGAGAAAGTGAGGCCGAGTGGAGAAAAGGAGCGAGAGCAAGTTGGCTTTGTTCGGTTGTACTTTCTTAAGTTTGGTTTAATGCAAGTTGTTATTTCCTTTCAATCAATGTCTGAGTTTGCGATGAGGCGTGAGTAGTCCACCCACTTCTAGGGTTGGGGCGAGCCCAACGATAGCCATGCACGTTTGAGGTAAAGATCCGACCTTTATCATGTTTTGAGCATTTTCCTACTTGTTTATGTGTTTATTACCCGTCTAATGGAGATCCATGCTAACAACTTGGATTGTAAACATAAAATCGGTAAAGACAATTAGGGTTTCTTGAAAGAGTTGTCTAATTGTTGGAAAAGGCTTTCCCTTGATGCAATTCACATGATTAGCTGTTTATCTCTACCTTATGCATGCTTGGTTATCGTTGTTGCAAACCCCAATCTTGGAAGTCCTTTTTACATTAAGTTTAGTCGAAACCCTAAAGCCTTTGCATTTATTTTCTTTCGTTTTAGTCTCTGTCTTACTCAAGATCGAATAGCACTCATCGATCTCGACTACTGATCTTCGACCAAGGTCGCTGTAGCTTACTTGTGCAGGAACTCGACGAGCCCAACCCGAAGTCGACGAGGACTGTCCTCGACATCGAGTAGCCTCTAGTCGATATCGAGTAGCCTCTGCCTGTGACTGCTACGCTGTTCGACTGTCCGATCTTCTGTCGACTAACCCTAGTCGAGATCGAGGACCCTGTTGTCGACTTCTGACCGTGAGATTCAATCGCTGCCTAGGATCCGCTGACACGCTTCCTCGTGGATCGATCCTGACTTCCCACTGCTGCATCAGGAGGAGGTCTTGTAATTATTTGCAAGGGACGGAATCTGGTTTGCTGTGATTTATTTCTATTTTATTATTGCAAGTCTCGATTTCCTCTTATACAACATCCGTACAGTAGCATTCCATCGAGTTCAGGGATAACTGTGTTAGTACTAATAGTTCACTATTTTCAACGACAATACATCATAGAATCAACATTGTCTATAGCATAGAATTCGCACAACATTCGGCCCCAAGTAAAGTATACACTAGATCACTATCTTAAGAGAATCTGCCTTACACTACCAATCATGATGAGATACGACCACTACTCACCATCCCTCGCATCAAGATTGACCATACCTAGGTCAACAAACGCAAATCCGATACTAGTTCTAGATACCATCGCATTCCGCTCAGCATTCAATCTCTCTAGCCTCATTAATTCTCAACCAATCACCAGGTATCCCAACTCTTAGGTCATCAAGCCGTCTAAGGATCAATCTATTTTGACATCCCGATCTCAAGTCATATACTTCCACTCAATCATCTAGAATCCATATCCCGAAGTTCCCAAATCACAAAATTCCTTCATTCCGACAAGTTGGACAACTCGATCTACTACCAAGACTCCATATATAACACGTCCTTGCCCTAGGTGTCCTCTATCAGTCCCATCTTTACCCTCTAAGAGAAATTCCAAGTCCTCAACTTAACCGCTCTCACGATTAATCTAGACGCCTCTTCAAAATCTCGCTTACTCTTTCTAGGCTCTCAAGACTCCGCCTGAACACCATCCCCCAAAGAGGTATCTCGAATAACCTTGCTAACCTGATCATATTCCACGCGCCATTCACCACTCTCACTAACCATCCACCTCTAAGAATCCAACTCATACTAACCATCTCACACCTGACACTCCCGACCAATTCTAATGCAGCACCCAACTAGTGCTGCTCCCGACCACGAATCACCATGACCATCAGGCCAACCTACTCTAGATCCTCTTCCCGGCATACTCTACCTAGACTAGTTCCCTCAACTCCGAATGTTTCCCCAAATTGCCTCAGATCGCGCTTCCTTAAACTTTGAAATCTCTACCACTTAAATTCTTATGTACCGATCATCATTTTCACCAAATTCCTATGACATCCTCATCCGAATTTCCTAAGCGCTGCAACTTCACCAACCTTCAAAAATCTCTCTAGCGTTCTCAATACCTTCTGCTGTGCCTAGTTCCCAAATCCATGCGCATAATCTCCCTATCTCAACCTTAAGCCCGCAGTCTTACTAGGAATCTAAACTAAATCATTGCATAGCTACCAGCCTTTCCTCGAAGATTCATCTCACATCCTCAATTACCTCAATAGCCACAATGACTTCCACTCATAAATCCCGATTCATTCCCTATGCCAAAATCCTCCAACAACGCATCTAGAGTTCCTTCCCTCATAAATTCCCCAAGCCTTACCAATCCTATCTAAACAACCCCCAAATACTCATCACATGAACAACCCTGATATGAACAACCTAATATCCCCGACCGATAATTTCCCAAGCAACCTCATACTACTTTTCCTAGGAAATTCCTCAACCTCATCCCTTACCGAAATCGCTCCCACTCTCAACACACATCACCTAATCCCAAATTCTACGATTCCTCAGACATTCCTTAATCAATCATCCTCGACACCGCCCACGATCCACTCATAGACTATCTAGACACCTTCCTTAGCACACCAACCCGTCTCACAACACCTCCCGTCAAGAATCCCCCGATCAACTCCTAGCTCGCCCATCCACCTCTAGAAGTATCCTAACTACCTCTACTGACACCTAATCTCAAGATCACCCTAATGAAACTAGTCCAGACCTCAGTCAACCACTCTCTTATACTACCCGCACACACTACCTACCTAGACTACCACTTCTCACTAGGACACCCCATCAACATCTCGCCATACTAGCCCCACTGCTCACCTAAGACCTACCTGGAAGCTCATCTATACTCACAGACCATATCTTCGACACATCCCAACTCACTCGACTCTACCCAAGCTAACGCATCCTTCCTGTACCCCGTCTCACACGACCAATGACCCAATCCGAATACCTTAATCCACCTGCCACTTTCCAACCCGTGTCACTGAAGAATCTCACAACTCAAGCTCAAGAATAAAGCACTCCCATACATATAACCCATAACCTACTCACCCGTAAGTTAGTATACCAAGCACCAAGGCACATCGTCATAGAAACAAGTTAGTCAGGCAATCATTGCTACCAATTCAGCACATCCGTCATCACACATTCAATTATGTCAGTTCTAGGCCTATCACAAAACATCAATTCCGATTAGTATAAAAGAATCCACGATTTGAATTAAGAACGTCCTCCCTTGAGTCATCTAAGAGAATCACGTACGCGGCTACCATCTTTCAAATGTGTTCGTCCTTTGTATACTTTTGGCGACGTCAATCCTGTGGTCTATGGGTCATGGACCCATCACATTTCCGTTGCGTTGCTATGGTGTCACTTGGTCGTCGGTCCTTTCTTGCATGTCGGCGCTCATCGAAGGATTGCAAGGGTTATAAGTTACGGAGATAGGGGAGAGACAAGGGCGGACGACACAACTTCCTTAAGAGTTCAGACATGGACCAGGATTAGGGACGACGAGACCAAGGAGGAGATCCTAACCTGAGAGTTACAACGATGCCCTTATAATTGTGGCACACAAGCACATAAAAATCAAGAGATATCATCACATTATTTCACACTAGTATGCACCTATCTCAAGGGATATCGATCTATGCATTCATAACATGTTCATATAATCATCTTTATGTGTGCGCAGAACAAGCTAGCAACCTATCATTTCATTCACCAATCATGCTTGACAGACTAAGAACATGTATGCACAGACTGACACGGGACATATATGTCATAAGTTATGCAAGACCTAGCAACATCACAAGATATCCTATGCACGACTTATCACTCAATTTAGATACACACATAAGCAAGTCATAATATTGCGAGATTGAGGCAAGCATGCTAAGATGCACCCTAAAATCATGCTAAGGGTATAGTCAGTTCATGCAGAGTTGGTATAGCAACTATCTTATCACATACATCCATATTCACATACTAAGACTAAGTCGTCACACAATCATATGAAGGCTTATAACTGGGAGGTATATCTCCTACATGATACTAGCAATACTTATTAAACATGTACACAGTCATGAGGTCCAATGAGGTTCGTCTGGCATGCTAAGTCATCCAATTCACGTTTTAACATACAACGAGAGTTGATCACACTGTCATGGACCTAGTTCATAGGGAGACGGTAATCATGGGGATTCAATACATACGACACATACATCTACTCATAAGTGCAACCATGCAAGGTACTAGGCAAGTCATGCTGAATTATACCAATATACAATTTCATGAAATCACAAGGAGGCCATCATTATCACTTGATAGAATTCTCTAAGGACAATCACCGACTCACCACCCCGTTTTCCCGTGGGACGCTAGTATGACTCGCTTGACACAAGGACATTCACGCCGTTTCCGAGAGGTGAGGGTAGAACTCGTGTTTAGACTCTTGTGACAAGAAGACATGTTTGGCCATTACGGGGATCGAAAGGGATGACTCCATAAGAAAACTCACTTCTATCTCGAGACGATTTAAATCCTCACTCCCACTAACATACTTAGGTAACCCTCACATCTGACACGATTTCCGAAGGTATTTAGTTGACCGACCCAAATTTCCCGTGAAAGACCCCAATCACAGGTACAAGACTCAATAGAAGCATCGATGGTGGGATACGAAGCAAGACTCTAAACAGGGGAGCAGATGCTTCTCGACCCTTGCTAATATGCCTAGATGTTTTGGTGGGGCGGATGACAGAGTCAGAACCATCAGGGGGTTTGAATTATGAAAGGGCTATTTCGACAAAACAGGAATTCCGATTACATAAGAACAAGGTTTTCTCCCACTATCCTGTTTGCACAGTTATTCAACACATGATTCAAGTCAAGACATACTAATTAGTTCGCTATCCTAATCACAATAGAGCACTCACCACGGAAGCAATCAACAAGATTAATATGATCCTCTTCGAGGAGGATCTCCCTCGAGCCCAATTGCATATATGTACATATATAAACGTAAGCATAGAGACGATCTATGCCGTCCTTCGAGGGACGGCTGAACGGAGGGGCAAAACTTCACGGCCTCCTAACTCACCACTCCAACCTCCGTGGTGTTCCTTGGAGTCTTCTAGGCCCATCTGTGAATAAAAGCTATTATTTTGCCTACCGTTCCCCGAATTCTACATCCATATGGGATGTCTACCACTTGGGTCTCTACCCATGAGATTATTTCCCCTTTAGTAATTTTAGGTTTTATGTCCAATTAAATTCATTTTGCCCCTTATAAAATATTTTCCAAAACCATTTGAAAACATTGGGCGATTTTCAAAATCTCTTCAACCTATTGTACTCGGATTGCAACAACCTCGCTCTGATACCACCTTTGTAACGGCCCGGGATTATGATTCCCGAGTTACGTTTCGAGGGATGAAACCCCTCGTTGGGATCTTGCACCCCGAGTACAGGTTGAAGGTTTGAAATCGAAGACGTGTAGTTTAAAGGGGGATTTCGCACCCAAATCTGGAAGGTCCGTTGGAGACCCCGGGGTAAACCCCTGTATCTGTCCTAAGTCTACAACGCGGGAAATCCTTTATCATGCAAAGGGCATAAGTTCTGAAAATGATACAACCAGTGCCACGGCAGAGCCGGGTCAAAACAGAGTATAAGTAGGGGGAAATTCCAAAAGCATGAATCTGGTGAAGTCAGGTTTCAAACACTCACTCCCCGCCATATGAATAGACCCCGTCATAACAGCACAAAATCAAGCAGTGTATCGGGTACCTGAAACTATACCACCAAGTCAGGCCAAGAGTCCGCCCGCGGGTCCTCTGACCGCGCTGAGGACATATAATACGCCTATACCTAGAATAAAGGATGCCTTCATGCAGTACTGGAATATTAACCACACTATCATGTTCCTAATTCATATGTGAAGAATATTAAGTAAGGCCTTAACAAAGAATACCAAGTGGTATATCCCTCTTCTACCACCACCCCTCTTCCAAGTAGGGTGGAGACTGGCCAGTTCGATTCAATAGCATCTCAAATCTCATCAGCATATCGTATCTCATCATCATATCGTGGACCTTGCGAAAAGAAAATAATAATGCTGATAATAGTAAAGGTGTTCCAACGACCCGAATGACTCAGGACGAACTCGATGGAGCTGGGCTGTCCTATGACCCTATCAAGGATTCTAGGACTCACAGATAACGATCGTTCTGTATTCAAACGCATACAGAATAAGGATGCTCATTCGTAAGTGCAATTCCTAAGCATGATACTACATGACATGCTTTTATGCATATGCAGCACCTACATACTATATGACACATCAGGCAGGAGGTACTGGTTACTGAGTAAGCCCCGGAGGACTTACTTGGCTAGCAGATCAGCAACAGAAGAATCCAGCACACAGTAGTCACAATCACAGAGTATCACCTAGTACATAATGGAATATACATAAGTCTACATCCAACTATTAAGCACTCAAGCACACCTCAATCAATAGAACAAGTAACATATTATGAAAATCATTTCATCGCATCATCCGCTCCCCAAGACCACATCGTTCTCCATAAATCATTCAACCAATTCCGCATGTTCATATACATCATTTCCGCATATACCTCAATGGTTCATCAAAATCATAAGACATAATTTGTTCGATAATATCCTACTAACTGGTCACAATTATATAACCTTTTAACCTCTTATAATAAATCACCACAAGTCATGCTATTAATCACACATATCATGTCGTTAGTCAACTGATCATATCATCATGCTAGTTAGTCATGGAATAAGTCATATCCCCAAGTTAGTCCTAAGCCGTTTCAAAATCCGAGTCAACCGGTTAGAAATTCCAATTCTTAAAATTGTTAGCAAAACCCTTTTTTAATTATATAATACATCATTTTTCGATCTTTGAAACCGTTCATCAAATTCCTTTTAATCTTCCAGTCGAAATAATAAATTTTAAGCCCCCAATAATATTATATTTTATTTTAAATACCATTAAATAATTAAATAATTAAATGAATGGATAAACCCGAACCGAACCCGTTTAAATCCAACCGAATCGAACCAAACCGAACCGACCCGCTAAATCTCAAACCGGTTCTAAACAAACAAATAAAGAAACTAATGCGTAGGTGGGGCCCAAAAGAGCACATTGGCTTTCTTCAACCTCCGCTTCAAATCTCCCCGCCCCGCCATTATTGTTGCTCGAGCCCTCGCTCCCGACGCTGCTCCCACTACGCCATGGTTCCACCTAGCTAGCTCGGACTCGCCGCCTTTCTCGACCCTCTGGTTCGCCTGTCCCCGCACTCTAGGCATCCCACCCTTACACACCCACGCTCACTCTACCGCTTCCCGCACCACGCTTGCTCGACGCTCTCGCTCATGCCTCTCTCTAGCTCACCGAAGCTCTCGAGCCCACCTGATCATCCCGCACTCAGCTCACGCTCACTCGCGACTAATCTAGACATCGAAAAAGACAAAAAAAAAGGAATCGAAACGAGGATAAATTCGGAGCTCACCGAGATGGATTTTTCGCGACTTCGGAGCTCTCGATCGGAGAGTTGGGCGTCTTCGGAGGTTCGGGATGGCTCGTCGGACCTGCACCGGATGTGGGTGAGTGTGTTGGTGAAGACCGAAGGTGATTTTGATCGGAAACGAAGGAGAACGGCTTACCAGAACGAGGCTTCGCGAAACAGAGCAAGGAGGCTGTTCGGTGGCTCGTCGGCGGTGCTTGGCAGCTCCTGGGTGGCTTCGGTGTGGCGCTGGACGTCGATGCAGGTGGCGGGATGGTGCTACAGCTGCTGGGCTCGAGGAATGAAGAGGAAGAACGAGAGGGTGGTGTTGGTGACTTGCTCTCGGCAAAACAGAGGAGAAGGAAGGAGGCTGCGGTGGTGGTGACGGGCTCAGTGATATATGGAGATGGGAATGGTGATGGCGTGAGGATGGTGATGATCGGTGATGAGATGATTGAAGGGAGCAGGTGAGGATGATGATGAATGAGTGAATGACGGGGTGAGGGATGAGCTTTCGAGAGGTATGGCGAGGGTAGTGTGTAGAAGTGGTTAAACCAATACCCGGAAATCTATCCCGAATACGCGAATTTTGAATCCCGAAATTAGTTACCAAATGTTAGTTTTCCCGACTCACATTTTCTCGATCAATTAGAATTTTTTTTAAACCGAAGAGGATATCACCATTCAATAATTATTTTAAAACGACGGAAATTATTCGCCAAATTTTATATTTCGGTCGGAATCCGCTAAATGAGGTTTTAATTCGATTTAAATTAATTTTTAATTTCCTTTTTCCGAAAAAACAAGGATTTGAAAATCCGAACCTTTACACGATCTCCCCTCACGCACGTCAAATTTGCGCCGTTGCCGGGGAGTAATCAATCGCGCCTAGTCTAGTTGTTTTAGGGTTGGGAATAGCCCATCCCCATCTTTCTTTTTAATTATTGTTTTCTTTGTTTTTGTTTTAAGGTTTATGCGAAGAAGTGACCGTCCTCTATACGAGCCATTCACTGAGCCCGAACGTGTTCTACACCAACATCTAAATGAAAAGCTTTGGCAAAAGATGGAGGATTTGGAGGCTCTTCGCACGGAGGTAGAAAGGCTTCGCAAAGAGAATCAAGAGGTAGCGCAGCGGGAAGCCGCCGCCAATCAAGCTCGGCAAAGAGAGACTAACGCCGCTATGATAGCAAGAAAGGAGGCCGAAAATCTTAGGAAAGAGTTGGAGAGAATTCCAACCAATGCTCGCCAATACATGCATCCTACGCTGCGGGTGCCGGAGTCGACCATCGTTCTCCCCAATATCAACTTTGAGATCAAGACTAGCTTCCTCACCCTGGTGAAGCGGACTCCATTCGAAGGGAAACCAAATGAGTGCACTATGGAGCACATGAAGGAGTTCAAGGAGAGATTGGTGATATAATTACGTACCTTTTTTGCACCACTTTACCTAAATAATTACATACCTTTTATTTCCTACCAAGCCACATTACAACCCGGCCGAATGAAGTCTTCTTTGAAGGCTATTCAGTCAAAGTCCTCTTGATTATTTTGATTGCTTTGACATCTCCGGTGGATAGATTGGTGATATAAATGACAATGTCTATGTAGCTTTTTGCATTAAGGATTGAGTTGAGAGATGTTATTCAAAGCCTAAACGCATTGAGAGTTGAGCGAAACACATATATCCTTGCGAGGTTGGATTTCGATTGCTTTTGCTTAGAGTTACATATATATATGTGTGATGACATTTGATTGCTTGATTCTTTTAGACCACTTGTGCTAATTGATGTTGCTTTTGACCAAGGCGAAGACTTGAAGGATGTGTTTTAGGTAGTGGTTATTGTTTGGTTATTGCTTGAGGACAAGCAAGTCTAAGTATGGGGTGTTTTGATGTCCGAATATTTAGTCTTATTTTACATTATGTTTTCATTCCATCTAAGGCATTTTTTTAGCTTTTGTGTTGGGAAAGTAAGGAAAATGTGTACACAAGCATTTGTGGTATTTTTGTAGGTTTTGGAGCTGATTTGGAAGAGTTTCCACGCACTATAGAGCTTAATGAAAAATCATGAAGGCAATGGAGAAGCCAAGCAAAAGCAAAAAGTGGTGTAGCTGGGGAAAAGCCTTATTTTTTGCCATCCATCACTTTGATTCAAGTTCTGGAGCCTTCATGTGATTTGTAGTCCTTGCAAAGAGCTTTCTAACACATATTTGTATGCATCAATCGGATGAACGAGGACTCGGGAAAGTGCGATTGAAGACAGAGTCGAAAAGCTTGAGAAAAACAGAAGCTACTGCATTCGAACAGATACCTTGACGCCGACACCAAGACCTCGGCGCCGATACCCTGCGCACCAGGAGAATTTTCTGCGGGCTGAATTTATTACTTAGGGCGGTTTTGCAAAATAGCCACGAAATAGGCTTATTTTGCGAAATATCCGCGTGTTGGGACATTTTTGTAAAATGTCCGCTATATAAACCCCTTCCCTTTGTTTCACGCGACTTTCTCTCTCCTCCGCCCTCTCCCTCTCCGCTCGCTCCCTCTACCGCTCTTCTCTCTGATTCGTCTGGTCCGGCGCTCGCTCGCTCTTTCCATCAGTCCTTGCCTCTGTCAGATCGGAAACCGCCACTACTCGCTTGCTCAACCTCGCTTGCTAACTCGCTCGGCGCCGCCTCCAAAGACGCCATCTGAAGCAATTCCGTCCTCCGTCTTTGGAGATCTGGAATTCGACATCTATGTCCAATTGATGGAGATCGAGAGCGCCGGAGAGCGAGAATGCCGGAGCGAAGTCGAGCAACGGCCGAGCGAGGTCGAGCGAGCCAGAGGCGGAGCCGGAGGCCTGCGAACGTTGGATCTTGAGAGACGAAGGTTGAAGAAGGACTTAGCGAGCGAGGGAGGGAGGCGGTGGGGAGCAAGCGTCGGAGCGAGGGAGGGAGGGAGGGGCACCAGAGCGAAGGAGGCCGGATCGAGCGAGTTCCTCTTCGCAGAAATTGGGGGAAGAAGAAAGAATTTTGATGAAATTACAAAAATCACCCGACAAATATGAGAAATTAAAAAAACTATCTATAATTTATTATGTGATTCATAATCTACATTTTTATTTTTATTTTGGCACAAACAAATGTTATATTTGCACAACATACGATTATATTTGCACAATTTACGGTTATATTTGCACGACAAAATGTTTAAAAAAATAAAAAAAATAAAAAATAAAACTAGACTTGCTTCAATTTATTCTGAATCGCTTACAGTTTATTGAGAAAGTATGAAATTATATTGAGATAAAATAAGATCATATTGAGTATAAATTCACAAGCTAGTCTCGATTGTTTGACAAAAATAACATATAGTTGAGCAAAAATAAGAGCATGTTGAACTATAATTTATTGAGAAAGTATGAAATTATATTGAGATAAAATAAGATCATGGTGAGAATAAATTCACAACTCTAGATTGTCGTGCAACTCTTACAACAGAGTCGTGTAATTCTTACAATAGAGTCGTGCAACTCTTAAAACAAGAGTCGTACAGCTATTAAACCCGAGTCGTGCAACTCTTAAAACAGAGTCGTGCAACTCTTAAAACAAAGTCGTGCAACTCTTAAAACAGAGGCGTGCAACTCTTAAAACAAGAGTCATGTAACTCTTACAATAGAGTCGTGCAGCTATTAAAACAGAGCCGTGCAACTCTTACAAGAGAGTCGTGCAACTCTTAAAACAAGAGTCGTGCAACTGTTACAACAGAGTCGTGCAACTATTAAAACAGAGTCGTGCAACTCTTAAAACATGGTCGTGCAACTCTTGCAAGATAGTTGTGCAACTCTTACAACATAGTCGTGCAACTCTTACAACATAGTCGTGCAATTCTTAAAATAATATTGAGAGAATATAAAATCATGTTGAGAACAATTTCAGAAATCTCGATTGTTTTGCAAAAAATAACCTATTGTTGAGCAAAAATAAGAGTAAGTTGTGCAAATATAAGAGGACGTTATGCAAATTTAATCATAAGTTGTGCAAATATTACCTTAGTCTAGTTTTTATTTATTTTAACTTTTTATCGTGCAAATATAAGAGTACTTTATGCAAATATAACCATAAATTGTGCAAATATGATCCAAGTAGAGTTTAGAGTTGCACTTTTTTCTGTGTCAGCACTTTTTTTCCCATGTCAGCACTTTTTTTAGAGTTGCACAAGCATGGATAACAATTTCACAAAGAATCGAAGAAGCACGTGACAAATGAATCATAAGCCGATCAAATGATGTCGAACAATTCCATCAAGCCTGGATAACAATTTCACAAATATGATCCCAATCTAGTTTTTTTTTTCTACATGGATAACAATTTTTTTTTACTTTATAATATTATTCGTGCGCATTTTATTCTAATTTGTGCACTTTTTATTCTATTTGTGTCAGCACTTTTTTCAAATAATTTTTTTTTTCACGTCAGCACTTTTTTAAAATAAGATCATGTTGAGAATAAATTCACAAGTCTCGATTGTCGTGCAAATCTTAAAATAGAGTCGTGCATTTCTTACAACAGAGTCGTGCAACTCTTCCAAAAGAGGCTTGCAACTCTTAAAATAGAGTTGTGCAACTCTTACAACAGAGTCGTGCAACTCTTATAATAGAGTCGTGCAACTCTTAAAACAGAGTCGTGCAACTCTTCCAACAGAGTCGTGCAACTCTAAAATTTCATAGTGTTATTCATGAAATTTATAGTTTTATTCATACAAACTAAAATCTAATTTTAAAATATAAGTTAATCAATTACATTATATTTATAATGTAATTTTAAAATTTTACGCAATAATTAAATGAGCCCTATATGGAGGCAGGCATGGCTTTAGGGACAGTTACTTAGAAATCATCAATCATAGGTTCATCCAACTTGTTACCTGCAATAGCTGTAAACTTTGGTAAGGGGAAAGTACTGTCAAATGATCAAGCAGAGAACAAGATGGATTCCATAAATGAATAGGTAAACTACTCTCCACTTTTTCTTCTTATGTCTTAGCATTTCTTGTAAATAAGCAACTGACAGTGTTATGTTATAGATCAAAATGAGAGGTGCAAAACTACTATATTGTTTTCTACTACACCCAAATCAAGGAAAAAAAGGCAGTTTACAGGTCTTCACAATCACAAATGATAGTTTTTGTGGTCCACCAAACTTCTCTGGGGCTGCATTGCAGGATTTTGCTTTGGAACTCAACCTGTGCTGATCTCCTGTTGTGAAATTACCTTATTGAACAGTTCCGTGTTAGGAATGGCTAAAAATGCGCCATTAAGTTCTAGCCCTGAAGCATGCAGATGATCTGCGTGCGGCTGAGCAAATGCAGCTGACACATTCCGGAATTCTAGAGCATTCGAATCATCAGAACATGAACAATTCACTATAATGAGAGATGAAAACGTTACTCTTGCCTTTTTATTAGGTCCAACATCACCCTCTGTTATAGATAAAACAGAAAGACAATCAGAACCCCACGTTGATCACTATAAGAACAAGCAAAATCATAAATTGTATGTAATCACTCTACTACTTAACAGAAATGCTAAATATTTTTCTTCAACCTATCACAAATTCAAAGAGAGACAAGCTACTAACTATATAAGGAGTATTTGGGCTAACAGCAGTATGAAGAAGATATCACCATATCAGCTATCTTGCTCAACCAAGTAAAAGAGAGGTTCAAGCTACACACAGTGTTAAAAAAAAAGCACCATGAGTATATATAGTTATGGATTTCGACATAAAATAATCAAAGAACATAGAGTGAACCAAACATCGATGAGCACTGAAAACACTCATACATGATCAATTTGACATGGAATTCTACACAATTTAAAAAAAAACACATTTTTTGAAGTAGTGGTGAATTAAGAAGATGATAATCACCAACTACCTTCAAAATCTTCAAAATTTAAACATCATTCTAAATCACAACAAACAAGAAAGCACCGATCACTTACATTTTGAAGAAAAAGGAATATAAAACTTAAAGTTGGTACAAATATGCAGCTCATGTCAATTAGAGAAGGAATGAAACTACACTGGCAAATATGATCTTTCATTTCAAAGTGGTACCTGGTTGCATAACTCTCTCTTAGAGGTTGCACAACTCTCTCTTAGAGGTTGCACAACTCTCTCTTAGAGTTGCACAACAATCAACTTCCATACCTCAAGCTGCAATATATAGCAAAAGAACAGAACAATCAACTCCAAGAAGAAGTTAAACATAATAAAGACAACAGGTTTGAAGAAACCAATGAAAAAGGGATAATGTACAATCAAACGAATTGAAAATTGGAGAGATTACCATGAATGCTGACAGCCCGAAAATCAAATCATGACAGACATCAAAACCTAAACAAACATGGAAACAAGCTGAAATGTTTATTCTGATCAAATTTAATCATACATCAAGCGACAATGTACAATCAAACGAATTGGAAATTGGAGAGATTAACTAGAGAATCTCATCGGGACCTTCGGAGGCAGAGAGAGAGATAATCTGGACAGCAGTACCTTCATAATTCACCTGAGGGGGATCATCTGGACAATCTTGATTGTTGTCACCAGATCTTAAATAAGTAAGCTTGGGTTTTGTCGCCTCTGTTTGAGCATTCAACTCCAAGCTGAAAGATGAAGAGTTTCTTTAGTCATAACCATGAAGAGGACTAGCAATTATAAAAATAAACAAACAAGGCAGTAAATGTTATTGTACCTTCTTAAAGAGTGTACCTAGTTATTAACCATGTCCGCTTCTGGACCATATCGTTTTCGTAGGATCTCGGGCACCATGTAATACGGGCTCCCAACCACATCAGTGAAAATATCCCCTTTACACAGCAAGTCAAATGATCAGCCAGATGTGTTAATTGTTCAGCAATTTCAAAAAAAATGCAATCAGCATTGAGATGCACATGAATTTTGTTTCGAGAAACAGAAACCGAACCATATGATACAAACTTGATGAATAAATGAGCAATTCAGCAAACTATCAAGATCAGTCAGATGAGGAGTTCAATGATTGCTCAACAATTTCAACAAAAATGCAATCAATGGCATTAAGATGCATAAAATTCACGTTTTCAGGCAACAGAAACCGAACCATCATGGCTGGATGCATCCATGATGCAGCAGATATGCCCTTGCCCGGCCTCAAATTTTTTAACTAAATGCAGCAGACATGGCTGGATGGATAGGTCCTTCAAAAGCAAATTCAATCCTTCGTTACTCTTTCAATACTTCAATCCTTCAAGAAATTTGATTATATTGGTTGTGGATGGACAAATCATACCAAGGACAACTCCAATTGCAGAAATTTCATCGTCCAGGATCGGGACCTCCAGATCAAGGTCCCCGAGGAGTCGCATGAAGAGGAAGGGCGCGAACAGTAGAGAGAAAGAGGTAAGCGAAGAGAGAGAGGAAGAGGAAGGAGAGGCTACAGTAATGGATTCGAAGATTCGGTTCAGTAGAAACCCTAAAATCACCCACGCACATTGAATTCGGATTTCATGGCTCGACTAAACCAAAATCAACACGAGAATGATGAAATTGAAGGTCAATTAACCTGGAAATTGTGCCGAACGCTATCATCGGACCGAGGTGGAACCTATCTGACCATGGAGAGAGGATACGGAGCACCGTCGTCGTCGTGGTCCAATTGCGGACTCTTCCCGAGCACGAGGAGATGATGATGGAGCGAGGAGCTCGGCCCTGGATTGCCACGCTGCGAAGTGTTGCTCCTCATCGGCAAAGACGACTGGGAATGAGTTCCCATTGCCGGCAACTTCGAAGCTCCGCCTCCAGATCCGGCGATGAGCGAGGGGGTGAGGACGAGAGAGAGCTGGGGCACAATTTTACAATTTGGAAAAAGTATATATATCGGCTATCTTGCTAAATTGTCCAAAAACGTGGCATTTTGCAAATTTATCCAAAAAATGTGCATGTTTTGCAAATTTTTTCTTTTACTTATTGGGCTTTTTAATTATGGTTTTCTTCTAAATTTCTTTTAGTATCTTTTAGTTAGATAGACTTGGATATTTTATCCTTCCTTAGTTAGAGTTTATTATTTTCCTAAGATAAAATCTCTTTCCTTAGAGATTAAGTCAAAAATTCTATCTTTAAATAAAGCCAATTAGAGGCTAATTAGGTATCTCTTCACACAGCACACGGCTGAATTACAGCAGCAACAGTCGCAAGTTTCTGGGTCTTTTGGCTGAAAGTTTGAACGTGAATTTTAAGGTTTGATTTATGCAATTTAAGATTATGAATTCTTCCATTGTTTTTGTATTTTTCTTTGCAATGAGTGAGTAGTTCCCCCATTTTCTAGGGTTTGGGTGAACCCAACAATAAGCATGTGTGTGGATGAATGAATCTATGTTTATTTGATGTTTTTATCTTATTCTACCTATGTGCTTAACCCTTTGATGAAAGTTTAAGGGAATTCATTGTTGCAATTGAATTGAAAGAGGAGATTATTAACATTGATAGTAATTAGGGATCTTTGACGAAAGTGAAAGGGATCTAATTAAGATAAACACTGAATTCCCTTAAACTTTCATCAAAGGGTTAAACACATAGGTAGAATAAGATAAAAACATCAAATAAACATAGATTCATTCATCCACACACATGCTTATTGTTGGGTTCACCCCAACCCTAGAAGATGGGGGAACTACTCACTCATTGCAAAGAAAAACACAAAAACAATGGAAAAATTCATAATCTTAAATTGCATAAATCAAACCTTAAAATTCACGTTCAAACTTTCAGCCAAAAAACCCAGAAACGTGCGACTGTTGCTGCTGTAATTCAGCCGTGTGCTGTGTGAAGAGATACCTAATTAGCCTCTAATTGGCTTTATTTAAAGATAGAATTTTTGACTTAATCTCTAAGGAAAGAGATTTTATCTTAGGAAAATAATAAAATCTAACTAAGGAAGGATAAAATATCCCAAGTCTATCTAACTAAAAGATCCTAAAAGAAATTTAGAAGAAAACCTTAATTAAAAAGCCCAATAAGTAATAAATTCAGCCCGCAGAAAATTCTCCTGGTGCGCAGGGTATCGGCGCCGAGGTCTGGGTGTCGGCGTCGAGGTATCTGTTCGAATACAGTAGTTTCTGTTTTTCTCCAGCTTTTCGACTCTGTCTTCAATCGCACTTTTCCGAGTCCTCGTTCATCCGATTGACGCATACAAATATGCATTGGAAAGCTCTTTTCAAGGACTACAAATCTCATGAAGGCTCTAGAACTTGAATCAAAGTGATGGATGGCAAAAATAAGGCTTTTCTCCAGCTACACCACCTTTTGCTTTTGCTTGGCTTCTCCATTGCCTTCATGATTTTTCATTAAGCTCTAAAGTGCATCGAAACTCTTCCAAATCAGCTCAAAAACCTACAAAAATACCACAAAAGCTTGTGTAGACTCCATATCTTGCAATATTAAGCGTAACACAAAAGCTAATAAAATGCCTTAGATGGAATGAAAACATGATGTAAAATAAGACTAAATATACGGACATCATTGATACGTTCGCATACGGACCGAGCTCTCTAAAAATTCTTTTTCTAAGAATTTGTTTTTTCAAGGATGTTTAACTTTGGTTGGATATTCTTTTACTTGAAAATTGAGCGGATTTAAATAATCCATTTATTCCTCAAATTCTAACAATATATATATATAAAGAGCTAATACCCTAATATATCTATCTAATATATCATAATATAAAAATATATAATATATCTATCTAATTTATCTATCAAAATGTATATGGTACGTAAGTCGGCACTTGTGTGAGCACGCGTCTGAATTTCATCAGCCCGACATATATGTAGGCTATGTAGTCGGCCCACCAAATTGGCTTCCAATTTGTACTATGATTCCGTAAACAACGAGCCTTCAAATCCAAATCCATATGATCTAACCGAAATTACCTGAAATAAATAAAAACACTAGTGTAAACTCCGAAAATTAAATAATACAAATTAAGCTATAGAATATGTAAAAATGCTCTAAATTAATATTCAAATCTATATCTAAAACATGACTAAAATATACTCTATCACCTGGTAGATATTGAGTGACGAGAATTGAGCAGAGATCCAAGAATCGACCCGAACAGCTGGACGAGGAAAATGCAGGTCAATATCGAGTACAATCAAGTTGATATTCATCCCTGGAGCCGAGATCGAGTGTCAGAAGTGAAGTCAGGAAAACACAGGTCGATATCGACCTAGCCTGGTCGATATCGAGTGATCCCCGGTGGCCGATTTCGAGCTTATCCGAGTTCTAATCCAAGTTCTATCCAAAGTCCAATGGAGATATCCACAAAAAGAGATTTTATCAAGTTCTATCAAGATGGAAGAGATATTTATCTACTTTAGATATAATTCTTTGTTGATTTATTTCTTTTATTTCCATAATTTAATCTTTAGATATAGATAGATAGATTTAGATAGAGATATAGTTTTCTTTCCTAATTATCTAGGGAATGAACACTATAAATAAGACATTAGGGGCTGGATTTTATAAATTTAGTGAATCCAAGCCAAGCCACAAAAGAGCAGAGAGAGAGAGAGAGAGAGAGAGAGAGAGAGAGAGAAATCGAGTATGAGAGAGAAAATGGAGCCGAGTGGAGTTTGTTAAATGAGAGCGGAGTTGTCTTTGTTCGGTTGTAAGCTTTATTTTATTTTATGTAATGCAATTTAGTTCCCTTTTATTATTGATGTCTTTCTTAATGATGAAGAGCGAGTAGTCACCCAACTTCTAGGGTCGGGGTGTGCCCGACGGTAGCCATGTGAGGTGATGCGGTAAAAGGTACAATCTTTTGATGTGATTTCGTCTTCCATCCCTATGAGCATGATTCTCTTGCGAAAGTTGAAGGTGATGCTTGTTTGTGTTATTGAAGCGAAAGTGATCTTTATACAACTTGGATTAATTATGTGAAAAAGGGTTACTAACCATTAGGGTTTATGCGAAAGCCTCTATCTTCCTATTTGTTAATAACGAGAGTTATTTGATGAAAAGCATGATCTTTTATGCCTTCATATGTTATTTTACGTGGTTATCGTTGTGGTGTTGAAACCTTGATCTTTGAAGTATTTTAGTTTATTGATTTATTTCACAAGTTTCGAATTCTGTCTGGAAAAAAGTTTCTGTTTTTACTCGATTTCGAGTTACTGTTGGTCGATTTTGTCAGTCGATATCGAATGACTGGGGTCGATATCGACCAAGTTTCTGCTTTGGTCTGTTTTCTGCTTTTCTCTATTATTTCTATCTTATGTGTTTTATTGTTTCTGCTGAGTTTGGAACTGAAAAGGCGGGCGCTGACACGCTTCCTCGTGGATCGATCCTAACTACCTTCTACTACAGCGGGAGGAAGTCTTGTAATTAATTTGCGGAGAATAGGGAGTCGAATTTGATATTTATATTTCATACTTGATTTTCCTCCTACTAACAAATATGGCGCCGTTGCCGGGGAAGCTATCAATCGCGCCCTTTTTAGTTCCTTTTTCCTTTCCTTATATTTGTTTTTGCTTTTTAGTTTCTTTTTACCGGTTTCTTTTTGTTTTTCCTTTTCAGGTGCATGCGAAGAACTGATCGCACGCATATAGGCCCAATTCTCGAGCCTGAGCGATTTTTTCATCTTCAGCAAAGGCTTAGGAGGAGACTCATGTCGACATCCGACAACGAGAATGCGGGCCAGCTCACACCAGCACAGGAGCTTGAGCAACTCCGCCAACAGATTGAGGCATTCACCACCAAAGAAGCCGAACACGCCCGACGAGAGGCAAAATATGCACAGAACCAGCAGCGGTGGGAAGCAAGCGTAGATCGCGAGATCAAAGCAAGAAGGGAACTTGAGGAGCGGATTTGGCATGTCCCAGCCAACGCAAAGGAATATCTGCATCCTACTCTGGAAGTTCCAGAATCGGCGATCGTTCTCCCTGCTATTAATTTTGAAATTCGTCCTTCTTTTATTACTGAAATTAGGAGGAGTCAATTTAGGGGAAGAATCAATGAATGTCCTTTAGAGCATGTCACCACTTTTATAGACTTATGTGAAGCTATAGCTGATGGTGCTAATTTGGAATATTTAAAACTAAAGGCTTTTCGTTGGTCCCTTGCAAGAATAGCACATCAGTGGCTGGAAGGATTGCCTACACGATCAATTCGCACTTGGAACAAATTACAGGGCCTGTTCCTCAACAAGTTCTTTCCTCTTGCAAAGACAGCTGCCCTTAGACAACAAATCATGGCTTTCAGACAAAAGCCAGGAGAACCACTAGCACAAGTATGAGACCGCTATAAAAGGCTTCTGAAATCATGTCCTACGTATGGACAGCCACCCTTTGTCATCCAGGAGATCATCTTCAATTCCCTGGATGCGCCCACTAAGGATCGAATCAACAATAACACCAACTATGTGTATCTTGGATACACTCCACGCCGAGCATGGGAGGTATTTGAGACACTGGCCAACTATGACAACACATATAGGACTTCTGCGGCCGCTTTTGATGAAAGGTATGAAAGGCATGCCCCATCTATGCCATTGTATGTGCCACCCAAGGAAGTTGATCTAGACGTCAGGGAGCAATTCCACAACGATTAGATTAGGTATGCCGTCTCACCAAACAGGTTAAGTTTCTGTATAAAGATAAAACTTGTTTGGAATGTGGGTCTGTCAGGTACAAAACTACTGTGTGCCCCGTGTTGATCAAGTACATCAAGGAGAGACCCACGAGGAGGTAAGGTACGCAGAGGGACACTACTCAGGGCCACCTCAGAATCAGAACTGGAGCTACTATCGCCAGCCCCAACATCAGAATCCCCCTCCCTATAGAGCACCTGGTCACCCTGACATAGAAGGTAAGAAGGATGACCTGCAGACCATCCTTGAGGAGATGCGGAGGAATAATTAAGACACCAAGCAGTCCATCAATTCCATCTACACTCAGATGCATGGTGTCAATTCTAGGCTTGGAGAAATCGATATCTGGAGGAAATCGATTGACACACAGATTGGCCAGTTGGCAACATCTGTCCCCAAACAATCAGGTACGCTCCCTGGAACCTTTGAACATAACCCTAAAGGTAAATCTACTGGACAAGTGGCTGCTATGAACCTAAGGAGTGAGCGACAGATGCAAACGCCCGAGCAAACAACGGAGGAAAAGGGCACTGGAGACCAGTCGATATCGACCAATCCCAAGTCGATATCGACCTCTCCCTGGTCGACATCGACCCAATTCCTCCACAGATCCCGAGGCCAACCGATCCAATTAATATCAACCAGACACGGGTCGATATCGACCCAATGTCACTCGATTTCGACCCCCTCCATTCGACATCAGCACCTCCGCCAAAGAAAAAGCTGTCTTTCCCGACAAAATCTCCCAAGGATCCAGCATAGAAGAAGTTCCAGCGTTTCATCAAGATGCTTCAAAGGCTCAACGTCACAATACCATTCACAAAAGCTCTTAATGAGATGCCATCATATGTCAAGTTCCTAAAGGAGATTCTGAGCAAAAAGCGGTCAATGGCTGAGATCGCAGAGGAGTGCAGCCAAATGAACGTTCTTGAGAAAAAGCCAGATCCAAGTAAGTTTGCTATAACCATTGGATTTGGTCAATATAAATTTAATGCTTTGTGTGACTTGGGAGCCAATGTGAGTATAATGCCTTTATCAATCTGGTCCAAGATTAAGATAGGTGCCCTAGAGCCTGTGGATGCAAAACTTTATATGGAAAACAACACGGCGGTCATCCCAACAGACATGGTGGACAATGTGCCAGTACAAGTAGGTAAGTTCTTTGTTCCTGGTGATTTCTAAGTTATTGATATGGCAGAGGACCCTGCTTGTCCAATTATTCTAGGAAGGCCCCTCTTGGCGACGGTGGATGCCTACATAAGCATAAGGAAGGGAGTGCTCACTTTCAACATCAACGATGAGGTAATTGAGTATTCTTTTAATAAAACTGAAAGGCATACATGTCCCATGGAAGATGTCAAATCTATATCAGCTAGGTACATCACTTGCGGGGAACCTAAGGTAAGAAATATGATCCCCGAGGAGCTAGAAAATAGGGATATGGAAGCCCAGGTGGAGGAGATCATGGCCATCCTGAACGAAGAAGCAGAAAATCCACTCGACATAAACCAAGGTAAGTCGATATGGACTAACTATTTTTCGGATGCTTTTCCAGGTCTTATATATTTGATATTTTTGACATTTTGTGTGCATGTTTAAAGATTATTTCTTGAATTGCTTATGCATGGCTATTTTGGAATTCATTATTGATTTATGTGCTTACATGCATGTTTTCAAAAGTTTATAAAAATCACCCCCATTGAAAATTTTTTATAAGTCTCATGGAAGCTTTATTGAACTCAACGATGCAAAATTGGATTCATTAGAGATATAGCATGAAATTGCCTAGTAAAAGGAAGTCGCAATGAAGTGCATATTTTCTTAAAAACCATGAAATGAGGTAAATTTTGAAATTGCTTTTGACATGTTGCATAATAAGAAGATGGAGGGCTTTATAATTTCCATACAATGCTCATATGTTTATATTCCTTAGCCTTACCTATGCTTATGCATCAGAAAAGCCATATTGAGCCTTATTTCATATTATGCTCCACATGATCTAAATATTGCCCATTCTTTACCTTATTTCCATCCGGGGATTATGTTGAGAATGATGTTTCATTATGGAGATGTTATATGGTATTTGTGTTGAATATATCATTATTGGAGTTTGGCATGAAATTGAAATTAAATATATGGAAAATATAATGAGTGAAAGAAAATCTGGTCACCTCAGGAGATAAAAGTAGATCGACCCTGCCTGCATTGAGATAATAGTTCTATAGGATGAGACACTAAGGTGAGGAGTCCAAATCACTAAGTATCCGGGGCCATTCATGACACCCATGTTTGCGACTCACGAGAAGGCAGTGCTGAGGTTAGAGAGGTAAAAGCATATAAGTGAAAAAAGCATTGAGCGATGAGAGAAAGGTGAGGAATCAAAGGAAGAAGGTATGTGGTATGAAAAGTTTGGAAAGTACTCCATTTCCCCGGATTATTAGCACCACATTGCTAAAAAATTTCCCACCTTTAGCCTTTTACCAATCTATTCCTTATCGAGCTCAAATTAAAGTCCTCTTGATTATTAATGCTTTGTCATATGAATGAATGTTTTGCATAACACTCCTTTTGTGAGTAGATGTTGCTTTTAATTGCACATGCATGGATTTGTGACACTAGTACCTTTTCGAGAATGGTATTTGATTGCAGAGACATATGAGAATGAATCTAAAATGTTGAGAGTTAGATTTCTTCCCCTGTATGACAATTAAAAGTATTGCTTGAGAACAAGCAAGCTTAAGTATGGGGTGTTTGTTGTGAGCCTAAATTGCCATATTTTACACTTACTTTTATATCGATTTATGCAAACATTTCATGCATCTGGGTTAGAATAGTTGAGAATCTATGTAGTTTATGCTTATTTGCGAAATTATGGAATCTACACCAGTTTCTATATAATTTCGCAGAAATCGAGGCATTTTACAGCAGTTCAGAGAAAGGAGGAAAAGCTCGAAGTCAACTACAGAAAGTCTGAGGTCAAGGAGTAGCGGAACCAAGACGAATTGAGCTGGAAACGAGAAAATCGAGTCGACACACAGGTCGATATCGACCTACCTTGTTTGTTATCGAGTAAGCCACTCGATATTCACCAGAAAAGGACCAGAATCGAGGAAGAAGAAGAGAAGACGTTGATATCGACCTAGCCTAGTCGATATCGATTGACCAGAATCGAGCAGATATCTAGGAATCGACCCGAAGAGCTGGACGACGAAAATGCAGGTCGATATTGACCATAGTTGGTCGATATTGAGTACAATCAAGTCGATATTCATCCCTGGAGCCGAGATCGAGTGTCAGAAGTGAAGTAGGGAAAACACAGGTCGATATCGAGTGAACTCCGGTGGCCGATTTCGAGCTTATCCGAGTTCTAATCCAAGTTCTATCCAAAGTCCAATGGAGATATCCACAAAAAGAGATTTTATCAAGTTCTATCAAAATGGAAGAGATATTTATCTACTTTAGATATAGTTCTTTGTTGATTTATTTCTTTTATTTCCATAATTTAATCTTTAGATATAGATAGATAGATTTAGATAGAGATATAGTTTTCTTTCCTAATTATCTAGGGAATGAACGTTATAAATAAGACATTAGGGGCTGGATTTTATAAATTCAATGAATCCAAGCCAAGCCACAAGAGAGCATAGAGAGAGAGAGAGAGAGAGAGAGAGAGAAATCGAGTATGAGAGAGAAGGTGGAGCCGAGTAGAGTTTGTGAAACGAGAGCGGAGTTGTCTTTGTTCGGTTGTAAGCTTTCTTTTATTTTATTTAATGCAATTTAGTTCCCTTTTATTATTGATGTCTTTCTTAATGATGAAGAGCGAGTAGTCACCCAACTTCTAGGGTCGGGGTGAGACCGACGGTAGCCATGTGAGGTGATGCGGTAAAAGGTACAATCTTTTGATGCGATTTCGTCTTCTATCCCTATGAGCATGATTCTTTTGCGAAAGTTGAAGGTGATCATTGTTTGTGTTATTGAAGTGAAAGTGATCTTTATACAACTTGGATTAATTATATGAAAAAGGGTTAGTAACAATTAGGGTTTATGCGAAAGCCTGTATCTTCCTATTTGTTAATAAAGAAAGTTATTTGATGAAAAGCATGATCTTTTATGCCTTTATGTGTTATTTTACATGGTTGTCGTTATGGTGTTGAAACCCTGATCTTAGAATTATTTTAGTTTATTGA